>MU226210.1:1411560-1514510 GCA_018584345.1 Thuja plicata
TTTCATGCATCATTTAGTCAATTAACATCAAAGACACAATAATTGAGATAAATAGAAGCTACTTTGCACACATACACAAGTTTACATTGATCACATAAGTATAAATGTGAATTTCTGAAGGAAATAAGTTAAACTGAATAACACATTAGAAATATAAATAGTGTCATTGTCAATGTCTACAATATTCATGGAATATGAAATTTATAGAATCAAAAGTTCAAAACATATATCAAAATAAAAGCTAGAGCCTAGAAGATTAAGGCTCAGAGTAGCCTATATCTTCCTACATGTACACCTAAGATAGGTCTTGGAAGATTCTGTGGCCATCTTCTCTCCCTGTGTTTGAGGCTCAACCTCAGTGGCATCATCATCCTCATCATCTTCAGATCCCTCACTCTCAGCCTCATGGTCCTCCACTGGGTCTCCTCGCGCTCTAGCCTTCTCCTTTACCATCACTATTGCCTCTGCCTCTCGATCCACCTGATCAACCCATTCCAAGTCTTCATTAGTGAAGACAAGATCATTAATCTTAGTGTTCCACCCTACTTGTGGATCAACCTCCTCTAAAACGATAGGAGATGTGTTAGTGCCCCAGATCTGTTTGTGATGGAGGCGAAGGTTGTAGTGAACAAACACAAGATCATTCACCCTTTTCACTGCCAACTTGTTGCGCTTCTTCGATTTTATATGCTTGAACATACTCCAGTTGCGTTCGCATCCTGAAGCACTACATGGTTGGCTCAAGATACGAACTGCAATCCTCTATAGATTTGGCACCGAAGTACCAAACATCTCCCACCATGCATCTGAAACAAGGAAATTCAAAAATCAATTCTATAACTTTGACTTTATCAATGTAAAATAGTAATAGAATTAGAAATTAGAAATTAGAATCATAGATTTTTACTTGGCATCAGTAGTGTCCGATTTTTCTCGCACAAGTCTCCTGAGAAAAAGTCTCCTTGTGAATTCCTATACATTTCTATCTCACAGACTACATTTGTTTCAACTGTTGAATTAGCTGACATTCTCTCTACAACATCATTGAGCCCACTCCACACCTCATCATCGACCTTGAAACCTGGGCTAAATTTGAATGTCGGATTAAGATAGTGGATTGTTGCATGTATAGGCCTGTGAAGCATCTTGTGCCATCGTCGATCAATGAGATCCCATAGGGGACCATATTTAGCCCGATTCCCTGCATAAAAAGATCTAATGGCCTCTTTCACCCTGTCCATGCCCTCATAAATGTATCCCATCGCGGGCTTATCTCCATTAGCAATCTATAGGAGAACAATAAGAGGATCTATGAACTGCAATCATTGTGAAAGTTGAAACATTAAGCTTTAAGTTTTAAGTTTTACTTTTAAAAATAAACAATGAACATAAACACGTGTAAACAAAAATGATGAAATGAAATGGAATTGGAAATGAGGACAAAAGGAAAAATTACCTGCACAATCTCCTCGGCCGGTTGCCAAAAGCCACTCTCATAAAAAACCCGATGAGCTGTCTCAATTCTTGCATTGCTCTTCGCATATGATGATGAGGTCCACTCCTCACTTACAAACATGCATTTCAAACGAGACTTGGACTGACGCAAGGATTGCAACGTGAGAAAATTTGTTGCAAATCGGGTGACCCCTGGACGAGTCAACCCTTTTTAATTTGTGAAATCCCTCATAAGGTTGAGGACCCAAGTATGATTATATATGAATTTACAAATGCCCCTTCCATGCTCTACACATGTTTTTATCCAGGGGAGTTTGTCAAGATCCTCCAACATGAGGTCAATGCAATGAGCAACACAAGGGGTCCAAAACAAGGTGAGGTGCCTCTCCATAAGAAGTTTACTTAAAGCAACATAATTTTCTACATTATCCGTGACTACCTATACCACATTCTCTTCACCCACCTCATTCAACACTTCCTCCAATACCTCACAAAGATACTCAACACTTTTTGTTTTCCCTAAAGCATCAATTGATTTCAAAACACAGTGGCACCTAAGGAAAAAAAAAAACAATCTAGTACATCGTAATTTAAAAACTTAATCACAAATTCAATGATTTACTACTAGTAAGTACAAGTTCTACAATTACCTGATGAGGAGACAGGAAAATTCAGAAGTGTTCTACTTCTTTTGTCGGTCCAACGATCAGTCATGATGGTGCAACCCTTCCTCCATACCTCACACTGCTCATCAATTGCGACTTTTACATCAGCCACCTTTTGAGTCAAAATAAGACCTTTTAGCTCGTCATCATTTGGGGCTTTGAACCCCGGACCACAAATAGTAACTACATCTATTGCAATTTGCCAATAAAAAGACTTAAAACAAATTAAATAAACAAAAGTATACTATTAAGTTTTACTTTTAACTTTAAAAATTAATACAATCAATGTGACATTCTTGAGTCTTGAAAGCAAAAAAATCAAGACATAGAAATTAAAATAATAATAAGTACCTTGCTGTATTAAATGGAAGGTTGTTGTAGAACCAAAAATCTCCAAGTGCCATTTTCGCAGCCTCGTGCTTCTCCTTATTCCAACCCATGCTCTCAAGCGATGGTTGGGCACCCGGAGTCGTGTGTGGAACAAAAATGGAATCTAGTGTGGATTTCTTCTAACGAATCCAAGGCCCAATGGTCACACTCGCAGTACCACTACTAGATGGAGGTAATGGAGAACGAAGACTTGAAGAGGCCTCTTCACCAAAGTTTGCCATTTCTTCTTGTTGCTTCTTTTTCAATTCTTTTTTCTCTTCATATTCCTCTAAATGAGCTTGCATTTCATGTACAACATCTTCGGGTGCTCCTTTGCATGCTTTAACATCATGCCCTAGTATATGTGCAAGGTGATATTTCAATCGGTTAATAACTCCCCCACTATATTTAACACCACAATACCAACATATCACTACTTATTTTGGTCTGGGGATGGCATGTTTCCAAGCCTTATCCCTTCCTACCATAATAGGGTCTGCATCTGGGTTAAATGGAGGCCTAGATGAACTACTCTTAGGTTGAGACATTATGTTCTTGCTGCAATATATCATAAATAAATAAAATAAGCATCTACAATAAAGAAAATAAAAAACTAGGGCTTCTCACTTTTCATGTTTTTCATCAACATAAAATGGAATAGAACTAACACAAATGTAAACAAAATGGAAATATGAATGTAAAAAATTTAGAAAATGAAACAAAAAATGTAACTCACCTCTTCAAATTTGCTCCAAAAATGAAGAAATGCACCTCAAGTTTGTAGAGGCCTCCTGCAAATGCTTCTTTTAGCTCCTCAATGTGTGAATGCAAGCTACAAACTTGAACAAACAATCAACAATCAATATATGAGAGCCAATCAATCTGCTGATCTATTTTCCAAAACCCCAATATTCTTCTCTCAAGCCCTTTTTGGTGTTGACTGCCGCGACAGAGTCCAGCCCACGAGACTCGGCGAGGCAACAGAGTCTGGCTAACGCATGGAGTCAGCCAGAACTCGACTGGACTCAACTGAGTCCAGAGTCAAGGCCAAAAAAACAATGGAGGCCTGGCTCGGCTCAGGACTCGCAGAGCCCTGTAACAGTGATACATATATTATAATTGTAAGTAAATTAACATACAAGGTACATTTAACAATAATGCAAGAAAAGATTAAGAACATCCAACATGAGAGGTGATAGGTTATCAACGAGTCTAGACCTAGACACAAGGTTCTAACTACAAGGTTATAGCTAATACGACTATAGACCGAAAACATCCACTAGTGTTCTATCTAACACTCCTAATAAGGCTAAGGATTAACCCTAACAAATAAAGGCTTACCAACTCAGAAATTCAGGTGGCTCGAAGCTCATAATCAGGCTTACATCCTTACCTGGTGATACTTTCCCTCTCTCCTCGGAGGATGGTCCTCTCCCACAACCACTCAGACAAGGACTGTAGTCAGACTGTCATTTTCACAATGATCATATTGCATGTAAGATAAATCAATTACAATTCTAGATCAAAGCATAATATTTATGATTCCTCTTATTTCATTCTAAACCACTGTTCCATGAAAACAAAAAATAACATTTAGGTATCAATTTAACAAAATAGTTATTTCTTTAAAACAAGTACATATCTTCTAGCGCATCAAATCAATAAAACCATTGTTTCATTAAAATAAGCATAAAACATGTAGGGCATTAGATTTTATGTAATTTCCCTGTTTTTAGGCACGTGAGATTAGCTTATTTCTGTGATCCTCGTAGGCTAATCGGGATGTTGGAGGGGGTTGTGTGGCAGAGCCAGTGGTTAGTTTCCAATCTGGAGGTCTGTAATGCCAGGATTGCTCTTCGTTTGAGCCGGTTTGACAAACTTACTATTTATAGTAAGTGTTTTTTGGAGTGATCATAATGATTGCTATTTTTAGCAGGGCCTCTGTGCATTGGTAACAATGGAGTTGTGGATTCATTTGCAGAGCTTTCAGTTTGAGGGACTTACTATTTTTAGTAAGTCTATTTCTGGCAATGTCTATTTGTGGCAGGGTGTCCGAGAAGTTGTCTTGACAGAGCCGAGCATTTGGATTGGCGTGGGTTGATTATTTTATTAATTAATTAAGTTCACTTAATTAATTATATTATGAGCTCATTTAATAAAGTTAAGTCATTAATTAATTATAATGACCTATATTTAAATGCTTTGTCATTTAATGTGAGGAAATATAATGAAGTATTATATTTCAATTAAAAGGTTATGCAAGGATAATGGCTTTAATGACATGATCATTTTAAGTTATGCAATGTGTGAAGGTGAAGCTGAAAGTTTCGAGTCTTATTGAAGAAGCTGATTTTAATTACTTAAGGATTTTGAAACTCATTATGAGATACCTATTGATCATTTTACAAACTTATGAAATTGCTGGAAGAGTTCAAGGGTTTGCAGGGAGTTATTCATGGGCATTGAATTGTGAATTCAGTGTTCGAATCAGCACTTTGAGTCAGCGCCCAATGCTGATGAATTGTGTAGCCGCATGTAGTGAATGAAACGGTGAAAGGCAGCTTCTTATCTAATCTTTGCTTGAAGGTGTGAATGAGCCACAAAACGGTTTAGTGGTATGATTGTGGTTTCAGCATTGAATGCAACTGCCTCCTCTCAGTCGTAATTTGTATGCAGCCGTGGATAGTGGGACAGTCAGCATGGAGGGTGTAAATCACAGTGTCCAATAAATTAAACCTTCTGGAATTTTTAATATGACGTTAGTATTTAATGTTCTTTGATTTGGTATAGAGGTAAGTGTATGCAGATTCGAATTGTTATATGAATTCAATAGACGTGGGAAATATTGAATTGTTGTGCATTGCATTTGGGTTGTTATCGGAAAATACGAAAAAATTATATATTTGTTCTTCAGGAAAATATCAAAACATTTATTTTCAGAGTAAAAGAGATTTTGCAATTGAATTTTTATTAAGAGCCAGGAAGGCTCTTCACATTTTACAAAACCACTGTTTCGTTAAAACAAGCACGTAACATCTAGGGCATCAAATCAACAAAACCACTGTTTCATTAAAGCAAACATATAACATCTAGGGCATTGGATTTAACAAAACCACTGTTTTGTTAAAACAAGCACGTAACAGCTAGGGCATCAAATAAATCAAAACCATTGTTTCATGAAAATCAGATTATAACATCTAGGGCATCAGTAATCAGGAGGGATGTGACATATCCTTTCCCTTGTGAATCATCATCCTCGATGATTGAAATTGCATAATATTTACATCATTATAAATATTATTTATCTAGTATTCAAATCAGTTCAACTATTGAAAGCATAAACAAAAAGGGAAACCGTTCATGGACTTCATCATAATCTTCGCAGGTTGAATTGTCCTCGGTATATTGGTCCCACTGGACCTTAGGTTGCTTTACTTCCTTGTTACGTAAGTGAAGCTTACGTACCTCGAGCACCTTGATGGGCTCTACCATGACCACCCCTGGGTCTTAGACTTGCAACGAATTCCAATCTATCATATGGGCAAAATTTGATACATACTTTTTAAGATATGAAACATGAAATACATTATTCAACCTGGCAAGAGCCGGGGGTAGAGCAATCTTGTAGGTGATTAGATTGATGACTTCCAAAACATCAAATGGTCCTACATATCTGGGTGCTAGTTTGGAGGACTTTACAAACTTGATGGCACTTTTCTGACGCTTAATTCGCAAGAGTACTTTCTCTCCTACCTCAAATTGTTTGGGCGTTCGCTTCGCATCTGCATAGCTTTTCTGCTGATCGTTAGCATCTGCGAACCTTTGTCGGATCAATTTATCGGTCCCTTCCATTTTTGAAAGCATTTCTAGACCAAGGATTATCCTATCTTCTAGCTTATCCCAGCTTATAGAAGTTCTACATCTCCTTCCATATAATGCTTCAAATGGTGCCATCTTTATGGATGACTGGTATGTATTGTTATAAGCAAACTCAAGTAAAGGTAAATTATCTTCCCACTTATAATGCTGATCCATGCAGTACATTCTTAAAAGATCTTCCAGAATTTGATTGACCTGTTTTGTCTAGCCATTCATTTTTGGATCGTAGGTTGAGCTAATGTTTAATTGAGTGCCTAGGGTTGTAAATAGAGTTTGCCGAAATCTGGATGTCATTATAGCATCCCTATTTGAGATTATCTTCTTAGGTATCCCATGAAGCCTAAATATCTCTTGGATGAACTTGCGAGCTATGGTTGGTGTTCCATCAGTGAAGTTCCTAGGAATGAAGTGGGCTACCTTAGTAAGTTTATCGACTACTACCAAAATGACATTTTGCTTATTCTAGGACCTGGGCAATCTTTGGACAAAATCCATGCTAATTATGTGCCATTTCCATTTGGGCACGACATGCGGTTGAAGCGATCCCGCTGGATGTTGGTTTTCTGCTTTCACCTTGTGGCATTCAAAACAGCTGGCTACAAACCTCGTGACATCTTTCTTCATGCTTGTTGATGTAAGTTTTGTTCCACTACAACATATAGAATCGAATACTTAGTATTCCAAGATGAAACACCAAATTTACAGCTCTCTCTTGAATAAGGATGCTCATATGCTAAACAATGTGTGTGGATTGTGTGATCAAATGAGACAACTATTGCAATCTACGCATTCACGATGGTTTACAAGCAGTTACCATAACCTCTTTCTCAGGAGTGTTCTAGTTAAGGTTGAGTGTGCTTTTCAGAGAATACAATGTTCAAGTGTGGCTACAAGCAGTGGTAGATTGAAAAAGCCAATGCAATGCAAAGTGGTAGATTGAAAAAGCCAATGCCATTCAAACCTTGCATTGCATTGGGAAAGGCAGCCAGGGATGACAACATTTCTTCCGACACAATCACTTGGGAGAGCTAAAGTGCCAACAAGTGTCGCACTTGTTGGCAAGAAACAAGGGAGAATCATATGCTAAAGGTGGCTCTTTGTGACGCGCAAGTAGACACAGCCACTCAATTACCTTTCTTCAATGCTCGAGATTTTGATCCATATCTGAGAGCTATAATAGTATAATATAACTGTAATTCTCACGTCGGTCATCTAGTAAAGGAGCTGCAATGTGACTCATTTTCGCCTGCAGATTTGACGAGGGTGTTCGGATACTCTCTGGAGGAGCTTTAGTTGCTAAGCCCAGTGGAAAGATGACATGGCAACATGAGGAAGCCCTCCTAAAGTGAGTGTGTCGATTAGACCTCACGAAGGAGGAACATGAAAGTAGCTGGCCTATTGGTAATAGGGGGTTAAAGAAAACTTTCATCGCCATTGTTGAGTAGAGGTTTATACTTGATCTAATTAAGTGCAGACTCACAAGAGCTAGCAAGGCATCAAACATTTCTGTTTGGATGATAGAACTAACGATGGGACTAAGCATTGGGGAGGCGTACAATAGGGAAAGCGTGTTGTTAGAGAGGATTAAGGAGTTCTTGTGCTTGAAGCATAAGGCATTTTATATGACCCAACACCCTATTGGTCGTTTGCTTGATGCCATTTACACTTAGGTGCCCCCAAACAAGTGGGTACAATTTAGCCAGTCAGCCAACTTGATACTTATTGGATGACTACATTCTATTAGATAAAATTGGGAGTGCAATCGGTTGGCAAAGAGGCAACATAACCTGCCAAGAAGAAGAGGAAGCAAAGGGAAGATTCAAGGAGTAGTTATGATTGTGAGGCAAACAAACTATCTTCTTTGAACGAGAATATAGAGGCATGTTCTGAGGAGGATGTGGAAGAGGCCATTCCTATTGAGGATAAGACATGGACCTTTGCCAACAGTCCCATTACCTGCAATAGATGTATCACTAGTAGTAGCTTCAATGGCGGCACCATTAGTAGCAACCCCATCTCCACCAATCATACCACCGCCGATAGTCCCAACAGTGGCAGCCTCACCACCATCAACTATGGAACCACTAGTGCTAGCCGTGCAACCACCTCCAACCACACTTACACTTCTAGTGGAAGACACTACAAAGCCTGAGGATAACATCAACAACTTTTTAACCATGTTAGGGATACCATTGGATGCCTCTCAGTAGAGTCGTCAGGATTGCTCTCGGAGAGTATTGGGAGGTAGGCGAATGTTGGGATACAAGAGACAATGATTGTTACGACAGTTGACATTAGTAGTGTCACGGGGCCAGGGGTTGCATTGCTTTGGCGATGGGGTTTTGGCAGTAGTTTGGAGTAAAGGAGTGTGGCAAGGTGTTTTGGTTTAGTAATGTTGGGGTTTGGAGCCGACATTGGGTTAAAAGAATTGGAGTGCCGACTAGTTTTACACAAACAGGCCGACTTGGTTGCATTGGACGATGCATCGGAGCCTACATGAGGATTGCATAGTGGATTGTGCCTTAGCGGATTGCGCTGGCATTTGTTATCTCGAGGCAGCAATGGTGCCGACTTACCTGAGTGGTTATAACGTCTATCTCCGTTGATTGCGGATCGGACTTATACATTGGGGCTTAGCGCAAGTTATGGGGCCGATGTTTATGCGCTCGAGGCATTTGTAGCGTGATCAACAGATTGGGGCCAAGAGCGGAATTATCTTAACCATTGGTGCATATCTTGATGGAGGTCGGCTCATTCCATTCGACGAGGTGGAAATGCCTTTATAAGGGAAGGCTTGTTGAGGCAATTGTCATTCAGGATTCGGCAGATCAGTGACAGAGACAGACAGCATTGGGTCTGAGATCGGAGTAGCAGCAGAAGTGCAAAGTCTTGGAGGACTGGCGACTTGGCAGCGAGCTGGAGAAGGACATAGCAGCGAGGAGCAGAACTACACAAGGACTTGCCTTGGTGAAGTAACTCGCTTTCTTTAGGTCTTCTGTATTCGAGCTGGGAGCTCATTTGTATTGTAACTTGCAGAGCAGTGGAGTGTTTGTCAACACAACTGGTTCAGATTTGTGCATAACTTATTCATTTGGGCTTCAGCCCCACCCATTTCTTGTGTTCTGTGTTCATTCAGATGGGACTGCAGTGCTTAATGTTTTAGCCCGCATCACATTTCGCCATGCCAGCGTTATTTAAGTCGTTTCATGCTTGGGAGATTTCTTAGCTTCCGCATTGCGTTTAGGCGTATTCTGGGTTCTGCGAGATCGCCAGTGCCGAGCGACTTGCTCCCAAGGATCGCTACAAGTAGGGTGAGCATTCATAATCACAACTAATTGAGCCACTTGCAGAGCCAACTCTCGCTAGGGAGATAGTTCAACCATTCGCAGAGCCAACTCCCGCTATGCTTGTGTTATTTCTATTGGGCCCTTTTCTACTTTACTACTCAAAATGGAATTCAGTATTATTATTTTGTTCTTCAACTGCATATGCATTAATGGATTTTAGCAGAAGTATTTAACCTTTTTATATTCGTCCACTGGTGGAAAAAGTACCATGATACAGATTTTTTGTGTAGAATCTAAAAATGTGTTAAATGTAGAGATTTATTTTGTGCTCTTGATAAAATGCTAATTAATTGTAAATAGGCGGTTCCAAGGAATGATGGTATCAAATTTTTGGGCATGCATCCTTTTATATTTGCAAGAAAGAACAGGCTATTAGTCGAGGAACCACCTATTTATTCCTACATAAAGCATGTTAAGTTGTGATGTTTTCCTGATTCGTGTATGTCAACCATTGATTTCTGTTGGGTTTGGATAGAAATTCAGTGGCATAACATGGGCTTTTAGGGTTATCTGCCAGTGAGCTGCTGACAGTTATATTGGTGCAAGTTGAATTTTAATAATCATACTACACCTGCTTAAACGAATTGATATGCATAATCTGCTGTGTCCACTCCTCCAAGTTCCAGTGTGGGTGAATTAGTGACAGAAATACTGTCAGGAATCTTTTCTCTGCACTCTCTCGCTCTAGTTTCCATGTCTCTTTGTTTCTAATAATTTGATCTCATTATGATGTTTCATATGTTCATTCTTTGCCCATCGCAGGTTTGAAGAGCAAACATCCTTTCATTTCTCTTCAGCATCCGTTCTGCTGATTTATGAGGGTGATTCAACAAGCATTACTGAAAACGCTCATAGATCTGGTGTATCTGTTAAGTTGATTGACTTTGCTCATGTCATAGATGGTCAAAATATTATTGATCATAATTTTTTGGGAGGCTTGTGTTCATTGATCAAGGTTATTTCCCAAATAATGGCCGACCTTGGCACGAAGCTACCCAAAGACTCTCTGTTGACGACTTAAGTCGTGTTTGCATGGAACAAAAAGCTAATTAATCAAAGGCTACTCATGCCTTCACTTTGTCGAAGAGAAGGATGGGAATCCCTTTACATATTAAAAGAACTGCTAAAACATATTGTATGCGATGGTGTGCATGCACACCAAACTATCTAGAATTAATCTGCACCTTACAAGTTTGGAAATTTTTACTACCTTTATAAAAGCTTTACTTAGTTGATTCTTCGGGAGACTAATTGTAATTCCAATTTTCATATGAAGACCATCGCATGTGCTATCCTAAATGCTTAGGAAATGTGATCTTTTTTTAATTTTTAAAGATTTTAATTGCTTATTGATTATACTATCCAATCAGTCAAAATTAAGTTTTTCTTTATTTATTTAATAAATCTAAAATTTGGTATTCTTAAACGTAAATATATAAATTCAGTAATTAAATAATAATAATCAAATTATGTACATTGTGATATTACTTCAATTTTTTTAAGTGAGATTTTTAATGAAAGTTCTTATCCAAAAAAATTCTATCTTCAATTTTTGAGTAAGACAATTTTTTATAAGTTTTATAATTTTAACTAAGGAGGCACTACAACTGATTATGAATGGTTGACAATACTTGAGAGGAATAAAATGTGTAAAAGAAACTATTTCTCCATACACTTCAAATAGAAATTATGGTTGTACATTAGTAATACTCTTATTTGTAAGCATCAGACTAATATGGTAATTTCAAAAGCTATTTTTCATTTACGTTGAATTCCTTATTTAGAAGTCAACTCAGATATTTATTTGTAACCATTTGATTTTTGGAGGTGTCATATATAATAGTTTATGAATCATCTAACCAACTTACTAGATGCACCTTTGACCATAAATAATAATCAATTAAAATCTTTAATATATTTTTTTTCAAATTGTAATTGATCCTTCTTCATTATTTATTTATATCTTTGATGGAAACATGTCAACATAGATAGATGTGGACATCTTTGTCTTTATATAACGGATTACAACTATTTGAATAAGCATGCATATAAATGAAAAACTCTTTCGATTAAGTGGTCATGTTTAACAGAATCCAGTCCATCAAATTCATCTAAGGATTAGACCTGATGGAATGTGCATGTGGGGGTTTGAACCTTGTTGAATGAATTTTTATATCTCATACCATCATCCTTACCAATTGTACTCAACCATTTGAACTACAACCTTTTGACCAAAAAAATAAAATACTTAAAATTATCTATTTTAAATAATATATTAAAAAATCTAATATAAATCTTAAAATTACTTTTTAAAACTTTAAAAAACCATATATTATAATATAAACTCACGAACTACTTTTTTATAATTAATAATTTTGATGAAGTGACATTAATTGATTGAAAAGCTACTTTTGCCTCCAAAAATTAAAGATTACTTTACATTTATGTCCCCTCTTACCAACTCTTATGACCCCTGGTTTGTTTATATTTCTATCATTATGACCAAAAGCTAGCAAGGGAAATATCAAAGTACTTAAAGAGGACCCCGCATTTACACCGACTTTCCATTTATATTTTCTTTGTTGATTATGTTCAAGGTATGTATTCTTTTGTCCCCACTTATACTTGTAAAATAATCCAATTTTTTTTTATGTTTTACTTACGTCTTGTATTGAGTGGACACCTTTGTCTCATTTGAAGGTAAACTTCACCTCTTTCATATTGAAGACATCTAGTCTTATCATGAAGTTAGTGAATGAGTAATATATTTAGTAATTAAGTACATGCATAGTTAATCTAGTTTAATCGGAGAAAAGGGTATCTATTATTTTTTAATTTATTTGGGTATTATCTTATTTTTATTTTTTAATAGTTGGATAATGTATTTTATGTTGATTATAATAATATGAGATCAACATTACTATTAGTATAATGGTCCCTTAATGCAAACAATTAGTAATTAAGTACATGCATAATAATTCTAGGGAACAAAGAGTATTTATAATGTCAAATTTATTTGAGTATATATATTTTTTAAAGTATTTGGTCAATGTATTTTATTTTGATGGAAATGTTATGAAATCAATTTTACTTTTAGTATAATGATCACTTAATACAAACAATTAGTTTTTAGTATAATGATCACTTAATACAAACAATTAGTAATTGAGAACATGCATAAATAGTCTAGTTTAATTGTGAATTGGAGTAAAGGATATATACTATGTTAAATTTCTCTGGTATTATTTTTATTTTTTTATAGTGTTTGGTCAATGTATTTTATTTTCATGGAATATTATGAGATCAAATTTACTATTAGAATAATGATTACTTAACATAAATGATAGATTGTGAATTGACGAGAAAAGGATATTTATTTTATCAAATGTATTTAGGTATAATTTTAGTTTTGCCTTTTATATGTTTGGTCAGTGTATTTTATTTTGATGAGATTCTTAGGAGCTAAACAACTTCACTATTACATCAATGAGCAGTTAACAGAAAACAACTAATCGTAATGCAAAGAGAAAGGAGTATTTATTTTGTCAAGTTTATTTAGATATGACTTCGATGTCATCTTTTATATTGTTTGGTCAATGTAATTAATTTTGATGGTCCATCATTACGGGTCAGACAACTTGATTATTAGATTGATGACTATTTAACACAAACAACTTTTCAAGTAAATGTTGTTTGTTTAAAATTGATGTTTATGATATGTTGATAGATTATATTGTACGACTTGAAATGTGGATGCAATCAAATTGACCCAATTCTTCCCAAGATATTTGTAAAGATTACGAATTGTGAAAGCTTAAAATATTTGATAGTTATTTTTTATTTATTTTTAGAACTATACTAACAATAACATATCATCAAGAGAATAGTTAAAAATTAAATATGTTATTTATAAATAATGACAATCAAAATTAATATTAAACTTTATTTTTATTGGAGGATTTGAGAAATTTGGCAATTTGTCATTTTTGAATCATTGGGTTAACATAGGTTTTTCCTTTTAAGTTGTGAAAAACATTATAATTATGAAAGCCTAAAACATTTTATATTTAGTATTTGTTTCAACTATTGCATCAAATGTATAAATTAATGTCTCCTTCACTCAAAGCCAAGGTTTGAAGGCTATCTATTCCACCAAATTCACTTAAGACATTAACTTGATTTTATCCAATAAGGATTTCAAGCCTTTGCACTCAATAAGATGTGATATTTGATGGGTTCATTTTGAATCATTCAACTACCAATAGACCAAATTGACAACATCAAACATATTTCAAGAATTTGAACTATATATATGATAAGAATGAAAGTTGAGTAAACATTTAATGATAAAAAAGCTAAAATTGATGGCATATTTATCTACATGTTATATGGATGCATAGTAAATGTTACATTATTTGAATTTTAAATGCTAATAACAGTCTTAATAGATTTAATAATAAATGAAGTAAAGACTTTTAGACACATTTTAATGAGTTTTTTAAGGTAAAATTTTGACACTTGTATTTTATAGTTATCTCAAAAAGGTTTTAATAAGTAATCATTATACATATTATGATTTTATAATTAAATTGATAAAAATCACATGCCTTTCTCTTCTCCCCTTTACTTTGGACTCATTTTGACTCATTATAACTAATGAAATGACAACCATAAAAATAGTGTGAATATTTTTGATAGTTTGCACATAACCCAAGCCTTTTTAATATTTGAAATCATTCATAAGAACTAGTCTTAATCCTTTGGTTCAATTATATCAATGCTAAGTTAGATTTACAATATATAAATGACCTTAGATAATATATAAATTACCTTAAGATAAAATAAGTGATTATGGAAATAACCCTTGAACTTTACAAATCTAAATTCTATTGCATTGAAAGAAGTAACCCTAGTTCATTTATGACATTAGGATTACTATAGAAGAGAATTCAAGATACATTTATTGTCATGATCCAAATTATAAATGACTAAATTACCTAGTTTCATCAATACTCAGTGCAAATTGATGTATTTTTTCTTATAATATTAAATAATTATAAAGTTATTGAATTTGTTTCAATATGAGATTTTACTCAATGTAGATACTCAGCTTTCCATGTGCAAACTTCCAACCATGAGAAAAATTTAAGTGAAAATACTTATATTAAAATTCATTTGATTGCTCCAATGTGGTTGAGAGGAGAAATACCAAGTGGACCCCCCTGGAGGAAAATTTCACCAAATTAAATTTTGATGGGGCTGCCTCTAACGAGATTGGTGCTAGCGAATGTATTATCAGAGACCATTATGGGAATATGATTATTGCTTATGCGGTTCATCTCGGGACGGGTTCTAACATTGTGGCAGAAATCTCTGCCTTGTTTAGGGTCCTGAAGGTGGCAGTTTTCATGGGAATTTAAAATCTAATTAATGAGGGTGACTCAAAAATTGTGATAGAGATGGTCAAGGGAAACCATAGAGCCAGCTGGAATATGTCCAATCTACTGTAGGACATCTGGTTGCTTCTCCCTAGGCTGGATGAATTCAAACTACAACACATTTACAGAGAGGGAAATGCAATTGCGGACGTGCTGGTTGCCACGGGTCTTGCTATGCAAGGAATTAGGTGCTAGAGAAATTTGAATTTGCTAACCAAGAAAACAGTTTTGCTCGTGGAGAATGAAAGAAAATTAAATGATGAGGCACGTGGATGAAGCCGATAGGACAAGAAAGGCGGCTTGTAGTTTTACGAGACGCAATGCAAATTCAAATTTTAAAAGCGTAATGGGAAAGAAAATTAATTTTAGTATAATGATGAAAAGATGGGATTTTATTACCTATTTGGGAAAAAGTGCGGGCACTTTAAAGAATAGCACTGACGTGGGGATTGGCACGTGTCTTGGGAGCCTTGATAAGACGGTCGGGCTCTGTTTCCATTTTAAACCAAAGATATGCAATCATTTCTTTTCATGCGGTGGCTTTGCTTTCATTTTGGCTACCCATGTGATTAGTACCTGCTGTTTACAATTCATTAAAGTGCATGATTTTATTCCTAACTGGATCTCCATCATATGCTTCACTGATTTCCTTTGCTGGGTGTTTTGTGTTGGCTTTTTATTCTGGGATTTGGTGAGGGCTGGTCTGTGTGGTGGCAGAACAGGTGGGATGTCTCTGGAGACTCAAGAAGAGGAGCTTTCTAAGCACAGTTCTGAGATGGGTGGCGATATGGTCCGTGTGGAGCCCTCTAAAATTGAAGATGGGTTCCTCAAAAACCCATGTACGGTTATTGTTAGTAATAACTGAGAGGGGGTGGGGGTTTATCAATGGCCTAAGAAATATTCCAATTAATCAACCCAAAAACTTAGTACCACAATATTAAGCCTCTAGTTATCTTCAGTCCTATAAGATGAATGCCTTCAAATACAATTATCAAATTACTACTGCTCGAAATGCTTTGTTAAACCTTATTTTGTATGTTTACCAAATAGTAGTCTGTTAATTTACCGAAAAATAGTAAATTATCTAGAGTATACCGATCAATCCATATTAGCTATGTGTAATGCAAAAAAGTAAAGTAATGACTCATAAACACATTGACACATCGATTTTTAACGTGGAAACCCTATTAAGGGAAAAACCACTTGGGACCGGTAACCCAAAATTTTCACTCTTCTAAAGTGAGCTCGGTGAAGAGCCAACCTTGTTAAGGTTACAAACGCACTGTTAGGTGTGACCTTGTTAGAGGATTTAAAAGTTTAGTCTGTCAATTGATATCGGGCATCTCTATGCTATCTTCCTTGATCAAACACTCTCTTGGCCTGTCAACAGGTATCAGGCATCTCATGCTATCTTCATGATCAAACTTTTTGATACTCCTTGGGATGTATCTCAATATAGAAAGGATCTTTAAATCTTGCTTGGTTAAGAGACTTTCTGAATCAATGGTTAAACTGAAACAATATGATCTGTTCGCATATACAACTTATACTTGCAGATTTTCAGATCTATTGTAATCTCATAAAATTAATATGATCAATATATCTATTTTAATACCTTTGCTCCACTTTAATTCTGCTCAGTGATACTGTGGTCTACTGCTCGGTGTTCGCAGAAAACTTTAGCTCTTTCCCCAGCTTGATTGATCAGGACTGTATGAAGTTGCTCTTCATCAGTTTCTCTTCAACATCCTCTTTTTCATTCATTCACCCACTATTCATAATGAATTAAGTTGTCTCTTTATAGACATAATATCACTGTTTCTAGGTTCTTGATTTTCTTGATCTTGGCATGATCCGCAATCTTAGCCAATCATATTTAAAGCAAAACTCATGTTTTATCTCGCAGAGATCTTCTTGTCAACTAGAAAAAAACAACTTTAAATCCTTTACTTATCTCTGGCTTTATCTTGTCGATGAAATCAATGATAACTACCAGTTAAGTCCATATTTAGCTCTGCCAGCTAGATATTTTGTCATTTCTGAACTCAAGTTAATTTCGATGTTTTAACTTTGATAGCTTCAGTCAACACTCTAGTTCTCCTCGGGCTTCTCCGTTGATTTACACTATGATTTTGGCCATCAGTTATGCTTGCGATTCTGCTCGTCGATGTTCTTGCTTGGGCATCACTGTGACTTGACTTTCGGTTATCTCTGTCCATCGGGTTCCGCTAGTCGCCAGTGTTTGAAGTCACATAATGAAGGCTTGTCTTTTATGAATTACTGAAAGCATAAGCTTTATCTCTCTGATTCTTTGAAGTCTTTGATAATTTGATTATAACCGATTAGATTATATCAAGTTGACATCAATGACAATAAAATTCATTAACTAATTCAATGTCTTGCATTATCTTCCTGCATTTCGGTGATCAACTTAACATCTTCAAACATTCAATCAGTTACATGTCATCAATCTCTCCCTTTGGAATTGATGGCAAAATACTACATTATCATACTATACTATCACTAATATAATATGAAATATAACAGTTTCATCAAGTTTTCCTAATGTAACTATTACAAATGTCTGATTTTTGGTAAGCTCAAAAATAGCTTTGATTTGTTTCATGTAGAATGGTTGTCTTCAATCTTCAATCCCTTCAATGAATAGATGTAGCATCTAATGTCTCTGTTCTGATATGTGCTCTACCTTGACTATTCCTCTTCTTGATAATCTCTTTTTCCTTTGACAATAATCTGTCTCTTTGTATGAACTCTCTCCCTTTGTTACTTCTCTCCCTGAGATGGATATTTCATATGTAATCAATTTCTCTCCCTTTGAATATTGATTAACTCTTCCTTCTGATTCTCAGGAACTTCACTTCATGGATAATGACATAATATTTTCTGATCAATGAGATAGTCTCTCCCAAATCTCTCCCTGATGATAATGAAATAATCTCTCCCTTTGACAACAATGCCAAACAAAAATAATCTATATCATGTTCCATCCCTTTATATAATATATTCCTTGAATTTCCTTATCCATCAGCAATACAATATCTTTGGTATTCGGTGCATACTTGTACCTTAATGTGTACAGATGTATCTTTTGTTGTTCATCTCGGTGTTTGCATCAACATGACTGATCTTTAGATTTGGTATAGGCTGATGCAACCTCCTAGTCAGCTTACTGACTGCTAGACAAGTGTTCGGCCCCTAGTCTTTTTCTCAGGTACTCAAATGTATCCTTCGGTAATGGCTTGATGAATATATCAGTTAATTGTTCCTTTGATTGAACATATTCCGATATCACCTCCTTTGCTTGCACTTATTCTCTCAAATAGTGATACTTGATAGCAATATGCTTAGTATTAGCATGCATGACTGGATTCTTAGAAATGTTAATTGCACTGGTGTTATCACAGTAGATAATTACTGGTTTAAGAATCTTCATATTCATACCTTCCAGCAATTATTTGATCCATGCGATATTTGAGCGATTTGTAGTAGTAGCCACATACTCTGCTTCTACAGTAGATTGAGAGATGCATCCTTGCTTCTTGTTGATCCATGTAACAAGTTTGTCACCCATAAAGTATGTTCCTCTAGTTGTGCTCTTTCGATCACCAATGTTTCTAGCCCAATCAACATCTGTATACACTTGTAGCTCAAATTTTGCTTCTCTTTTATACCATAATTCATAGTCTTCAGTGTTCTTCAGATATCTCAGAATTCTCTTGACGTCAGTCATATGTGATTCTTTTGGATTAGCAAAGAATCTTGCAACTATTCCAACTACATGTGATATATCTGGTTTGGTATGAACAACATACATTAGTTTTCCAATCATTGATCTATATAAGCTCTGATTTACCTCATTGGATTTGTCTTCTTTTTTTAGGTTACATCTGGTATCCATAGGTGTTCCAACTGGTTTGGAATCTTCCATCTTGAATATCTTCATCACTTCCTTGATGTATTTGGACTAAGTGATAAATATGCCTACATCTTGTTGAAGAATCTGTAGACCAAGAAAAAAATTGATCTCCCCAAACATAGACATTTAAAATTCCTTTCTCATTTCATTAGAAAAGGATTTGCATAACAATTCATTTCCCCCAAAAATGATATCATCAACAAAAATTTCAGCAATCAAAATATTACCATCGGTATCTTCTTTTAAGTACAGATTTTTATTTTCACTTGTTCTAACAAATTTTATGCTAATGAGATAGGAGTGAAGTCTTTCATACCAGGCTCTAGGTGCTTGTTTTAATCCATACAAGGCTTTATGTAGTCTACATACCATGTTTCTCTTGTCTGGATCAACAAACCCTCCTAGTTGTTCAACGTATACCTCTTCTTCCAGTATTCCATTTAGGAATGCAGATTCGACATCCATCTAGTATACCTTGAATCCTTTAAATGCAACATAAGCAAGTAAGATTCTAACTCCTATTCTAGCAACTGGTGCAAAGGTTTCTTCATAATCAATACCTTCTTGTGCATATCCCTTGCATACTAACCTTGTTTTGTTTCTTGTGACTTCTCCATTCTCATTCAGCTTGTTTCTGAATATCCATTTGGTATCGATGAAATTTTTTCATTTAGTCTTGGTACTAATGTCCATGTACTTTTCTTCTTAATCTGTTCTATTTCTTCATTCATAGCACTGACCCATTCTTCATTCTCAAGTGCAATATTAACAGATTTAGGCTTAAAATCACAAAGAAAACATCTAGTGTTTAGTGACTTACTTCTTGTTCTTGTTCCAGCCTTCTTGTCTCCTATGATTTCATTCTGTGGATGATGTATTCTAACATACTTGGCAAGTTTTGGTTCATCCCTTTGTTCATCATTCTTATCATCTTCTTGACCTTCATTCTGATCTCTATTGTTCAGAACATCATCTCGAGGATTTTCCTAATTTTTGATAATTGCAGCCTGATGCTCGGGTGCAATGTTCTGTTGCTCAAGAGCGATACACTATTTCTTAGGTAGAGTGTCAGGTTCTGTATAAATAAACCTGTTGTAGTCCTCTGGTTCTTTTCTTCTTTCCTTATCATTCTTTTTTGCAAATTCATCTATTTTCACAAATTTGCACTTTCAATGATTTTGTTAGATGACTTGTTAAGACATTTATAAGTCTTGCTTTTGGTTGAGTACCCTAGAAAGATATCTTCTTCACTTTTGGAGTCAAGTTTTCCATTTTTATCATCCTTCAAAATATAACATTGACTACCAAAGATTCTGAAGTAACTTACATTGGGTGTATGACCATACCAAAGCTCATAGGGTGTCTTCTTTGTGTCCTTCTTCAATTGTACTCTATTTTATGTGTAGACAATAGTACTGACAACTTTTCTCTAGAAAGTTTGAGTTATTCTCTTCTCAATCATCAATGTTCTTGCACTATCAACAATTGATCTGTTTCTCCTTTTAGAAATTCCACTTTATTGTGGTGTTCTTGGTGTAGAAACCTGTCTTTTAATTCCATGCTCATTGCAATAGTTAGTGAATTCATCAGAAGTAAATTCCCCTCCTCTATCTGACCTTAAGCATTTCAATTTCTTTTCACTTTGTTTTTCTACCATAGCCTTATACCATTTAAACATCTTGAATGCTTCTGATTTATCTTTTAAGAACATGACTATCATCATTATAGAATAATCATCAACAAAGAGAATAAAATACCTATCTCTATCGTAGCTCTTTGTCCTCATGGGTCTACATAGGTTAGTATGGACTAATTCTAGAATTGCATTAGATGTATGGGTTTTACTCTTGAAACTAGACTTTGTCATCTTACCTTTTTGACAATTCTTGCACATGATATGCTCAAGCTTAGTCATGCTTGCTAAGCCTCTGAAATTCCTTTTGTTTCTTATCTTTATCATGTTGTCAAAATTCACATGACACAATCTTTTGTGCCACAACCATATGTCTTCATTTTTAGACATTAAACAAGTGGTGTTAGTGTCATCAAGATAAAAAAAGGTTACCTTTTGTCTTCTCACCGGTTCCAATCAACCTTCCTGATTCATTGAAGATATTTGCCTTCTTATTTTCAAATGCCACTTGGTGACCTGTATTACTCATCTTTGAAACACTTAACAGATTATAATTCAGTCCTTTTACCCAGTAAGCATTTTTCACATTTGATCAGGTTAGTCAACATTATAGTTCCTTTACCTTCAACTGAACAAGGTGTATCATTTCCCATTCTTACTTAACTGCCAATATTATAGTATTCAAAAGTCTCAAACTTTTGTTTATCACCGTTCATATGGTGAGTGCAGCCACTATCTATGATCCATACATCATTCTTACTAACTTTAGATATGAGTGCAGTTTCTACATACCTTTCTCCTTCTTCGTCTGAATCATCCTTCATGGCTACAAATACCATCTCAATACCTTCTTCTAATTTGGTGTCATTGTCGTCAGCTTTGTTCTCAGCTAGGTAACAATCTTTCTTCCCTTTGTCCTTGTAGTCTTGGGTATCTCTTTTGTCAAATTGATGGTTTCTTCGGTAATCTATGTTATCACCTCTTCAAACTTCTTCTCATATGATCTGTCATTACCTCTGTCATCATTTCTTCTATTTGGACATCTCACAGCAAAGTGTCCAACCTCTTTACAATTGAAACATACAAGTGGTAATTTACCTTTGTATCTACATTTGCCTCTCTGCAATATTTTTGCCATTAGTGCTTCAATCTCATCAAGTCCTTGATCCTCATTATCACTTTCACTATCATTTCTAATAGCATGTCTATAACTTGAATTACTTATCTTTAAAGAAGCTTTGAATGCAAATTCTATAGATGGTAAGACACTATTATCAAAGTTATTCATCTCAAATGAAATCAGTCTACCAATCAGACTATCTAGAGCAACTATATTTTTTTCAACTGCTCTCATTTCTTGAATGGAAGAAACTCTAATATCATATACAGGCAGTAAGGTTCCTAAGATTTTACTTACCACTGTCTCCTCTTCAAGTAAACCTCCAAATCCTCAGATAGCATTGAATACCTCATTGATTCTACAGCTATACAGAGTGATATTTTCTACTTCTTTCATCCTTAGGTCATCAAACCTCCCTCTTAGTATTTCTACATTAGCTCTTAGTACATTAGCATCTCCTCCATGTACCAGCTTCAACTTATCCCACATTTTCTTTGTAGAGGTGCAGGTTTTGACATCTTCAAAATCAGCATCGAAGAGTGATGAGGCAAGTTCTATCATCATGCAATTATGCTCATGCTTTACTCTTAATTTCTCAAGAGTGTGAGGTCCTATAGGAAACACATATTCAGTATCAAGGTATTGAGTAACATCATTTCCAATACTTGATGGGTGGAGTCTTATTCTTCTTTTCCATGATGGAAAGTTGTCTTTATTCAACTTGGGAACATCTCGTATGTTCATCTTGTGATCTTTTTCTTGAGCTGTTAGACTCCCTTTCTAAGCAAACAAGCTCTGATACAAATTTTTAGTAATAACTGAGAGGGGGGGTGAATCAGTGGCCTCAGAAATATTCCAATTAAGCAACCCAAAAACTTAGTACCACAATATTAAGCCTCTAGTTATCTTCATTCCTATAAGATGAATGCCTTCAAATACAATTATCAGATTACTACTGCTTTGAATTCTTTGTTAAACCTTATTTTGTATGTTTACCAAATATCAGTTTGTTAATTTACTGAAAAATAGTAAATTATCTAGAGTATACCGATCAATCCAGATTAGCTATGTGTAATGCAAAAAAGTAAAGTTATGACTCATAAACACATTGAAACATGAATTTTTAATGTGGAAACCCTATTAAGAGAAAAACCACTTGGGACCGATTACCCAAAATTTTCACTCTTCTGAAGTGAGCTCTGTGAAGAGCCAACCCTGTTAAAGGTTACAAACACACTGTTAGGTGTGACCTTGTTAGAGGATTTAAAATTTTAGTCTGTCACTTGATATTGGGTATCTCTATGCTACCTTCCTTGATTAAACACTCTCTTGGCCTGTCAATAGGTATCTGGCATCTCATGCTATCTTCATGATCAAACTTTTTGATGCTCCTTAGGATGTATCTCAATATAGAAAGGATCTTTAAATCCTGCTCAGTTAAGAGACTTTATGAATCAATGGTTAAACTGAAACAGTATGATCTATTCACATATACAACTTATACTTACATATTTTTAGATCTATTGTAAGCTCATAAAACTAATATGATCAATATATCTCTTTTAATACCTTTGCTCCTCTTTAATTCTTCTCGGTGATGTTGTGCTTTATTTCTCGGTGTCCGTAGAAAAATTTATCTCTTTCCTCAGATTGATTGATCAGGACTGTATGAATTTTCTCTTCATCAGTTTCTCTTCAACATCCTCTTTTTCATTCATTCACCCACTATTCGTAATGAATTAAGTTTCTTCTTTATAGACATAATATCACCGTTGTTAGGTTCTTGATTTTCTTGATCTTGGTGTGATCCGCAATCTTAGCCAATCATATTTAAAGAAAAAATCATGTTTTATCTCACAGATATCTTCTTTCCAAATGGAAAAAACAACTTTAAATCCTTTACTTATCTCTGGCTTTATCTTGTCAATGAAAACAATGATAACTACTAGTTAAGTCCATATTTCGCTCTGCCAGCTAGATATTTTGTCATTTCTGAACTCAAGTTAATTTCAGTGTTTTAACTCTGATGGCTTCGTTTTACACCCATTTCTCCTCGGGCTTCTGTGTCAGTTTACGCTATGATTCTGCCCGTCAATTATGCTTGTGATTCATCTCGTCGGTAATGCTCATCGGTGTTCTTTCTCGAGCATCACTGTGACTTGGCTTTCGGTTAACTCAAACTATCGGGTTCCACTATCCGTTAGTGTTTGAAGTCACATAGTGAATTCTTGTCTTTTATGTATTACTTAAAGCATAATATTTATCTCTCTGATTCTCTGAAGTCTTTGACACTTAGATTATAACCGATTAGATTATATCAAGTTGACATCAATGACAATACAATTCATTAACTAATTTAATGTCTTGCATTATCTTCCTGGATTTTGGTGATCAACTTAACATCTTCAAATATTCAATTAGTTACATGTCATCAAGTTACTACATACTTGAAGGAGGGAGGCTATTATCCCTACATGGAAGCCATGAAGGGTAGCGATGAACTCATTTCAATGCAGCTGGTTAATTCTTGGATGGATCGTAAGGTAACTACAAATGGGATAACCTTTGAAATAAATGAAGAGGTTATTACTCAAGCTACGTGGCTCTCCAATGATGGAAGAAAATGGAAGAAGGTTACATAAAGAAGAGATAATTATAGCATGAAAATATTTTTCAAGAAATCATAGATTCTGGCCCGCATTCATGGGGGTTTCAAATGGGAGGTGCTTCCTGATCCCTGGAATGAGGTATACATCATTTTGATGAAATACCTTACTCTTGAAGGCCATTTTGGCACCTATTATAACTACCACTTCCCTTTTCTCAACCACTTTCGCTATAATGATACTATTTCTTTTCCTTTTTACCTACTAGAATCTCTTGAGGCTTCAGTGATGGATGTGCATGAAAAGGAAAATTCCAAGCATAATTATTGCATTCTTCACCAAGGCTTGATTCTGCATCTTTATAATTTTCACCTTGCTTTATGTCCTAGAATTGTCACTCTGCAGGATTTTAACAATCCCTCTGCTAATGCTCCTAAAGAGTTAATGGCTTCTAATTCTAATCCCACCTCGTCCTCCAAAATGCAAACTGTTGTGCGTATTAAACCCAAGAAAGACAAAATGGGTCCGGTGAGAGGAACTCAAATCAACATTGAATTGGAGGAGGAAGAAGATGAAAATGAAAGCAGGAGGAGGTCCCACATAATTACCTCTAACACCCAGTTTAAACAGAAAGCTGTCATAAAAAGGTATCTGGAGGATGATGAGGAAGAGGGGGACTCGGAGGAGGAAGAAGGGAGGAAGAAGGGAAGTAGCGAGGATAAAAATAAAGGGAAAAAATTAAGAAGGATGATGACACCTTTGACAAAGACATAGAAAAGTCACCCAATCTATGGAGGGAGCCAAGAAAAGCCAGGAATCTTCCCAGATTTTGGAAAGTTTCAAATTACCCATGGTAGATTTATCTAAAAATAAGTTTTTTGATGAAAATCACTTAGAGTCCCAACTTACAGCTACCTCGCCATTTGGTCCGCAGGTGAAGTCAAATACTAAGAAGGAAACCGGGGTAACAACGATGAGGCCGTAGAGGAAAGTAAGGTGGAGGCTGAGGGTAAGGTTGAAGCTGAGTGTGACCTAAACCAAAAGAAGGAGGACATTAAGTGGCTTTAGACCTCCTTCCAGGATTTAGTTTACAAAAAGGACCTTCAGGAGGTTAAGGAGGAAAGCAGAGAGATGGCTGAAAGCTTCAACAAAATTGCTCAGTTCACAGTCAAAGCTATGCCTTCGGCGACTACGACTCTTCAGCTGCTGCACATGGAGAAAGAGAAGACCCCAAGGGAGGTTCAAAATGATGGGAAGCTCTTCCAATTCCTTGTGGAAGATTGGATCAAGTTGATGCTTAATGAAGGGGGTAAAAACCCCAAGTAGTTTTCTGTTCCTTTTTAATGTTTTGGTCATTTAGCTATTTTTGTTGGTTGGCCATTTTGGGTCTGTCTGTTACTTTGTTTAACTCTATTGGTTGTAAAAATGTTTCTTGCTATCTTTCTTTTGATATTTTAAACTTTATTTCTACTAACGTGCATAGACTGGTTACCAACTTCGTGGTGAAGTTGGGGTCTGTTGGTGTTAATGGCTGGTTACCAACTTCATGTTGAAGTTGGGGCCTGTTGTTTCTAGTTATTGGTTTTTGATTTTCTAAAAAGGCATTGGCTGAGGGTCTCTTGACTCTGGTTATGTGATGGTAGTCTTGCACTTCTCATGTTGGCTTTGTTCTTTTCGAGTCAGCCCCCTTGTTCTGGCTTCTTGTTTTAATAAAAAACATGTAGAGTTTTACGAAGATCAAAGTTATGTAACCAAATCAAATATCTACTTGTGCAAGTAAGATTCATTTGTGTATTACTGGTCTCATAGCACAATTGAACCTCATTGGTATACAAAAAATATATTTTTCTAAAGGATTTGCAATTATCACTCAACTTATTACACATTAGCAAATGTCTTCCATCTAGTTATCATAGGACATCAACATTAGATTTTTAAAAGTATTTGTTCTATTATTTTTTTCATGACCCTAAAAAAATTATCTTATTTTGACAAAAATAATGTTTCAAGCATTTGAATATCTTAATTAAGTCCCCTAAGTTTTTAGTTTTCTTAAAAACCTCCATTGCTTAGTCATTTTCAACTTTGTCAACATTTTCCCAAGTTTTGAAAACCATGTTAGTAATTGAATAGGTTTTTCCAACCACAATTATTACCAAAACCCTTATATTTTAACAAATGTTTTCACTTTGTTGGTACTTTTTATCAAAATGCAAATTTTGAAAGTTCAAAAGTTTAGTTAACAAGTCAGGTTGGTCCAAGTTATGTAAGTGTGTCCATAACTTTGAAATTTTTCCAAACCTCCCAAACTTTTGAAAGTCCTTGTCTCCAAGTGTATTTTCAACTTTGTCAGTAGGTTATGAAGTTTGTACAACAAATGAAACTTCCAACACAGTTAGCATAAAGGAACACCTTATCGATAAGTTCAAGACAAGGTTAAAAAAAATGTAGGTACAAATTGGAGTGTACAAAACTCATAATATTACCAAAAAAATTTGCAAAAGGGGCCAAATTTTTAGTAATAAGAAAAGAGTTTGAAATTTTCAAAGAAAGGAGAAGCGATAAAAGAAAAGGTTAGCATAACTTATCATATTACTGACGAAGTTCACAAAGGTAGAAAAAATGCAAACAAGGAGGAAAAAGATTGAATTTTCCAAAGGCAAAGGGTGGTGGTAAATGAGAGATTTATCATAACCTCTCATATTAATGATAAAGTCTATAAAGAGAATGTGATCAACGACAAATAGAATTAAAAGAAAACAAAAGTGGAAAAGGAGAGAGTTGTCATAATCTCTTGTATTACCAAAAAAGTTCACAAAAGTACATCAAAGGATGACAAGGAGAAATTCCCTTCTAAAGACAAAAATAAAGGAATGAAGCTTGAAAGATAAGAAAAAAAACACATTGGTCAGTTAAGTAGTTAACAAAAGAAAGAAAATCACTGATAGAGAAAAGAATGAAAGAAAATAAAGACCCATAGTCAAAAGGAAAAGGTTAAAAAGAAGAAAAAAGAGTGGCAAAATTAGAAGTTTGTAAAACTAATTTAACTCCCAACAAGGTTCACAAATAAACCCAAATCATTGATGAAATTGCTAAAGGTATTATACAATAAAAAATGGGGAGCAATGCAAAGGGGTAAATTAATCCTCCTTTTTAAACTTGCACATTCGGAAGGAAGATGTCCCAATAGGCTCAGGTAGTTCCTAAGCACTGAATGGGTCAATGATCCTTTATTGTAGATGTGTAAGGGGAAATGGGTAGGTGAAATTTGAAATAAGTATGCAAGATAGACGGCTAAATAGGAAAATATGGAAAAATCAGAAAATACAGACTAACAAAGGACAACAGAGAAATAGAAATGACTTGAAATGAGAACTAAACAAATAGAACCATGGTACAAATCTGGGATAAAAATGGAAGGTACAAAATGTTCCAAATGACTTGTACCTAGGTACAAAACATTCCAAAAGACTTGTACCTTGTGTTTCAAGGTAAAAATTACAACATTTCTCCAACATATCTTGGTCTTTCCATAAAGTTTCTAACAATTGAGCCACTTTTTCTTGCACACAATTAATGGGGAAGATGGTTGGATAGAGGGGTTTTCCCTAGTCAAACCCCTATTTGGAATCAACCTTGAAATAAAATAAAAGAAATGAAAGTGTGTTGTCATGTATCAGAGGCTAGATCTGAAAATGAAGTAATTTATACCTTGGCAATGCAAATGCTTCTTTCAATTTGAACAAATATGTTGATACAATATCTTTGACTAATACAAAAACCAAAAATAAAATCATGAAAGACAAAAAATTATGTAATGCATGTTGTAATTCACCAAAATACGAGAGAGAGAGAGAGAGAGAGAGAGAGAGAGAGAGAGAGAGAGAGAGAGAGAGAGAGAGAGAGAGAGAGATNAAAAAAAAGAGAGAGAGAGAGAGAGAGAGAGAGAGAGAGAGAGAGAGAGAGAGAGAGAGAGAGAGAGAGAGAGAGAGATCTCCTTCCTTGATAGAAAAATCCTTTTCTTAGACCTTCAATGATGGAAATAAGCTATATCCATTGAGAAGAACACCTTTAATGCATAAGAAGAAGACTTTATTCTTGATTGCTTGATGGCTCTTGAACTTTATTTGCTTCCTTTCACTTGATAGCTTGATTATGAATGCTTGATAATGAATACTTAATGATAATGTTGGATCAATGGAGACAAAAATGAGGATAAGTAAGGTGTTTATATACCTCTCAAAATATCTCAGGGGTTAAAACACAAGCAGACCAACTATAAATTTTAATCCCCCGCTAAATCAGCGAGATGGGGAACCAAATTAAATTTGGGCTCATTCTTTGGGGTACATAACATTTGGAATTTTATGTACCTTGGTACATAATGTTTGGAATGTTATGAACCACCCAATAAAGGGCCCAAATTAGGACCATGGGTCCCAGGCAATGAGAGGATGCATAATTATAAAGTATAGCTATTTCCAAGGTCAGGATAGAACACAAAGGCCACAAATGGTAATATAGGGCCTAGGTGATGAAATTAATTATGGGATTGGAGGAAAAATAGAGGAGCACACTTATAAATATGGGCTTACCTTGATTTTAAATAATATTATCAATTACTTATGAATTGATAGAGGACCCATATTTGAATTTAAGTGTCCATCAAGTACTGTACTAGGTCATGCTATAGAAAATAGACTAAGGAAGGTGCTAAATAATCCTAAAATTGTACACTATTTAAGTGCTTAAAATTTAGGATGGTACATTTAGACCCCACTTTAGCTGGAGTATAAGGAAGCTCCATGATCATGGTAAGGGAGATAAGAAAGAAGGGAAAGAGAAAGAAATGAGAGAGATATTATCAAGGGTGAACTGCAAAGAGATAAGACATCACTAAGTTATAGGATGCAGTCTCCCCAAAAAAGGATCTTATCTCATAAATCCATGCACAAGGGCACAAAAAACAAAACAAAAATACAAAAATCATCAAAAATAAAAAAACACAAACAAAATGGGTTAGTACTAAAAAAGAAAATCCAAATCAACTAGTAGAAGAGACCTTGATCGAGAAAATATCTCAACCACTAATATCATGTTTATAAAGATATTAAAAGAGCATAAATGATCACATGGAAAGGGAAAGAGAGTCAACCAAGGACAAAACTCCATGATCTAACCCACTAGAAAATCTATGAGATCATTTAAGGGAAGAGAGAGACCATGAATTCAATAGGCTAGAAAGTTGTGTTATGCTAGGTGATTCATGGAAGAAGAGGAGGAGAAGAGTAGAAATTCTAGAAATCTATGTTATGTTAGTTCCTCTCATACCAAAGAAAAAGGGAAGGATAATTGATCATCTAGCAAGATGTTTTATGAAAGTCAATTATACCTTTCAAATTTTACACACAGGGGCAACTTAAAAAATTTTGTGCACAAGGGAGATTTACGAGATCAGTCTTATGGAAAGCATTGTCTATGTGTGGATCCATACAAATAATCAGTCCTAAGGAAAGAATTATCTCCAAAGGGATTAATAAACAGTCAGTATAAGGACTAAAAAAGTGTTGCATAATGTACAAGGAGGCAACATGTATGCCCCATCCTTATGATGGTGGCATGGGACTATGGTGGCATCATAAGGAATAAAGAACAAGGACACCTACTTCCAACAACAATGAGATATCCTTAAAACAACAATATATGCCAAAACCTTACCAAAGAGTGAAAACTATTGTTAGCCAAGGAATAGATAATAATGAAAGGATATTCACAAGTATGAAGATACCCTTGAAAGGAAGAAATCTTTGTTAAACATATACCTTCAAGAGGAGTTCTTGAACAAAGACAACATAATTGAGATAAAGAGGGGGAGGAGAACAAGAATGAACCATTTTCAAACCCCCTATTTCTAGGTGAAAAAGGGATTCTTGATTAAGGATAACATACTATAAGCCCCCAACTAAGGGTATTTTTTAGGATAGAGATGCACTTTCCAAGCAAGGAAAAGGTTGTAACTCGAGATGTAAGTCTCCTGAAAAAGACAAGATCCTTACATAAAAACACTATCACCATGCAAAAAAGATATCATATGAAAAACAAATACCACATAACTGAGAGAAAGTGAATCCTTGTAAAGGAACAAGATTTAGAAATAAAACCTTTCCCCTAGGGGTAAAGGCAAGGGAGAAGACAACCCATTGTATACCCTAAGTGATAGATCCTTTATAATAGACATACACTTTCAAGAAAACATAAGGTTCTAACTCAGGATGTAAAAGATAAGATCCTTATGTAAAATAAACAAATCCATGCAAGAAAGGACATCATATTATAAAATAAATAAGTCAACGAAGGGATATTGGATCTTTTAGAAATAAAGATAAAATTAGGAAGGATGATCAGGTATACACACCTTCCCTATTTCTGGTAAGGGAATATTTGGAAAAGGACAACACATTATACACCCCAAGTGAAATTTTATTTATAATAGAAATTCACTTTCAAGAAAATAAAAGGTTGTAAACTCAGGATGTAAATCTCCTGAAAAAGAGAAGATCCTTATGTAAAAAATAGTTTTATGAAAGAAAGGATATCATGTTATAAAAGACACAAGTCAACAAAGGGAGAAAATGGGTCCTTTGGATTGGAGAGTGAAACAATACCTTTTCCCCCAAAGTGTGGAGACAAGGAATATGGAAGATTATTATATTGCTCACAAAGTATGATTGCACCTAAAATTGTACCACCATAAATGATAACGAGCCCCTAAAGGATAGGCTAGCAATGTCACATAGTGAGGAGAAACATAATAGGAACTTAGATGTTATTTATAATGATCATAAGAAATGTTCCAATCATTGTTGAAGATTCATTTGAATCATACCACAATCAATGAATTCTTGAATTTTACACTTAAAATCATAGCATTCATTTGTTTTATGTCTAGAAATTTGATGATACATATAAATGAAAGAATTGTCTTATTTATGTTTGATATATATATTTTTTCAAAGGAAGAGTAATTAAGTTGGCATTAAAAAACTCAAACAAAATATTATCTTGTTGTGATGATAAATTAGGAGAAGAATGTATAGATTGATTGGAAAAATTGGAAGGTTGGAAACCTAGAGTTTCTTTGGAAAAATGTGATGTATATTTCTCATGGGTTTCAATGCTTTGTTGCACACATCCTATATCATGTCGATCATCAAGTTTTGGAATATAAAAAATATAAGAGTTTATTTTGGGTGCTATAGGATTGAAATTTAAAGAGGCCCAATATATATCCATACATGTGTTAGAATAAGGTGTTTGGTTCTTAATTGCAAGTAATTTTTGTTTACTATAGATGGCTGGTGTGAAGACTAAAGTTCCCCAATCATCATCTTGAAGAGTTGATGGTATTCTTGTTTGTATTGGAGAAATAATTTAAGGAGTTGAAGATTGAATATGAATACCATTTACTTGATTAAGATCCTTATGAGCTAAGGTTTTATTTATAGAAGGGAGGACATCAAGAATATTATCCTCTTGAGGATTGTTGTTATATGTGTATAGTATTTCATGATAAACAGGTTGTGTAGCACCTTTTACAATAATCACTAGTTTTTTTAAGGGGTATCTTGAATGGTATTAACTTGGTTAGGTTGTTTATGCTCAAAATTTTTACATGGAAAAGAGAGAGGATCAATGATAGCATCCTATTCTTCTAAGGTGTTTTCATGAAAAACTTTAGGAGAGGGAAAAACATCGCTCATTAATGCTTCACCTCTAGATGAAAGTTCATTGAAGTGAATGTAAGGGGAAATATCATTTAGGGAATTAGGAAATATATCACCCTCTTCTTGCACAATATCACCCTCTTGTATCAAAGGAATCTCATGGGGGAGGTTCATATCAAGAGAATAATCAACATTATTCTCCAATAGTTCATCCCAAAGAGGGAGATCATTGAGAGAAGTGTTAAAAATATGTTCTTGCATTAATATTTCATCATGAGAGAGAGAAGATTTAGGAGAGTAATCATTGAAAGGTTCATAAATGGGATTTTTGTATACCATAAACCCTTCTATTACATTAGTCAAATTTTGGAAAAAAGATAGCTTAGGAGGTGTAGAGGAAGACATAGTAGAGATGAAGTCATCAAGGACTTCATCCATCATATCAAAGTCTTCACTACTAAATGGATCATCAAAGGAAGTAAAGATTTGTACAAGGAAATCAGACATTTTGCAACCCAATAAGCGAATTTAATGATACAAAGTATAAAAAGAACTAATCTAAAAACACATAAAAAATCATGAAAATAATTTATTAAATTTTTTTTTTAACATGAAAATGCAATAATGAACTAGATCTATGAAACCAATATGCAATTTTTATGTCTTTTTATCAATGAATGCAAAATGGCATAAAATGAAATCAAAGAACCATGTAAAAAGTGGAAATGTTATGATTTAGATTCACCAAAATACACAATATGAAATGAGGAGAAATGCAAAGGGGGGGATTAATCCCCCTTTTAGAACATTTATATTCAGAAGGAAGATGTCCCAATAGGCTCGGGTAGGTCCTAAGCACTGAATGGGTCAATAATCCTTCATTGTATATGTGTAAGGGGAATTAGACAGGTACAATTTGAAACAAGTATGCAAGATAGAGGGCTAAATAAGAAAATTTTAAAAAATCCATAAATACAGACTAACAAAGAACAACAAAGAACCATAAATGACTTGAAATCTAGGCTGAAAATGTTGGGTACAAAACATTCTGAATGACTTCCACCCAGGTACAAAATGTTCCAAATGACTTGTACCATGTGTTTTGGGCTAAAACTTGCACGATTGATTTGATAGATCCTGATCTTTCCATAAAAGTTCTGATAGCTGAGCCACATGTTCCTGCATAGAAAAATGGGGAAGAAGGTTGGATAAAGGGGTTTTCCTCAGTCAAACCTATTTTTTGAATCAACCTTGAAATAAAATGAAGGAAATGAAAGTGTTTTTTCATGTAGCAGAGGATAGATCTAAAAATGAAGTAATTTAAACATTGGAAATACAAATGCTTCTTTGAATGTGATCAAATATGTTGGTGCAATAGCTTTTAATTAACATAAAAAAACCAAAAATAAATCATGAAAGACAAAAACTTATGTAATGGATGTTGTAATTCACCACAATAATTTATTAAGAGAGAGAAGAAAGAAGACTTCACTAAAGATGTAAGTGTATTTCCTTCCTTGATAGAACACTCTTTTTCTTAGGCCTTGAATGAGGGAAAAAATCTAGATTCGTGGAGAAGAAAACCTTGAATGCATAAGAATAAGACTTGATTGCTTGATTTCTTGATGGCTCTTGAAATTGATTTTCTTCCTTACACTTGATAGCTTTGTTTTGAATGATTGATAATAAATACTTGATGATAATGTTGGATCAATGGATACCAAAATGAGGAGAAGTAGGTTTTTAATATACCTCTCACAACATCTTGGGGTTAAAACACGAGCAGACCGACTGTAAATCCTAATCCACCACTATATCACTAAGATGATCCAATTCAAATTTAGGCTCAATCTTTGGGGTACATAACATTTGGCACATTGTGTACCTAGGTACATAACATTTGGCACATTGTGTACCTAGGTACATAATGTTTGGAACATTATGTACCACCCAATCATGGCTTAAATCAGGATCATGGGTCTTAGGAAATGAGAGGATGCATGATTATAAGGTGCAACCAGTTTTGAGGTCAGGATTGAACACAAAGGCCACAAATGGTTATAGAGGGCCTAGGTGATTAAATGAATTATGGGATTGGAGGAAAAATAGAGGAGTACACTTAGAAATAAGGGCTTGCCTCAATTTTAAATGAAATTAAATTTATAGAGGACCCATATTTGAATTTAGGTGTCCATTAAGTACTATATGAGTTCCTATTATAAAAATACACTAAGGCATTAAGGCGGGTGCTAAATAATCTTGAAAGTATACACTAGTTAAATGTTTACAATTTAGGATGGTATAGGTACAAGGAGCATCAATGTTTGATGTAGGATGATACAACTAGTTAATATGACCCCACCACCATATTCTTGGTGGTTTTATCTTTAAAAATTTATTTGTTTAAAAATAATTTATGTTTTAAGAATCCCCATGCTTTCAAAAGGGACATTTCATGTCACCGATTCTAGATTTTTAAATATTTGATTATGGAAATTGAAGGGTAATCTCTTGTTTATTTATTGTAAAGTTTTTTTAGAAAACAGGGGATCATTTAGTTTGGGGAAAGAAGGAGAGTAGTTTCTATTTTAGAAATAATACTTCTATAGGGGAAGAGTATTCTATGAGCTATATTTCCATCAGAGGAAATGAGGAAAGATATATTAAATCTGTGTGTTTATGTGTATTCCCTTTCACTATAAATTTACCTTTGAGTTTTTGCAGTTGTTCTTTTGTGTTTTCCTAATTTATTGGATTATGCATATGTTTACTATGGAATATGTGAGTTCTAAGTTATTTATATATCTAAAGATGGATTATTGGTTATTTCTCTTGTTTGTCATCTTGGGCATTGATGGATAATCTATTTTGTTTACCTTTGTTCCTTTCATTTCAATTTCAAATCCCATCAATGTCATGGCTATGTGTAGGTACTAGTTTTCCTTTCTTTCTTTATGGTTAAAAACATACCCAAAAAGTTAGATTAAATCATACAACGGAGATATACCTGTTGGATGATGTTGGAATTGGCTACTACTGATGTTGTTGGTATTCATGTTTTGTCATTGATGTCAACATATGTTTCTGTGGAGGGAGAACAAATTGGTTATTACTATTGTATGATGACTAACAAAAGTTTACGAATACTGTATGGATGAATCAGAAGAAAAGATAGGGATATGAAGAAGGTTGTATGATGAGTACAGAGATGTAGCGTGTATTGTTGATTGAGATCATGGATTATATATAATCTATTGTAATTGATGTATACTTGTTTTAGATACTGTGTGTATCTTAGCAAGGGGTTAAATGTTTATTTGTATATTAGGAAAGCTTAATTGGCCAGCCTAATCAAATATTGTAATAGGTTATATATGAGAGATATTTTCTTTTGAAAAGATGTGAGTATGGGTGAGAAATATTATGTATGTATGTCTATGAAGAGAAGGTGATTGACAGAGAAGATACGAAGCTTGATTGACTATTGGATGTAGAGAAGAGGATATGTTCATTGTACTTCATTAGAACTGAACAAGGAAAGAGTTTCTATCAGACAATTCACTGCATTATATATTTTCTATATACACTTGTTTGGATTGTAAATCCTTGAGGGTGGCTTTAACATTCTTTGGGTAGTGTTCCTAGGCAGTGAGCCCACTATTACTCTTGCCTCCTAACAGGGTTTGTCCTTTAACATGGAATTTGTATTATAATGTTGTAATAAGCTCCTAATAGGGATACTATACTCTCAGTACATTATTTGTGTGTGCTAATTCCCACTGGGGTTTTACCTTTAACAGGGTTTCCTCAACAACAAAGGATTGTGTTATTGTGATGGCATTAACTGTGTTATCATTTGATGTGAAGTTATGGTTTATAAAGTTTAATGTTCAATAATCTATCTCACAACTGATTCACCCCCCCCCTCCTCTCAGTTGTGTTGGTGGACTATTATTCCTAACAATTGGTAGCAGATCTACTGGTCCTTAGAGAGAGAGCTTAACAACTTGAGGTGATCCTTAAAATGAATTACTATAGGAAGGATAGTTTGAAGCTTGATCTTGAAAACTTTGACAGTTGGAAGAACAAGATGAGAACACATTTACTATGCTTGGGAATCAACTACTGGATGATTACTAAAAGAAAAGAATAGATGAAAGTTGAGGATGGATTAGATAAAGCTATTGAAGATGAAAATAAGTTATTTTCATGTAACATGGTCGCAAGGGAAGTGTTGATCAGTGCACTTTCTAAAGGTGAAATTCACAGAGGTAAAAGACATAGATCCTACACATGAAATCTAGACAAGATTGGAAGTGTTGTATGAAGGAGATATGTTTACTAAACAGAAGAAGTTACCGAGTTGGAAGGAAAATATGGAAACATTGAAATGAAAGATGATGAGAACATTAGAACATATTCATAGAGAATTACTGAAGTTGTTATTGGCATAAGGAATTCTGGAGGTACTTACAGTGAGGAAAAAGTGATTGAAAAAATTCTTAGATCCCTGACACCTGCATACAGAATTAAAGTACAAACTATAGAAGAGATTATACCTTTGACACCTAACTTAAATAGAGAGATGTTGATTGGGAAACTTACTACTTTTGAGGCTGCAGAATTGGGAGATTCTCTACCTAAATTTGAGTCAACATTCAAGGTGTTTGTGCATAGAAAAAAAAGACCTTATCAGGTATTGCAAGCACTATAAATAGTGACTTGAGAGAAGAACTTAGAGAATATGCTGATGAATGGGAACAAATACAAGAACAAGAAAGAAAGCTAGATAAAGTTGTGTCCCTGATCGCTAGAAGAGAAAATAGAGGTAAGGGTAAATTTGAAGGAGATTTACGTTTGAAATGTTTTTCATGAAACAAGATAGGTCATTTTGCATCTCGATGTCCTAAAAGGGTTCCAAAGCACAAACCTAAGTTTTATAAATCTAATTATCCAAAGACAAGGAATGTTATTATGCTAGTAAAGGTGTTTCTAATGATGAATTTGTTGACTATGATGAGATTGGATTTATTGCTATTAAGGATGATGAACCTTTACGTGAAGAAAAAGCCTTAGTACCCCATGGTGAAAAGAAATCTAAATGGGTTATTGATAGTGGTTGTTCACATCATATGACTGAAGATAAAAATAAGTTTGTTAGACTAAAAATATATGATGGCGGTGTTGTAAGATTTTGTGGCAATAATCCTAAGATTATCATTGGAGTTGGATCTATTTATCTAGATAGAAAAACTAATACTGATAATGTATTGCTTGTTAATGGACTTAGGCATAATTTTTTGAGTGTTGGACAGCTAGTGGACAAGGGTTATCAATTTAAATTCATTGATGGGAAATGTTCTATCAGAAGTAAGGCAGGAGACTTGATCGCATTTGGTACTAAATCTAGAGGTAATGTACTTGAATTGAATACATCTGAGCCTTCTTGTTTTATTTTAAAGGTTGATGACAATTGGATATGACATAGAAGATTTTTTCATGTTAACTTTGATTATATTGTGAAGGCAAGTATGACTAATGCAATAAGAGATCCACCTAAAATTGTGAAAGCATCTAACACTATGTGTAGAGAGTGTGTTATGGGGAAGCAGACTAGCTGTTTTAAAAGAAAATCTTACTCAACAAAAGGGAAGTTGGATCTAGTACATACAGACCCGTTTGGTCCTACAAGAACAAGATCTTACTATGGTGAGAGCTATTTTATACCGTTTGTTGATGATTTTTCTAGGATGATGTGGGTTACATACTTAAGAGATAAATATGAGTCATTTGATAAATTCAAGATATTCAAAGAAAAAGTTGAGAATGAATCAAGTTTGAAGATAAAATGTTTGAGATCAGATAGAGGTGGTGATTTTACTTTAGAATTGTTTAATACCTAATGCAAAGAGCATGGAATATAAAGACATACATCTTCTCCTAGAACACCACAATAGAATGGAATAGCAGAGTGAAGGAACAAAATAATATTAGATGCTGCTAGCACTATGTTGCTAGAAGGACATGTATCACATGTTCATTGGAGAGAAGCAGTTGGTACCTGTTGTGTACACCTTGAACAAAATTCAGATCAAAGAACGTACAAGTAAGACTCCTTATGAATTATGGTTTAATCATACTCCTACTGTAAAATATTTCAGAATATTTAGAAGTAAATGCTATATCAAAAGAGATAATGAGATAGGGAAGTTTGATGCTAGAAGTGATGAAGGTACCTTCCTTGGTTATTCTACTAAGAGAAAAATCCTATAAATGTTTCAATCTGAGATTGAGGAAGTTTTTTGAAAGTGTTAATGTGAGGATAGATGAAATGTTTTAGATTCAAGAGAGAATGTATGACTGTGGTTAGATTGCAGAGATTAAGGAGCTCACTGCAAAACCTGAAGAACCTTTGGAAATTGATAATGAGATCAAAGATGAATCAAATGAGATTATTGAAACTCCTAAGACTCTAAGGTATGTTAAGAAGAACCATCCTGAAGATAAAATCATTGGTGATGCAAATAGAGGAATGTTGACTAGATCAAAAGTAAGAGATGGAATTTGTTTGATTTCTCGAGTTGAACCAAAGACTACTGATGAAGCATGTAGAGATGAATCTTTGACTAAAGCTATGTAGGACGAATTAGAACAAATAAAGAAAAATAATAATTGGGAATTGGTTCCAAGGCCTAAAAACAAGAATGTTATAGGAACTAAATGGGTTTTCAGAAACAAAATGGATGAGGAAGGAATAGTGGTAAGAAATAAAGCTAGTTTGGTTTGTAAAGGCTACTCGCAATAAGAAGGCATAGACTTTGAAGAGACATTTGCTCAAGTTTCTAGGTTGGAAGCTCTGAGGCTATTTCTTTCTTATGTCGCACATAAAGAATTTAACGTATATCAGATGGATGTAAAATATGCATTTCTGAATGGAGATTTGGAGGAAGAGGTATACATAGAGAAACCTGATGGATTTTATTTGATAAAAGATAAAGACATGGCCTACAAAATTGAAGAAAGCATTGTATGGACTGAAACAAGCACCAAGAGCATGGTATGCAAGACTAGACATGTATCTTCTTTGTCTTGGTTTTAGAAAAGGTAATGCAAACAGTAATTTATACTTAAGAACTGGTGAAGATGGAATTCTGATCATAGAAGTTTTTGTTGATGATATCATTTTTGGAGGCAATGATGAAATGAGTAAAAGATTCTCTAAAGAGATGGAAAATGAATTTGAAATGCCAATGATTGGTGAAATGACATTTTTTCTTGGTTTGTAAATTAATCAGAACAAGAATGGTATTTTTATATCTCAGACCAAATATCTTAAGGAGATGTTGAATAAATTTGGAATGGAAGAGTCTAAACCTGTTGGGGCACCTATGGTGACTAGTTATAAACTTACTCATAATGATGAAACTCAGAGTGTCTTTCAAACAAAGTACAAATCAATGATTGGAGGTCTACAATATCTAACTCACGCCAGACCATATATTTCCAATGCAGTTGGAATTGTGGAAATAAAGAGACACACCTTGCTGCTATGAAAAGAATTTTCAGATATTTGAAAGGAACAATAGAGTATGGGTTATTGTATGAAAAATATGATGAATTTATTTTACATGCTTATACTGATGCTGATTGGGAAGGTAGTGTGGATGATAGAAAGAGTACAAGTGGAGGAGTATTTTTCCTTGGAAAAGGCTAGTTTCTTGGTTAAGTAAGAAACAAGATTGCATAGCTCAGTCTACTGCTGAATCTAAGTATGTTACTGCTACTATAAATTGTACACAAGTTGTTTGTATGAAACAAATGATGAAGGACATTAGAATAATTTTTGAAGAGCTAGTGGTTATCCATTGTGATAACACTAGCACAGTGAATAAGTTAAAGAATCATGTAATGGATTCAAAGACTAAACATATTTCTACTAAGTATTATTTCTTGAAAGACATGGTATCAGAGAAGGAGATCAGATTGGAGTATGTTAGCACAAAGGAACAAATAGCAGATATATTTACTAAAGCTTTTCCAAAACATGCTTTTGAGTATCTTAGAAGCATGCTTGGGGTGAGAACCCCTCCCTGGGGTAATTAATTGATGCAGGTATGCATCAGTCTAGTGGCTTTCAGATCTATATCATTTTCTAGACTTGATGTATGGATCTACTCCTCAGGGGGAGTGATCACAGGAACACTATAGAACATATTTGGGTGATTTTGCACCTAGCTTTTATAGACATGAAGATTTGAAAAAGCTACACATTGTAGAAGTTTGATGAAGATTTATGACACCCTTTGACATTTGTTTCAAAGGGGGAGAGATTCTATGTGACAATCCCTATTGTTTTAGGGAGATTTATGTTGAGGATATTAACAAGATTGTATTGAGAGAGAGAAATTTTTGGGTTGATGTATTTTCCCATATGTTGCCATCAATTCCAAAGGGGGAGATTATTGGATGATGTTGGAATTGGCTAATACTGATGCTATTGGCATTCATGTTTTGTCACTGATGTCAACATATGTTTATGTGGAGGGAGAACAGACTGGTTATTACTATTGTATGATGACTGATAGAAGTGTACAGATATTGTACGGATGAATCAGAATAAGAGAAGATGGGGATATGAAGAAGGATCTATGATGATCTTATATCTAAGGTTGCTTGGCTTAATATTACATATTGGATGAGCTACATATGTTTTTGTAAAGAATTATTTCTGGACTATGATAGTGATGATTGACAGAGCGAGTCTCTTTGTTTCTAGTATATCTTACAAGAAATGATGATTCAGGTTATATGAGCTTAAGGAATGACAGAAGACATGTTAATGAATGCTTGCGATGGGTCACAATTTGTATGAGTGATGATGATGTCATATGCAGTGTGTATTCTGGAGGAGGCCTATTTGGGGCCAACTTTAGAGATGTAGCCTGTATTGTGGATTGAGAGTGTGGATTGAAGATCTTAGATTATCTGATGTATTGTAATTGATGTATACTTTTTTTAGATACCATGTGTATCTTATCAAGGGGTTAAATGTTTATTTGTATATTAGGAAAGCTTAGTTGGCCAACCTAATCAAATATTGTAATAGGGTATATATGAAAGATTTTTTCTTTTGAAAAGATGTGAGTATGGGTGAGACAGAGTATGTATGTATGTGTATGAAGACAAGGTGATTGAAAAAGAAGCTGTGAAGCTTGATTGACTGTTGGATGTAGATAAGAGGATATGTTCATTGTACTTCATTGGAGTTGGGCAAGCAAAGAGTTGCTATCAGACAATTCATTGGATTGTATATTTTCTATATACACTTGTTCGGATTGTAAATGTTGATGACAAAAAAAGTACAAGTGGAGGAGCTTTTTATCTAGGAAACAGATTAGTGTCATGGAAAAGAAAGAAAAATTATTATATTTCACAATATACAGATGAATTTGAATATGTTATTGTTGCCATTAATTATTAGAAAGTGTTATGGATAAAACAAATACTGGAAGGAATACATGAGGAATTTGAAGAACCTATTGGTATACATTGTGACAATAATAGTGCTATTAATATATCAAAGAATCTGGTAATACATTCAAAGACCAAGAATATAGCTATCAAGTATCATTTTATAAGGGAACACGTATAGGAAAAAGAAGTGAGATTGGAATATATTCCCACAAAGGAACAAGTTGCAGACAAATTCACTAAACCATTACCTAAGGAGAGCCTTGAATATTTAAGAGGTAAACTAGGGGTCCTACCCCTATCGGAAATCAACTAAAAGAATATGTAGTATGCATCAGTTCATAAGATTCTAACACAATATCTCAAGTATGAATTGATATACAAGAAGACTACTCTATGGGGGAGAAGTCTAGGAAATAAGGTAAAGAAAGTAGAACAGAACAGTACAAAATTAGTAGACAGTATAGTAAGGTTGATCACCTTTGGCATTGTTGTCAAAGGGGGAGAATGAAAAGGAAGAGATCAGTAAGGGAGAGAGAATAGTCAGGAGAAGTATGAGTACAAAAAGCAAGAGAAAGGATGAAGAAGTAGATTGGACACAACTAAATGACTAGTACATAAAGGTACAAATAGTGAGGTATCACTAGATGTTTGCCAAGATGTTGTTTAACAAGATGTTTTCCATCAATGCCAAAGGGGGAGATTGTTGACATATATAGAGAGATTGTTGGTATAACTACTCTAGTTGATAAGGAATTTATATTGTTTTTCCTTGATGTCAAAGTAGCTAAGTATTAACTACCAGCATTAAAGATGAAATTATCAGAAAGAAGGTTAGCTATCAGATGTTGTCACCGACAGCTATCGGGTTAAAAGAAAAGACTGCGACATAACCGACAAGGAAGGATAAACAAGAAAATGATTTATTATTATTATGAAGTTATGATCATTGGATCTATCTTTAGGTTTTGATGAGTAAATAAAATATTCTTAAGGAAGAAGACGAGATGAAGTTATGCTATTGCAACAAAGGAGAAAATAGGATATCAGAGGAATAAAAGAACTAATCAGAGAAAGATAGTTGCGATCAGAGGAGAGAATAAAGAGAAGGATACAGAGGATTGAATGGTATTTTACTATGTTAGATAACTTTATCAGATCTGATATAGTAGAGATAGTGCAAACTACAGATCATTATAGGTTGTTACTCTCTAATAATTGTGACAGTAAAAATCCCTTATCGGGTGACCCTAACAAGTCTATTATAAACCCTTTAACAAGGTGAACATTGTATATGTGGGATAAAATCCTCTAACTAGGTTACTCCTAACAAGGTATAAGATTTTAACAGGTCTCTAGGTAAATCACATAACTGAGTAGCATTTAATAGTGATTTTGAAACCCTTAACCAGAAAAGCTCTTTATCAAGCGTATTCCAGAAGAGTACAACATTTGTGGGCACATATATCACACCGTGGTTTTTTCCCTAATTGGGTTTCCACATGATAAATACTGGTGTTAATGTTGTGTGAATGTTTATTTTATGATGCATGGATGTTTAATGTTTTGGTAACTGACAAGACTATTATAGGTGAATAAAAATCTAATAGATAAATCTATTGGAGAAGATTAGAGATTGTGTTTTAAAGTATAAGATTTGAGATTACTGATTCACCCTTCCCCCACATCTCAGGTACCTTTCCTATACCCACACTTATAGATTTATAATTCTCAAAAGTTTGATTGAGAATCAAATGGATGCTAGGATTAATTGTTTGAGATCTCATAGAGAAGGAGAATTTACGTCATATGAATTTAATTACTTTTGTGAGAGATATGGGATTAGAAGGAAATTATTTGCACCAAGGACTCTTCAACAAAATGAAGTTGTTGAAAGAAAGAATAAGACTATTGTTGAAATGGAATTGACAATGTTGAAATATGCTAATATGTCAAATGTCTACTGGAGGGATGCAGTACACAGTACAATTTATCTTCTTAAATCATGCAAAGACCCCTTATGAGCTATGGTTTAGAAAAGCATCGACTATCAAATATTTTAGAGTTTTTGGGAGAATATGTTACATCAAAAGAGATGAAGGTAATCTAGGAAAGTTTGATGCAAGACAAAATGAAGGTATTTTCTTGGGATACCCTACAACAAGCAAGGCTTACAAGTGCTATAATTTAAAACTAAAAAAAGTGGTAGAAAGTATAAATGTCAAGGTTAATGAAACATGGAATTATATTTCTTTTGAGCTAGAGATTGAACTAGAACAAGACACTAATTGAACAAAAAATGCTTTGGAATAGAATGATAAAAACTCAAAGAATGAAGAAAAACAATTATAAAAAACTCCAAAGACACCTACTAGGCATGTTCAAAGAGATTATTCAAAAGAGAAGATCATTGGAGATAAGGATAGACGCATTTAGACAAGAAGGTTAGCCAAAACAAGTGAGTAATCAAACTGTTGTTTTCTTTATGAAATAGAATAAAAAATTATATAGAAGCTAGTAAGGATGAAAGTTGGATAAAAGACTTAAAATAATAATTAGATCAAATACAAAAGAACCAAACATGGGAAATAGTACCCAAACTGATGGACAAAAATGTAATTGGAACAAGTGGGGTGTTCAAGAACAATTTAAATGAAGATGGAAAAGTTACCATCTAAAAAAACCAAGATTGGTATGTTAAGGCTACACTTGTACCATCATAAATTATAAGTACCCTATTGGTGTGTAGAATTTAATTATTTGTTTAGCACCCACCTTAGTGTGTTTTCATCTTAGCATGTCTAATGGAACTTCATATGGCACTTAATGGACACCTAAATTCAAATTTGGGTCCTATATTATTTTGATTTCACTAAATATTAATATGAGCCGTTATTTCTAGATGTGATCCTTTATTATTTATCCTCTTCAATCATTTATTAGTCTACATGGGCCCAATATTACCCATTTGTGTTCTTTTTGTGTCCTCCCAACCTAAAAATTAGTTGTACCACATAATTTAGCATCCCCTAGTTATTCGGGGCCCATGGTCTAAATTTAAGCCCTAATTAGCTGGTATAAAATGGCTTGGGAATTCTCTACTAGGTATAGAATTTCATGGTCATTCTATGCCCTGGGTTTTGACCTAAGATTTAAATCAAGGGCTTGTCGTGATCATTTAGTGGGGTATTTGGATTTGTGGTCGGCCTTATCAAGTTTTAACCCTCAAAATATTGTGAGAGGTATATAAATAACCTATCTCTCCTCATTTTGGTAACAACAAGAAAGAATCAAGTGCAAGAATACAAGTTGGAATTCAAGATCTCTCCTACAATCTTGCATTCAAGCATTCTCAAGCAAGATCTCAAGAATTCTAAGGTGTTTTGAAGAAAATCTTCTCCATGGAATTGGATCAAACTTTCTTCCCTCATTGAAGGCTAATTAAAGGAGTCTACCATCAAGAAATAATATATATACACATTCAAGAACTCATTCAAGCATCCTAGTCTCCAAGTCTTCAAGTCATTTCTTCCATCTCAATCAAGCATTGTGGAAAAATACAACATCTATTACACAAGTTTTTTTCTTTCATCTTTTCCTTTTGGGTTTTCATTTTAAGTCAAAGCTATTGCATAAATATATTTTATCATATTCATAAAAGAATTTAGATTGCTAAGGTATGACATACTTCATTTTTTTAGATCTATCCTCTGCTATATGGTAGAAAGCTTTCATTTATTTTATTTCATTTCAAGTTTGATTCCAAATAGGGTTTTGACTTAGGTAAACCCCTCTTTATAACCTTCTTCTCCATTTTTTGTGTAGGAATAGGTGGTGAACCTACCGTTGCAGATATAGAAAGTACAAGATTCAACAAACAATCTAGAATATTTTTAGATAAATATGTAGGGTATACAGTGGACAGGGCATTCTACACCCAAGTACAAAGTGGCCAGAACATTCTTTACCCTCCAAATCAGCTTCAAATTTAGATCACGGATTAGTATTGTTGTATAGTTGTTGTTTCAAGTCACTGTAGTTACCATACCTTTTCAATAACAATCTTTGTTTATAATTAATAAATTAAAAATTTTAATATATTAATTGTTCACAAGAAATGTAGAATGATTATAAAGTATTATAATAAGAACATTATATATTACAAGGGTTTGACCCAAATAATATTATGTTCTAACACTCCCTTTTAATATTAATAGGTGACAAATCTTGTCAATTTCTTTAAGAAGAAAAATGTGAAGAACCCTAATGAGGCAGCGCTTCTTGATAAGAATAAATTGGGACACATATATGCCAAAATAAAAATCATGCATTCCAGACTACATGAGGATCATTTTGTCATAATTTATAATCTCAATGTTCTTAATATATTCTATAAAAATTAGCCTCATCCTAGGTTCATAGTGCATGTAGGACTTAATATAATGCTTTTACAAGTGGAAGATTTATAGAGAGAAGATTTTATAAAATGCCTGTAGGACTTAAAAAGGATCAATCCATTAGGAGGTGACATTATTATGTACACTCCCCCTCAATGGAAGCTCCTTAAGGCCAAGTATGAATCTAAATTTGGATAATTTTGCACTAGATAATGGATTTGTAAAAATGTTTGTAACTTGATCTTCAGTTTGACAATATTGAAGAGAAATATCGTCATTCAATACTTTCTCACATATGAAATGAGATTGAATCTCAATATGCCTGAATCCTTTATGATAAACATGATTCCTCGCAAGTGCAATACAAATCTGATTATCACATAGGAGTGTGGTACTGGGACTAGATTCCATTTTAATTTCCTTTAGCAGTTGGCTAATCTAGATAACTTATTTATCTGATTCACATGTGCTTCAATATTCAGCTTCTATAGAGGAGAATGCTTATGTTGATTGTTTCTTAGAACTCCATGTGATTTCACATGTTCCGAGTTAAAAAAAATATCCTGAAGTGGATTTTTTATCTATGGAATTCCCTGCAAAATCAAAATCACAATATCCATGTACATGTGCATTTTTAGTATGAGAATAGTAACGACTAAAGATAATGGTCCCTTTGGTATATCTTAAAATATGTTTTTCCATTTTCTAATGTTGAACATAAGGTTTTTCATAAATCGAGATGCAACACCAACTGCATAGGAAATGTCAAGATGAGAGATAGATAAATTAAGCTTCCAATTAATTTTTGATAGAGAGTGGAATCAAAATTTTCACAAGGAGGATGAATTTCAAGTTTAGTACTAGTTTCAATAGGGGTAATGGATGGTTTGCAATCAGGCATATTGAACTTTGAAATCAAGTTTTGGGCATATTTTTCTTGAGATATAATGATTGAGTGATAATCTTGAAAAAAGAACATTCCCAAAAAAATATGAAGAAGATCTAAATTAGTCATTTCAAAGGTAAGATTTAGTTCTTGTTTATATTTTAGTATATAATGAGAGACTACTTGTGATGAGTAAGTCATCTACATAAATTACAATGATAACTATATGTTTATCTTCAAATTTTGAAAAATAAATCATTGTCAAATATAAAAGTAGAGAATCTTATGTTTTGAAAGAAGTTTTTTAATTTGAAATACCATGCTCGAGGAGATTGTTTGAGTCCATAAAGATATTTTTTGAGTTTATATACAAAGTTTTCTTTATTTTATTTAAAAAAATCCTTGAGGTTGATGCATATATATTTCTTCTTGTAAATGTTCATTCAAGGATGCATTTTTAATATTCATTTGTTGAATTTACCATATGTTTTGAGCAACTAGTGCAAGAAGTAAATGAACAGTGCCCATTTTAGCTACAGGGGAAAATGTTTCATTATAGTCTATGTCTTGCTGTTGAGAAAAACCTTTGGAAACTAGCCTAGCTTTATATTTATCAATATTTCCTTGAGGATCATATTTTATTTTATAAATCCAACGACAATCAACAATTTTAACAATTTTTAGCTAGTGGAACAAGTTCCATTGTATTATTTTAATGAGAATAATATTCTTTTTAGTGATATTTTTCCAATTTTTGTTCTCATTTTCTTTTTCAAAATTTTGAGGTTCAATTTCATATAGTCTCATTAGATTAAAGTATGTGTGTTGACTTCTAGTCATATTAGGAAGAGAAGGTTCTACATTTGATCTTGAATTAAGGATTAAACCCACTTAGGTCTTTTAAAAGGTTGATTATTAGGGGTTTGTTGATTATATCCTTCACAATTTAGAGTCTCAACAATATTACTAATTAAGTTAGACAATGGGGACTCTAAAATGCAAACAATTTGACTTAATTATATTAATATATCTCTTTGAGGGATCATAAAGTATAAGTCATTTTGTATTTATTCCATACCCAACAAATATACATTGAGTAGATGTGGAATCAATTTTTTTGTCTCTTTTGTTTAGGGATATGAGCATATGTAGAACTGCCAAATATTCAAAGGTGAGAGATATTTGGTTTTTTATTTGACCATTTTTCTAAGGGAGTTGAAAGATGTAAAGATTTTGTTGGAATTCTATTTAAAATATATATAGTTGTATTCATAGCTTCATCCCAAGGAACTTTGGTGTATTAGAAGAGTGCATCATAGATCTAACCATTTCTACAATGGTTTGATTTTTCTCTCGGCTACCCCATTTTGTTGGGGAGAATAAGGACATGTTAGTTTTCTTTATATCCCACATATTATACAAAAAAATTCAAAATATTTGTTAATGTATTCAGTTCCATTATTTGCTCTTAAAATTTTAATTTTATAATTAGACTGATTTTCAACTAGAGCTTTAAATTCTTTGAATTTAGAGATAACCTCATTTTTATTTTTAAGGTAATTTCCCCAGATCATTCTAGAATAATCATTAATAAATATAAGGGCATATTGGGATCCTTTAAGAGAAGGAACTTGAAATGGCCCCATTAGATCACTATGAATTAATTCTAAGGTTTTGTATGGAACTTGATTATGAATTTTTTTAAAGGGTTGTATATGTTTTTTACCTAAGAGACAACCTTTACAAAATCTAATTTATTATCAATTTGGGGTAATACAATTAAAAGATTATGACGAGACATTTCATTTAAGCTTATGATATTAAGATGTCCTAATCTTTCATGCCATAATTGTACTTCATTTTTTATTCATGTAGAGAAGCAATTTTATTTTGAAGGATTATAAAAAATAAAAAGAACATCGTTTGAATACCTTCAGCAACAATACTTCTATTTTGATCTTTAATATATCATTTATCTTTTGTAAGAGAAATTTTAAAAGTATCTTTGGTAAGTTGAGAACATGATAGAAAAAATTTCAATAAAATTGGAACAAATAATGCATCTCTAATAGTTTCATTGAAAAATTAAATTTACCTATTCTTTCAGCTTTAATTACTAAATTATCTGCTAAACATATATATTCAGTACAATGTTCTACATCAAATAAAACATCATACATGTATATCACATGTCTAGATGCTCCACTTTCAAGAATCCATTCACCATTAAAACCGATGCACATAAGGTAGTATAGAGGACAATATTATCCTTTTTATTATGATTTGTGTTACATTTATAATTTTGATTTTTTATGAATTTTAATTTTACAACAATGATCTTTAGTGTGGCCTATTGTACCACAATTTGAACACTTTAAGTGTTGTTTTCTTTTACTAATTTGGTGAGAACGTTTAGAATGGTTAAATGATTTGGAGACGTTATCTTTATTTTGATTTTGGTGTACATGTTTTTGTTTTTTTGTTGACATAAAAAAGCTCCTGAGACTTTCTCTTTAGAATCAAAGTTTTACATTGCCTATTCTTCTTGAAATAAAAGAGCAGAGAGTGTCGACAAATCATAAAGTTTGTCTTCATTTTTATACTTAGAGTTTAAAATAGAAATAAAATTTCTAAATCTCTCATGGATGTTTATTTGTACTATAAAATACAAAAGTTTATCTTTTATTAGGTCACATTTGCATCCATCTAATTGAGATTTAATATTTTTATTTTAGAAATATAATTTATTATTTTTCATCCTCTTTCATGGGAGTTAGAAAAGCCTAGATCCATCATGCATAGATTCTAATAATTTCCAAGCTTCAAAAGGTAATTCTATGTTTCCAATAAATAATAGAAATTTATATCCTAGTAATGGGCCGAAACCAAGATTTAATTATTATTATTTGTTAAGATTAAGTAGATTTGAACCCAATACTTCTCATATTAGAGGCTCACAACTTTACCACTATGTTGTAGGATGTTGCCTCCTATACGTTATTTTTATTACCATTCACAATGCCTCATAAATTCTTGGCCATGAATTCGCCCTTTATTTGGATCTTCCATATTGAGTAGTTGTTTCCACATAGCATGTGAGATTTATCAATTGTGAAGACATGTGAGCCCATTTGAAGAAATCTGTAAAGACTTGGGAATTGATTTTTTATTAAAAAAATATTAGTTTCTTATTTTTAAATAGGAAATAAAAAATAATCACATAGTTATGACATGTTAGATATATTTATAAGATTAATGATCATTTAGTATATATTATAGTAAATTTAATTTTAGAAAAATTATAATAAGATAATGATTTTAATATGACATATTAAATTAAGAGGTAAATAAAATTAATTAATTATATCTCTTACAAGTTTAAAAACATATTTTATGGATAGATAGTTTTTAACTTTATAGTGAAAAAATCACTCATAAATAAGTTTGTTGGAAATCTTATGACTAAGAGGGAAGGGGGAGGAGGGGGGGGGGTAAATCAGTACAAACAGGTAATGAACAAATTCAACCACTGATATGAATAAATGCACTATTAACTTCCAAAAAATAAATCATATAACTGAAGTAAACAAATAACAGTAAAAAAACATCAAGCATCCACAAGCTCAACACACATAACATGGATATTTTATTTTGGAAACCCTTGTAAGAGGTAAAAACCATGGTGGGGATGACACCTACAAGCGCAGTACTATAGTAAATGAGTTTTCCATGTTAGAAGCTACAAATACCCTTTCTGAGGATTCACCATGTTAGGAGTGATTAGTACACTATTAGGAGTACAAAAAGATCAGTTATCATCTACCTTGCTAGAGGATTTCAAACCTCAATAAAGAAGTTACCTTGTTAAAGGATTTACAAATAAAAACCTGTTAAAGTTCACTCGGTTAGGGGATTTAACCTATTGCAACTGTTAGGGAACAACATGATATGTTCATCTATAAAATGGCACTAATTACCTATCAGATCCTTTCTGTTCCTTTTCTTCCTAACATTGTATTATTCTCTGCTCCTTCAATTTGTGATCATCCAATCTAAAAATATGATCACAACCCTAAATCAAATGATTTAGTGCTCCTTATATAGACTATCATTAGGTCACACAAGACCTAGAACTTTCCACCAGAATGGGCTCAAAAGATTAGCCAACATCCTCAAAATCAGTGTCAACAACATCCAATATGTAGTCCTCAAATGTATTACCAATATTTAGAATTAATATGTCACCCTCAGATCCACCGCCTTAACCAAATTAATGTGAACTCTGATCAGTAATCAAATAGGTAAGTTGTCTTCTCATTCAAAACATAATTTATTCAAAACTTGATATAAAATATTGTGATTGGAATCATGGATTCCACTTACCATATACAAACTACATCTATGATCGCAACACCTGGATATTTCCTTAACTCGGTCGCTACCACATTCTATGTCTAATATTGTTCTTCCTTAACACTAGTCAACATACATAGTTGATCGTCTCTTTACCGATCATGTATAGTTCATACTGGTCATGCCAATCATGATAATTGAATACATTTTCATCAATGACAACCAATTATGAAACAACTCATGAACGTTCTTCATCTCCTCAAAAACTACCATATTGCCAACAAACTCCCCCTTTGGCATTGATAGAAAAAACTTTTGATTTGCATAACTTTGTAAGTATGATTTTCACCATAAAACTCATACTCCCCCTTTCTCTATACATCCTCTCTCTTTCTCTTTCTATTTCTCTTCTCATTCTCTCCCTTTTTTTTCAAGAATGACAAAGAATCATATATCAAAATTATATTTTGTCAAAGACCCTTTAAGTTTGTCTTTGCTGTCTCCAATGACTTCTTCCATGACTCTTGTAAATGCTCCATAGAAAAAATTTACCCATGTATTACCAATTTTAATCCTTCCAAATCACTCAAAGTACTCAGCACTGGTAGAATGAGTGTGTTTTCTTCATTTCTCACATGTTGTTGCATAACATCTATAGTGGGGGCCAAATAGGTCTGCATCTCCATAAGTGTAGTAATCCTTTTATTCTCTTATGTTTGCAACTACCTCACTATGTGAGTAATCAGTTTGACCTTACCACTACATTCTAATGTTGAACTAGTAATGGGATCAAAATTTTCAATCAAATAATTAAACTCCAATTGATCATCATCTCTCTTTTTCTCAATGTGTTTTGTAAAAGTTGTAAACTTGGAAACTTTTACAAGTATCTGTCCTATCTCCTGTAGTATTTCCTTCACTTTGTTCACTTGAAGTGTAAGTGACTTTGTATCAACTCAGATAATCTCTCTCAACTTATCATCTCATATCTTCTCATATTCTTTCATAGTCAACTTCATTGGTGCATTCTCCATGTCAAGTACTTGATCAGAAACATCCTTGACCAATATACCCAATTGACCAATTGGATTATCTTTTTTTATCATATATCACATTAGCTACTAAATTCCTACTGATGTTTCTAGGTCCTTTCAGTATTCTGACCTTCTTTTTCTTTCCCTTCAATTTGTCCCTTATTGCTTTCTCCTTAAGCTTATCAGACATTTTCGAAAGCTCCTTAGGACTCATCTAAGTAATATCAATAGTTGTTTGAATTTATTCATCTTCATGTTCTCCTTCATCTTCTTCCTCAAAACTAGTTGAATTATTTTTTTCTCTTCTTCCTTGTGCTACCTTAACCGGTTAGATCTAGCTTCCTCTTCACTGAAAGTATATCATCACCATTCTTATTTCCTTCACCCTTTTGTCATGTCACTTCCTCAACAATCTTATCTTTAGTTGCTTCAACATCAGTTTGAGTATCAATATTTTTTATCTACTGAGGGATATTAGAGATAACATTACCTATGATATCATTAATCTCTTCATTTTCTATCTCTTGTTTTTTCCTTTCTCTTCTACCGATTTGTCTTTAGCTGCAGTCTCCGACCTTACTAAATTTTTCCATGAATCTATTGTCTCATCTCTTAGTGATTGTGTTTCTCCAATGAGAATTCTTCTAACTCTATTCCTTGTCTTAAATTTTCCTCTCATTTCTTTAACCATCAAATTTACCTCTTCTGTAGTTAATTCAGGTTGAAAAAGTACAAGTTCTTAGTCCATCATCACTCCATAATTCAAAGCTTCTCTTCATCATTTTTCAACTGCCTTGTACAGTTCCTTAGGTATAGCCTGAATAGTTCACTTGGTGCTTTGCAAAAAGTATGTAGAATTTGTACAAAAACATCTTATATCTTCCTTTTCTCTTCACTGTCAAATTTATCAAAGTGATTCCACACTTCTGTCATTCTTCCATACTCCTTAACATCTTTAACAATGTTGTCAAGAATAATTGTATTATCAATTTTGTCAGTTTTCTCAGTAGGCTTTCCTACTATAGTATACTTCTTCCCACTAGCTCGCAAATCCTTTTGTTCCTTATCAGACTTATTTTCAACTTCTTCTTATTCAACCTTTTCCTTACCTCCTTTCTTACCCTTTGACTCTTTATATCCCGATGTCATCATTTTCTTTCTTCTATAATTTTTCTTAATAGTCTCAGGTGACTCCTTTTTAGGCTTAGTCATGATAGGAGTAGTAGAAGTAGATTTAGTTTGTTTCAGTACTGAACTCCTAGTGACTCTCTGAGGTGTAATCTCTTCAAATTTAACTTTATTTTCCTTGACTTATGTAGCAACATATGTGCCTGCTTCCTTACTTTCCATTTTCTTTCTAATTTTTATCACCATCTCTAGGGTTATGCCGCTCAATTTGGTTAGATTTTCAATTTGCTTCTTGATCTTTCATTGGATCGCCAGTGCTCTCAATTCACTGTAAATTTTCAACGATAACTCTTCATATGTTACAAACCTAGGTGTTTAAGTATCAATTGGTTTTGACAATAGAACATCAAAATGTATAGTAACTAAATCACCAACAACTTCATAGCCCATAGCTAGTATCCAACATGTCCTAGGTTGCACTTCTTGCAACATATAGGTATTTGTATTAACTAGAAAAAAATATCATCTTTATAATTTTCAATCATACTGGTTGGGATTCTCTCTCTTAAGTGAATTTTAGCTTGAAAATATTTAAAATATCCCCACATAACCTTATTAAAATGATTTCCTAAAGTCCTGATACATTGCTTAATCTGCGTTACTACCGGTCTATCCTCTGACCATGTAATAGAACCTATTCTAGGAAAATGATTCTACAAGTAAAAGAACATACATACCAGGAGTAATCCATATTTGAATGACTACTTCTTCTCTTTCTTGATCTTCTCCATGTTCACAAATAATTAATTACTCAACATCTCACAAAGATCATATTTTGCGTCTTCCTTCACCATTCTGTATACAACATGAATAGCTCCACCAAGTACATTTTTCAACCGACTAGACTAGTATGCTTTGTATCCTATCACCATTGAACCAAATTCACTTCCTTGTCTATTATATCCTTGATAGTCATGGCTCGGTGATCTTTTTGGATTTGGTCAAGCAAGTAACCAAATTTGCAACAATAGTCTGTAGAGTTGGTGCCTCACTGGTCATACAAAATCCAATAACTCTATTGATTAACTACTTTGTAATCTTGTGTCTTGTCCATCCAAATGAATTGATCATGGACTCTTCTCAATACATATCTTATCCATTTTGGATGAAAATCCTCAGGTATCTCAGCCACATAAGTGAAACCTTTGTTCATTACATGCATATGCTCCTCCTTTAATCTTTGGTCATTACATAGTTTAAGAAACACATTGTAGATTTTGTCAACTCTAATTTCCTCCAGCTTGCAGTTGATGAAAGATCGAATATCTTTTGTCAACAATACACCATAGGGTATCGAAGATAGGGCACCCATTGGATCATTCTCATTTTCCTTCATCAGGTGTAACTTGAATACGGGTCTTGGCTCATCAATGATCTCGACCAAAACAAGTGTATCCATAATGAAAAAAATTAGCAGCAACAATGATTTCTGTAAAGATATTTGCAACACAAGCAATAACCTCAACTTCACCAATTAGTGTTCTTCGACAACTGATAGAATTTCCTGCTCGAAATCTTAGTCCATAAATACAAATAAATCTCTCTATGGAATGAAATTAAAAGCTCTTTAGTAAACCTCATTAGAATGTAAAGTGATAAATGAATTTACTTTCTCATCTTTATAATTTTTATGAATGTATTTGTTTAAACATAATAGTCAAAAGATGCTTTCCATCGACCATAATGGTTAAAATATAATAATTGTTATACGCATGCACAAAAAAACTTTATCTTCACTAACCATCATTAAATCACAAATACACATCTCAAAATACATATGAATCTTATCGTTCATGAATTTAGGGGATCGGTAAATGATTTGACTATAAGTGTTCCCCCTAAGAATAATGTGCTTAGTTCACTGATGGATTCTCCACATTTCCTGAACTTGTGGAGTTCTCATTCAACTCTGAAGAATTCAATTCTCCTTTCCTCACCCATGTCTTCTTCATATCATTTCTGACTTCATCAACATTAACAGTTTCCTTCCCTTTATCATTTTCAACATTGTTCACTGGTTGACCTCTGGTATAATTTATTGCTCTGCATGATCTAGAAAGTTGACCAACTTTTCTACAGACATAACAGACCACACATGTTGGATTCTAGGGTCTAGCATTGGCTCTAGTTGACCTTAATCTACAATTCACAACCACAAGCCCATAGTTGTGACAATTAGAACAGGTAACATCTGATTGGTTACCTTGATTGATAGATCTCTAACTATTGTAATCATATGACCACTGATTGTTGATTCTCTCCCTGCACTCATTAGCTCTATGTCCAAACTTGTTGCAATAATTTAAAAAAATCCATGAAATGTATTAGATCTAGCATTTTAGTTATCAACTCTACCATAGGAATTTCCTAATCTAGCAGTAGAACCTCTAGGTCTAACATTTGGACCAATAGGTTTAAACCAACATACATTAACAGTATGACCTTGCTTATGACAATTAAAAAATACCGGTTTATACCTTCTCTTTCCAGTTTTATTTCTCACCTTGGGTGTTGATTTTACTCTTGCATTGATTTCCTTAGTGGCAGATGATTCACTAGCTTCAAAGTTTGAAAATCCTAAACCTTGTTTCTCTCGATTCATCCTCTATCTTCCAAGTTATTAATCAATTTTAGTAGAACTCTTTCTAAATTTGTCTAGCAGATCATTTGCATCCTTCAACTCTTCTTTTAGCTTTTCATTCTCTTTCCTTATTCCCCCATTCTCTCTTTCAATATTCACATTTTTCATTAATTGTGTCATTTAAGTGTTCCTGCAATATAGAAACCTCTTGCTCTGATTTGAATATTTGCTCCAACTTCTTTGTTAGGGTTCCATCTTTAGCCTTTAGGGCATTTTTAGAAATTTTCTTGGTATCCTCAGCAGCTCTTCTGGACTTCAATTTCTTGAACGATCTTGAAAGACTGACTTTCAATCTCTCTTTTTAGATTTTTCACTTCCCTTTTGAGATCACTATTTTTATCCATTAGATATCCAAGTGCTTCCTCAGATTCTTCAAAAAAACTACCTTAAGACAATTATTCAATGTGTTCTTGACTTTCACTCAATTTCTCAACAAGTTCTCTTCTCTTAGCAAGGGAATGCCTAAGCTTTTCCTTCAATTCATTGATAATTTTGTTTGCATCCTCAGGCTGCTTCTCATACTTCTATCTATCCATGTTGAATTATAGGGATATTTTCCTCAAGCGGTTAAGCTTAATATAAAGAGGACCAATGCTCTGATACCAATTGTTGGAAATATTATGAATGAGAGGGGGGTGAATCGGTACAAATAGGTAATGAACAAATTCAACCATGATATGAATAAATGCACTATTAACTTCCAAAAAAAAAGATATAACTGAAGTAAACAAATAACAGTAAAAAAATAGCAAGCATCCACAAGCTCAACACACATAACATAGATATTTTATTGTGGAAACCCTTGTAAGAGGGGAAAAACCACAGTGGGGATGACACCCATAAGCCCACTACTGCAGTAAATGATTCTTCCATGTTAGGAGCTACAAATACCCTATTTGAGGGTTCACCCTATAAGGATTTATTAGTACACTATTAGGAGTAAAAAAAGATTAGTTATGATCTACTTCACTAGAGGATTTCAAGCCTTAATAAATAAGTTACTCTGTTAAAGGATTTACAAATAAGAATCTGTTAAAGTTCACCCAGTTAAGGGATTTAACCTGCTGCAATTGTTAGGGAACAACAAGATATATTGATCTGTAGAATGAAATTGATTGCCTATCAGATCCTTTCTTCTCCTTTTCTTCCTAACATTGTACTGATCTCTGCTCCTTCAATTCATGATCACCCAATTTGAAAATATGATCACAACCCTAAATCAAATGATTTAGTGCTCCTTATATAGACTGTCATTAGGTCACACAAGACCTAGAACTTTCCACCATAGTGTGCTCAAAAGATTAGCCAACCTCCTCGAAATCAATGTCAACAACATCCAATATGTCATCCTCAAACAAATTACCAATATTTAGAACTAATATGTCAGCCTCAAATCCACTGCCTTAACCAAATTAATGTGAAACTCTGATCGGTGATCAAATAAGTGAATTGTCTTCTCATTCAAAACATAATTCATTCAAAAATTGATATAAACTGTTGTGATTGGAATCATGGATTCCACTAACCATATACAAACTACATCTATGATCGCAACACCAGAATCTTTCCTTAACTTGACTGCTACCACATTCTTTGTCTAATATTGTTCTTCGTGAACACTAGTCAACATACATAGTTGATCCTCCATTTATCGATCATGTACAGTTCATAGCGTCCATGCCAATCATGATAACTAAATATGTTTCCATCAATGACAACCAATTATGCATCGACTCATGTCCGCTCTTCATATCTCCTCCAAAATTACCATAATGCAAACAAAATTTCACTCTGTAGTGAAAAAAATCACTTAAATAATGTATTTAATTTTAACGTGAAAATGGAAGGTTAAAAAATAAAAATAAGAATGATATTTAATTTATAATGAGTAAATTGTATTCTATGTTACTATTTCCAAACTATTAATTCACACACACACACACACACACACATATATAATGTTTGAGTTTTTTTATAAAATAAATAAAGAATCATATTAAAATATTGAACAAAATGAAGAAATTTTAAGCATAAAAATGTAAGTTAGATATAAATTGTAAATGTAATCATTATATATTTCCTACAACAATCATCAAAGGTTAAAATAACATTATCTCTTTTTTAGTTGTAATTGTGAAATGTTAAAATAACATTAATCTCATTTCAGATGCACTCTTCAAAAGTATTACATCATTTTTCTCATTTCCTGTAATTATCACAAATTATCACAGTTCAAAGTGGCTATAATACCATGTTAAAATATTTGTAATATTTAAACTATGGTAATGAAATAAATATATTAAATGAATTTACGAATATAAAATATAGAAACATTACAAACAATAATGGATTTATAGAGAACACATGAATTTACATGGGAAAAACCATTCCAGGTAAAAAAAAAATCCACCAAAATAACATCAATATATTAAAAACACTTACAAATTCGTCTATTAAAAAATAGACATAACTTGGGATACTTCTTCTTCAAACTTCCAGAGACCTCTTATGCAATTCACCCTGAACTCAATAATATTTTTTCCACCAACCAAAATGTTGATAATTTCTCCCTTAAATATAGGAAGAAAGGTTGGTAGAATACCCAAAAGGGTAGTTACCATACCTTTTCAATAAAAATCTTTGTTTGTAATTAATAAAATAAAAACTTTAATAGTTCTTTAAGTTATTAATTATTCACAAGAAATGTAGAATGATTATAAAGTATTATAATAAGAACATTATATATTAAAAGGGTTTGAACCCAAATAATATTATGTTCAAACACATTCTCCTAAAATCAACCTATTCAAATCATTATCAATGAAGAATCATTGACTCATTTAGTGCTTAAGTCCTACTTGAGCCTATTGGGTCGTCTTCCTTCTGAGTGAGCAATAAGGAAATAGGAGCAATCTCCATTCATTCCTTTGCTTCCATTTCTCCACTATACAACACTCAAGTTGAAAGAATATATTTTGAATAAACCTTTTCTCTAATGGCTAGAATGGAAGCTATTAGGATGTTTTTGGCTTTTTCTACATACAAAAACTTCAAGGCTTATCAAATGGATGTTAAATCTATATTTATTGATGGGCTACTTGAGGGAGAATTCTACATTAAGAAAATAGATGGATTTAAATTTTGAGAAGATTTGGTCATGGTCCGTAGACTTAAGAAAGCATTGTATGGTCTTAAACAAGCTCCTAGGGTTCGATATGCTAGGTTGGATAAGTATTTACTGCAATGAAAATTCAACAAAGGTACGAAAGACAAAAATATTTATATTAAATTTAAAATAATAAGTTTTTATTAGTAATAGTATATGTTGATGATATTATATTTGGAGGTAATGGCAATGCTTGCAAGAAGTTTGGTAAAGAAATGCACGAGTTTGAAATGTCCATGATTAGTGAAATGTCATTTTTTCTTGGTCTACATCAAATATAGAAATGTACATTAGGAGGATGGTATTTTCATCTCCCAAATAAAGTACATCAAAGAGCTAATAAAGAAATTCAGAATGAAGACTAAAAAATGGTAGCAACACCAATGACTATTGGATGTAAGTTAAGAAAAGATGATGAGTCTCTAGAAGTTGATCAAAATTTGTATAGATCTATGATTGGTAGATTACTATATCTGACTACTTCAAGACCAAATATTATGCATGTTGTGTGTCTAGCTACTAGATATCAAGCTAGTCCAAGGCAATCTCATGAAGTGACAATAAAAATGATATTTAAATTTTTGAAAGACACTCCATATTTTGGGGATGGTACAGAAAATATGATGATTCCTGAACTTTAAAATATTTTATAGATGTTGATTGGGCAAGATGTGAAAATTATAGGAGAAGTACTAGTGGTGGAGCATTCTTTTTAGGAAATAGGTTGGTCTCCTAGAAGAGAAAAATAATATTTTCTCTCTACCCATAGAAGAAGCAGAATATATTGCAGCAACATCTTTGTGTAGCCAAATCATTTGGATGAAGTAGAGTCTTAAGGATGTGGAGGTATTATTTGATAAAGAAATTCTAATAATATGTGATAACAAAAGTGTCATTAACATATCCAAGAATCTATTAATACATTTTAGAACAAAACACATTTCTATATGATATCATTTCTTGAGGGAGAAAGTTGTTGAGAAGGAAGTAAAATTAGAATATGTAACTACCGAGGAATAGCTTGTAGACAATTTTACTAAGGCTCTAACTAAGGATACTTTTGAGTATCTTAGGTAGAAATTGAGGGCTCCTCCTCTTTCAAACTTGATGTATAAGAAGTATGCATCTTTTGAGGGGGAGAAAAACTGCCCATCATTTATCTCCTAGATTGATGTTATGGATACTCTCGGGGGGAGCATTGATGGCGATTAGTTGTAGGATGCATTATAGAGAAGATGTTTCCTTAGGTAGGGGGATAAATCATGATATTTCTTGAAAAATCATAAAGGAAGGTCTGACCTTTTTCCTTGATGTTGAAGGGGGAGAAGGAAATTGAGAAAGATATGTTGTTTCAAATATGTCAAGAGGTCATTGGTGTTTCCATCAATGACAAAGGGAGAGATTGTTAGAATTATGATTTTTGTTGTCCATAATCTCAATCATCTCTAGCATGGCATTAATGTTTGTCTAGAAAGGATTTACTTGTTGAAGTTATGATTGGTAAAGAATATTTAAAAAGAGGATTGAGGAAGTTACTGAGGTTATGACATTGATTGATGAAGAAGATTTTAAAAGGGATTTACTTCCTAAGAATATGATTGATGAAGAAGATTTGAAAAGAGCACTAAGGAAGTTACTAAGGCTATGACACTGATTGAGGAAGATGATTTGATTCTAGAAGGCTCGAATATACAGGAAAGAGTATTTGAAGATCTTATTAAAGAATTTTAGATGCTTGCGGCTCTGGAATTTATGATTGGTTATTGTAGATATTGCACTATCATGTGGACAGGTTTCCAAACTGATTGTTTGGTTGACAATAAGGATGAATGTGAGGATGGTTTGGATAGGCTTGGAGAATAACTCTCATTTCTCTGCAAAGGAATGAAAAGGTATGCAGTTTTGTGGAATTCATCAGATGGTTTGTGTGGTGTTTAAGTTCAAATAAAGCTTTTTGGTTTTCTCTGCATGTGTAGATTTTTCGTCACGTGCACTATTTTGTTGTTTGTGTTATCTTTTAGCCGATTCAGCTATTTGTAACATGACTTGATTCAAGTTGGTTGAGTCTGGCTATGGGTTAGGAGGAGAGATAAGAGGCTTAAGATTATTTTTCTATGGTGTTTCATTCTTTAGATGGTGTTTCATGCATTGGAGAATGTTTTGGGACCGACCCGTAAACTATTTTTAATACACTTTCACACGTTACCTTTGGGTCTAGCTTTGGAAGTAGTTGTGATGTTTATGGATTGATTATATTATTTGAAAATGATCTTTTGGGATGTAATTAGGTCCTGTCTACTTCTTGGAGTGGACCACATTGAGTATTTCTATTCAAGGTGGTTGACCTTATATTAATAATGCCTATTTTTCTATGGTCAACCTTGTTGGTGCTTTCAATGGACAAATCATTTTATATTTTGATGGAAAAGATTGAGAATGACAAGAGAGTGTGAGAGAATAAATTTGAACTTTGTATGATTTAATTGTGAAGGCAAGTTGTGTGAACAAGGCAAAATAGATAAACAATTTGAAGGATCATACTAGAAGGTCATTACTGTTGGTCAAAAAATTTAGTTACAACTTTGTTGAATCAATGAGTTTCTATTTTTGTTCATTAAGGATTAGTGTAATGTTTGGCAGTGTGCCTAAATGGATAGGGACAATGAGTTCATTGGCTTCTCGCCTAAAATAATGTAATCAATTACTTGGATATAGTGAGTAAATTTCTCACCTTGGTTTTTCCCATCTTGTGTTCATATGTATTCATGTGTATCTGAAATCTTTACTTTATCTTTTGTTGATCATTAATTAAGTTATTTCAGATATGGGATAATATTGTTAAAATTTTAAGTATAATGATTCACCCGAGCACCAAACTGTGTTCAACATGGAATGAGTTTATTATGTTTTAATAAGTTATATTTTATTAGTTTGATAAAAAAAAATTGAACCTTATTTTGAATATTTTAGAAAATGTGAAGTTTTGAATTAAATATTTTAAAAAACATAAACATGATTGAATGGCTATATAATAAGCTTTTTAAAATTAATAAGGTGTAGCAAATTACAATAAAAAAGTTTCTTCTAATTATCGAGAGAAATTTGATTATTAAGAATTGATTCTAATCATCATAATGACTCATTATTTATTTTCCCCTTCAAATTATATATATATTCCTCACAAAAATTATAACCAAATTGTCATACTAATCTAAAACACCAAAAAAAATAAAAGACATACATAATCTACATCATCAATATTAAACAAGTCCTTAAGAATATTTCTATCATTATTCTATAATCACATCTACACCCTTGAAGAAAGATGCTTCTTATATTGTTTGATACATGAATTTCATTGGTGATAAAGGCTAATAAAATAAAAGTTACAACAGCAATCATGCCCAATTTATTAGTTTATATTTCCTAAAAGGATTCCTCTACTTAAATGCTCTCAAATTTTTTTCCTTAGAAAAGAAAAGAAAAATCTAACTTTCTTTATACAAGGTATATTTTTTATTCTTCCAAAAAATATAAATTTATAACAAAGTGGTAAAAAATATTCCCTTTAGTCTTCGAGATCATGGAAATAAAAATTCATTATTTTTGAATTTTTTAAGGCTAATGTGTCCACACCAAATAACATTCTCTTGTTATTTCTTTTAAATACAATAATAAAATAACGTAAACTTTATCTTAATAATTAATTCTTGTGCAATTCCAATGCATATATTTTTTTAAATTAAAGTTAACATCCTTTTCAAAGGGCATAGTCAACAAACTTAATTTTAGGGTGTGATGTCAGTTATAACAATAAAATATAATGAATTTTTATGTAAAATAATAAATAAAACATATATTCATAAAAAGACAATCATTTTTTTTTCTTATTTCAAGACTTTTGTCCCTTAACAAAATGCCTTGTGTTTATATTAACCCCTTTTTTTCCTAGGAAGGTACATTGTGGACCCTAAGTCTTTTAACATTCTCACCAACTATTGTAAGCAATGATTTGTTTTGTATATAATACTAAGTTTTGTATTATTTTGATTGAAAAGATTGAAAGCACTTAACATTCTTGATTGTTTCATTTGTTGACTTTATGTTTAATAAATTGTCTTTTGTCCCCACTCTTAGAAATAAAGATTTTCTAGTTAAAGATATGAGTGTACGTTTTGTGAACTTTATTTATTAAATGGGTTCTAGGAATGAACGTTGATAAATCCAAATGAATCTCCACCTCAATACCATAGAGTGTTTTAAGTGTAAAGTTTTAATTTATTTGGTTTGTCTTAATGTAATATGGTTCTGATAGAAGTATGATTTTACTATCTAAATGGAAGGGTGGAAATTTAATGTTTAGTTTATTTGTTTGTTTTAAATTTTACTTTATTGGATTTTTAAAATGTAATAATTAGTTTTTATGTTTTATATTTTTATGTAAAAATTGGAAGCTAATTTAGATATAATTGAGTCAAACTTTTACACATCTAAAATATATTTTTTTTATCGGTAAAAGGCTGAAGTCATATATTTTATTGATAAAATTTTCAAATTTTACATCTCTGTTCGTGTGGGCACTGGTAGGAAAGAACGGAGAAAAGAAAACCTCCTGTCTCGCTTGGGACTTAGAAAGTCCTGAACATTACATATCATGTTTTAAAAAGGTAGGTCGCCAATCTGAAGACCCAGGGTCTTTAGTTACATGTTTACAAATTTTACAAATACAACGACTTTAGCAATTGTGACCCCTATCAAGCACACTTATGCAGTTGTTGCTTGATTTACATAAATTTATATAAATTTAGTCCATATCCTTTGATATGGATTACATATATATCTTAATTACAATGCTTAATTACAAGTGTGGCCATTTCCATTGGCGTTCTACAAGTATAGTGTACTTTTCCTAGCATCCTTCTTTTGCTTTATGGAGAATTCTCAACGATACCCCTAGACTGCCTTCGAAGCTGACAATTCTCTACCCATCTACTCAATGCAACCATTCAGCCTGCCAATGTTAGCTGATAATAAAAAATCCTTACCTTATCCTGCAATATCTCAGTTAAACATTTTGCCTTCCATATTAGACATTTTGTAAAGTGATTTGTAGTTCTAATATGATAAAAAAAATTAAAAAATCTTTCCTTCTATTCATGTCAATGAAATATCCTCAGTTTGAGCCATATAACCACAACTTAATTGAAGAACCAACTGAGATATTTTTTTTTTTATGTAAAATGGATTAATCAGTAAATTGTTGTAACACTATGTTTTTGATAATAAAGTAGGCAAAACAAGGGGGCTGACCCGTAACAAAATAACAGAGCAAGCACGAGAAGTGCCACCACTAACAACACACTAACAAAACCAGCACACCCTTAGCCAATACCTTTCTTTAAAATAAAAAACATGCAACAAGTGGCAAGAAGACCAACACTAATAGAAAAATTGGTAATCCAACCATAATCACTAGTAGGAAAAGATCAAGCTAAGTTAAAAACAGAGACCCAGATAACCAAAATATTAGAATAATACCACCTACCACTACTAGTCTTGGTCATACAATAACCAGAGTTAATAAACACAAGAATTAACAAGCCCTTAAAGACCACCCACTAGTAGCAAGACTTTAAAACCAACATAAAAAATAGAAAGAAAGACATTTGGGGTTGTTCCCCCCATCGTTAAGCAACAACTTGAACCAGTCTTCCGCCATAAACTGGAACAATTTCCCTTCATCCTTCTATGTCACCGAGGTCTTATGATTCTCCTGCTGGAGGAGGTGAAGAGTCATGGCTGCCAAGTGCATCACCTTCACCGCAAAGTCTGCCAGCCTGTTAAAACTAGTGTCAAGATCCTTGACTTTACCTTGCAACAATTGTAAATCTTCCTTAGCACCAAGATCTTTAACTTTACCTTGCAGCAGTTGTAAATCTTCCTTAATTTGATGCAGCTCTGACTTATAGTCCTCTTTTCTGCCATTTGAGGCACCAACTTTGTCCTCCTCAGTCTCTTTCACATCCTCACTATCCTCCTTAACGGTATCCTCCCCCGAAAAGCTCCAAGGCGAAGTAGCAGTAAGAGGGGACTCGATGTTGTTTCCTCCCAACATTTTCTTTATCAAAAAATCCATTGGATTGAGTTTGAAGCTAGCCGACACCTGCGTGGATTCTTCGCTTCTCTCTACTCCCTCTATGGTTGGGGTAGCTTTTCCCTTCCCCTTATCATAGTTGTCTTCCTCCTTATCTTTTATCTTCATCCCCTTCTTGTTCTTTTCTTCAATTTTCACTTTTTTCTCCCTTCCCCCTCAACATCCACCTCTTTCTCATCCACCTCAAGATACCTTTTCCTCACCTCCTTCTTCTTGACACAAGAGTTGGAAGCAATTATGTGGGACCTCCTCCTGCTGTCATTATCATCTTCTTCTTTTGCATGGTCAATGTTGATCTGCACTTCCCCCACCTTTTTAGCGAGACCACGACAAGTATCTTTAGTTTTTTTACCCGTGGGAATGGGCATTTTAAAGGAGAAAGTCAGTTGAGAAGGGGAAACAACATTCTCTTTAGGGTTCTTGGCAGGGATGGTGGTCGTTTCTTGTATGGAAAAAATTTTAGGAGGACAAAGGGCACAGTGAAAATTATACAACTGAAGGATAAGTCCTTGGTGGAGGATACAATAATTCTACTGGGTGCTTTTCTTCATCCTCGCATCCATTACTGAATCTTCCAGGGAATGCAGCAGAAAGAAAGGGATGGAAATCTCTTCATTATAGTAGAAATGATTTAACAAAGGGAAATGGTAATTGTAGCAGGTCCCAAAACAACCCTCAAGAGTGAGATACTTCATCAAAATTAGGCATACCTTATTCCATGGTTCAGGCAACTCGTCACATTTGAAACCCTCACAGAAATGAATAGGAACCTCTATTTTTTTGAAGAATCAATTCACGGTAGTGTCGTCCCTGCTCTTGGTAACCTTCCTCCACTTTCTTCCTTCCAAGGACAACCCCGTGGCTTGAGCTATAACCTCTTCATTTATCTCAAAGGTGATACCATTTATGGTAACCTTACAATCTTCCCAAGTATTGACAAGCTACATTGAGATGATTTAATCATTCCATCCATGGCTTCCATGTAAGGGAAAAACCCACCTTCTCTTAGGTACATTACATCATAAGGGTTTTTAAGAAACCAATCCTTGATTCTTGATGGTTCCACCTTGACCATATCCCCTCCCATCTTGGTGCTAGACTCTGAATATAGCACTTCCTCCTGAGACTCCAGATACATCCTAGCCAAGATCCTCACACTAAACACACTCAAGACCTTTCCTAGCTCAAGCAACCATTGCAGAAAACCATCGTCACATGAATAGTGACAATTAGGACATCACTATTCACCTTAATGAAAAGTTGGAAACTCAACCCGAAACATGAGTAGGCATTTTAAAAACAACAAATGCCCTTATATTAATATGATTATGAATCTTGGAATTAAAATGATCATAAAGCTTGGCCAACTTATCACTAGCCACAGACCTTGTGCAAATCCCCACACTATCTTTTCTCTTAAAAAATCCATACAACCTCCATATATTGTAATAATATCCCCTCTTATCTGAGGGTTACCATTATTAAAACTATTTCCATCTTTGCATTTGAAATTTTAATCATGTAGCTCCTCATGATTCTGCTAGCCACCTTTCTCCACCAATAAGAATTACCAACAATGTACCTCATCATTAGGTTTTAATAGTACTTTCCCTCCCAACAAGCACTTTGGTATGTTTCATTAGCGACCCTATATCCAGTACTTGTTCCCATGTATGGTTAGACCACTGGCCGCCAGCGCATTCGCCGCCGCATTCCCTTCTCTATAAATGTGTTGTAATTTGAATTCCTCAAGCCTCGGGAGGAACATCCAAATATCCTATAGAAGACTAGACATACACCAACTAGCTTTAATGTTACCTTTGACCATCTCAATTAGAATTTTTGAGTCTCCCTCAATAATCAACTTCGTGATTCTCACAGTAACAACAACTTTAAGACCCCATAATAAGGCCGAGATCTCCGCCACATTATTGGTAGCCTTACCAAGGTTAATTGCATAAGCAATATGCATCTTCCCACATTGATCCCTAATAATACCTCCACCCGCAGTAGACCCACTGTAAGAAGCCCCATCAAAATTAAGTTTGTAGACTATGTCAACCGGGGGTCCAGTGGGTGTTCCTCCTTGCCAACACCTTAGAATTATCAAATTCAAAATTTTTTTTAGAAAGCTTCCATTCACAAGCCAAACTATAATCCACATCAATAGGGAGGAGTTAGGTAATTTCCACCAGCAAGTCTCAAGGTTCTCCATCAGCAGATTAACAGTTGTTCTAACAGTACCTTTAATATCACTTTCCTCCCCATGAAACACCCTATTATTCCTCTCCTTCCAAAATATCCAACACACATGTGGGAGTATAAATTTCCAGAGTAATAAAATGAGCGGATGCTTAGAATGGTGCCTCCAATTAATCACAAATTGAGTGACATTCTCCATGAACACCCAATTCGACTACAACTTGGCAATGATTCTTGACCACACATTAATAGCATAGGGACAATGGATTAAGAGATGATTTATGGTCTCTTACTGAATTTTACACATCACACATCAGTTAACCAAATGGATTCCCCTCTTCTAGAGGTTGTCCATAGTGAGGATCTTGCCGTGCATAACCATCCACCAAAAAAAAAATTATTTTAGGGATCAACAGGGTATTCCAAACACTTTTCCACATTTTGTCATCCACTACATTGTTGGAAATAAAAAACTACGCAGATTTGACCGTGATCTCCCCTGACGTGTTATGGTACTAGACAATTTTGTCCTCTATCTAAGACATAGGGATTCTAACCCCCTCCATTAACTTTTGAATCTCCGAAACAAAGTGGGGAACCTAAGATTGGTCATTATAAGCCATCGCCAATTTTTTTCATTTTCGATCATGAGAAATATAGGCCTTCACTCTAATACCAAAGAAAAGTTCAAGACAGTCCCTACTATGGAAAAACCTATCCATACCAAGGGGTTTATCTCCTATGCACCAATCTTCCCAAAATCTAATCTGATTGTCATTTCTCAGGATCCATTTCATCCTAGGTTTTAGGACTCCCTTGCACTTCAAAATGAAGTTCCAAATCTAAGAACCCACCACTAATCCTTGGCTATAAGGGAAATGAGAGGAGTTGAAGTACTTAGCCTTCATTATTCTGCACCAGTCCACTGAACTCCTAATTAACTGCCAGCCAACCTTGGAAATTAAGGCCTTGTTTAAATCTTTAAGTTTCCTCACACCAAGGCCACCCTTGTCCTTAGGTTGACAAACTGTATCCCAGCTAACCAAGCTCATTCTAGCCTTTTCCTTCACTCCGGTCCACAAAATTTCCTCTAAATCTGCTCTAACTTTTTTTTCATCCTGTCAATAATTTTGAAGAGAGAAAGGAAGTAGGCCAGTATACCTTAGAGAGTCGTCGATAGTAATTGTGATTTCTCCGCGTTACTAAGAACTTTTCCCTTCCACCCAGCCAACCTTTTATGCATTTTTTCCAGGATAGTGTTCCAAAAATGATCTGAGACCTCCTTGACAATGAATGGGAGACCCAAGTAGGTATCCGGAAGCTCTGCCCCCGTACAAATTAAGCATTCTAAAATCTTCTGTTGAGTTCTATACTCAGTATTAAAGAATTACATTTTTCTCTTACAGTAATTAATTTGTTGGCTTGATACTACAACATAGTCATTCAATAGTTTTTTCCATTCCCTAGCTTCTTGAATACAGGAATTTTCAAAGAGGAAACTATCATCCACAAATTATTGGATAACCTCAAGGGGGAGAGTGGAAGCTGGCTTAATACCAACAATAGTTCTATTATTTTTTAGGTCCATGAGGTTCTGAGCTAGCACCTCCACCACCATCAGGAATAGGTAAGGGGAGAGGGGGTCACCTTGTCTGAGACCCCGCTCTAGATTAAATGAACCCCAGAGAAAGCCATTAGAAAACACATAAAATTCCACCATTTCCACCTCTACCCTTATGACCTTTATGAATCATTCATGGAAACCAAATTTTATGAGAACCTCGTACAAGAAGTCCCAAAAGACTTTATCATAATCCTTCGAGATATCCAACTTCAGCGCCATCCGAGGATTTTTTCTTTTTTCCATAGAATGAGTGATTTCATGGGAGGTTATCACAACATCCAAAATTCATCGACCCAGGACAAATCCCTTTTGGTTGGGATTAATGATTTTACTTAACAGTGGTTTAATCCTATTGGCCAGTATCTTGTAAATAATGTTACATAGGCTAATAGGAAGAAAATCCCCTAGCCTCTTTGGATCCAGTATCTTAAGGACTAGAAAAATATGAGTATTATTAATATTTTTCAAAATTTTCCCTATCCTAACAAAATCATGAGCCAAGTGGATCAAGTCATACTTGATCACCTCCTAGAAATGCTGGAAAAGATCAGGGTAAAACCATCTGGACTAGGCGATTTATAGGCACCCATGGAAAACACAAAATTTTTAACCTCCTCCTCCAAAACTTGGTGTATCAGCTTCTCATTTTACCCCTCACTAATAAAAAATGGAATAGCCTCCATGAGTCTATTATTTATCTCAGTGGAATCCTCTCAAACCGAGCATCTATAAGTTTCATGAAAGAAATTAGTAGCAAACTTTCCTATCTCTTCCTTCTCAATTATCTCCATGTCCTGATTATTCCTTATGGACTTAATTGTATTCCTTCTTTTATGATTAGAAGTGGACCTATGGAAGAAGGCCTAATTTCTATCTCCTTCCTTGAGCCATTGGACCCGTGACCTTTGCTTCCAGTAGATTTCTTCCCTCTTCAAATTCTACTTCAATTTCATTCTCTACGATTCTTATTTACAGTGTATTCTCCAGGAGGTATCTCCTATAGCCATCCTCATCTAGAAGTGTTTATGTTTTTCCTCTGTCTCTTTTATTCTCTTAAATATATTGCCAAACATTGTCTTGATCCACCATTGGGCCTCCTTCCTAATCATCTATAATTTTTTTGAGATTCTAAACATGGTCAAACCCCTGACAAGAACATTCCACCAGCATCTGATACAGTCTTTAAAATCTAGGTGGGAATGCCACATTATTTCATAGTGGAATGGGTAGGACCCACTCCTAACCTTCTCCTCCCAGTTAAGGATTAGGTAGGAATTATCATACACCATTATGGGGAGGTTTGAAAGGTCCACCATCAGAGAAATATCCCAGTCAGTCAAAATCATCCATCTATCCAATATTACTTGAATCAGCTTCTGACCCTTCCTGTTGTTGGACTAGGTGAAGGCTAGCCCATGTAGATCAATATCAATCAAGTCATTAGTTCTCATGAACTTTACCAAAGCTTGCATACTTTCAGAGTAATCCTGAGTGTCACCCATATTATCCAAGGGAAAAGGAGGGTATTGAAATCTTCAACACACATAATGGGGTACTGTGTATCTGCAACCATGAGATTGTATATTCCCCACAAGATCCTACTTGGGTCATTCCTAACATTGGGAGCATAGATATTATACAAATACTAAGATACATGGTTTTAGGTAAAACAAACCACAAGATATTTATGAGAGAAAGCAACAGTGTTGCCAGATAACTTATCTGGGTTACAAATAGTAGTCACAACACCAGAGGCCCCATCCGCTTCACTATACAGAAAAGTCACCAAAGGCCAAATCCTATTAATCAGAAGAGTAAAGGTTTGGTATGACATCTTTAATTACTGGAGTAAAACCACATCAAATTTAAAGTTCATAATACACTTCTTTAACATGTACTATTTCTAGGGGCTATTCATGCCCCTCAAGTTCCATGAGAGGAACTTCATTTTCTACTCTTCTGTGAATACTCTAGGGTTAATTTTTTTCCATTAGAAATTCCCCTAGCTCCCTCCTTACTTCTCAAAAGTATTGCCGTGGGCCTGCCCACCTTGGAGTCATTTCCAACATCCGCCTTCTTTTCACCTCTGGTTTTCCTCTTTGGTTCTGACCAGTCCAAAAAAAATTCACGAGAGGAAGGAGATGATAGCGTCATCATCTTAGTCTCCCTGATACTTGTTTGAGAAAGGGAAAAAACATTAAATCTATTCCCTACAGGGACCATAGTGTCCCCCCAGCAACCTAACCTTCCTTCGTCCCCTGAGCCTCCTTCCTCCCTCAAGATACTAGTGTTTGAAAGCTTACTCTTCTCATTGTCTTCTCCCTTTTTAGATTCTCCATCAGGGCTCTTCCTGTTGGAGTTTGTGATTTCCTCTAGGATCTTGATCTATGAAATTTATCCTTCCTCCAAGATCATCTCCTGACCTGCCATCTTCTCCTTAGAAAGGCATATCTTCTCAAGCATTTTAAGAAGGTATATCACTCCTTATAAATAGGGATAAACCAAGTTAGTTTCCCCTTCTATAGATTTATCATGTACCCCCTTCTCCCCCTCCACCACATCCCTAAGAACCTCCACTTTATCAGAGCAAGTCATCTCAAGAGCGTTCTGAGTTAGAGGGAAATTTCCTCCACTCCCACTTGGTCTTTCTGGGGGGGCCTTAGAGTCCATCACCACATGACCATGCCTAGCACACCTTTGGAAATGAAGAGTAGCATTCTCATAAATAATGGCTTGATTCCATTTTCCATATTTGGATTTTAACACCATGAAGTTTGGGAGGGGTTTATTCAGCATGACATTCACACACAACCTCGCAAACACTAGCCTCAACTTCTGTGCAGTGACAAAGTCTGTAGAGAGATATTGTCCAAATGAATCACTGATACATCACAGCACTTTTTCATCTCAAAATTCAAAGGAAAACCTTTGGAGGCAGACCTAAACTGGTGCAGCTTTCTGAATCTCCACTTCTGGGTCAAAACCCAGTTTCCATTTGTCCAACATTGAGAAATGTTTCCCATAGCACCAGTTACCAGTAGTCACATGGGTGAAATCCTCAATGGTATTAAATTTAAAGAGGAATAGTCCTCCAGGCATGGCCGAGACACTCAAGTTCCCTTTTATCCTCCATCTAACAAAACATCTTCTCACCATATCAATCATTGGTTTACAAGCCACAAATCTGCCCACAAAACATAGGTGTAGAGAAGTAGAGATGCTATCCACCACCCCGTCTGGGATGAAAATATCTAGACCAAATTCTCCCTCAGTACACTTAGGGTTAACTTAAGAGGAGGAGGGGATCTCCTTTCCCTGCACCACATTTTTCCATCCCTCCAGCTGGCCAACACTTTCAGCCTCGTTCTTTTTTGTGCTTGACACAGATCTATCCACACCTCTCGACAGTAGCGAGTTTCTAGATTCTTCCAAAGCTGAAGCGTCAGACTTTTCAAAGCCCCTATTGTCAGCAGTGTACACCTTGTTAACATTCCTGGATCTAGAAATACCAACCCCGTAGTCTAAACATTTTCCTAAAATCTTCTTATGGCCAGAGATTTCGCATTATGTTTTTTAAAAACAATTGAGATATGAATTAGTAATTTAAAGCAAGACATATCCTCAAAATATATGTACTCAAAATTTGAATCAGACACCCTACCATTTAGGATGCTCGTAAGTACTCCTTCTCATAAAAATTATATCACAATCCACTCACCAAATTAGGTGCAGTCTACAGTAATCAATCCTTACAGAAAAAATGTCAATCAAAACTCTAGCGGATGATAGGAAAAATACATTAAACTATGTCTACTATCTAACTAAAAGGGTGGAAATTTAATGTTTAGTTTATTTGTTTGTTTTAAATTTGATTTTATTGGATATTTAAACTGTAATTATTAGTTTTTATGTTTTATATTTTTATGTAAAAATTAGAAGCTAATTTAGATATAATTGAGTCAAACTTTTACACATATAAAATATATTATTTTTATCAGTAAAAACGCTGAAGCCATATATTTTATTAATAAAATTTTCAAATTTTACATCTTTGTTCATGTAGGTACTGGTAGGAAAGAACAAAGAAAAGAAAACCTTCAGTCTCGCTCGAGACTTAGAAACTCTTGAACATTACATATCTTGTTTTAAACAGGTAGATCACCAATCTGAAGACCCGGGATCTTTAGTTATATCTTTAAAAAAAATTACAAATACAACGACTTTAGCAATTGTGACCTTATCAAGCACACTTATTCAGTTTTTTCTTTATTTACATAAAGTTACATAAATTTAGTCCATATCCTTTGATATTGATTACATATATATCTTAATTACAATGCTTAATTACAAGTTTGGTCATTTGCATTGGCGTTCTACAAGTATAGTGTACATTTCCTAGCATCCTTCTTTTTCTTTATGGAAAATTCTCGACAATACCCCCAGAGTGCCTTCGAAGCTGACAATTCTCTGCCCATCTACTAAATGCAACCATTTAGCCTGTCAATGTTAGCTGATAATAAAAAATCCTTACCTTATCCAGCAGTATCCCAGTTAAACATTGTGCCTTCCATATTAGACATTTTGTAAAATGATTTGAGGTTCTAATATGATAAAACATTTTAAAAACCTTTCCTTTTATACATGTTAATCAAATATCCTCAAGCTGAGCCATATAACCACAACTTAATTGAAAAACCAACTAAGACATATTTTTATGTAAAATGAATTAATCAATAAATTGTTGTAACACTATGTTTTTGATAATAAAGTAGCCAAAACAAGGGGGTTGACCCGTTACAAAATAATAGAGAAAGCACGAGAAGTGCCACCACTAACAACACACTAAAAGAACTAGCACACCCTCAGCTAATACCTTTCTTTAAAATAAAAATATATATGAAATGAGCGGCAAGAAGACCAACACTAATATAAAAATTGGTAATCCAACCATAATCACCAGTAGGAAAAGATCAAGCTAAGTTAAAGACCCAGATAACCAAAATATTAGAATAATACCACCTACCACTACCAGTCTTGGTCATACAATAACCAGAGTCAATAAACACAAGAATTAACAGTCCCTTAAAGGCCACCCACCAGTAGAAAGAGTTTAAATCCAACATTAAAAATAGAAAGAAAGTCATTTGGGGTTGTTCGCCCATCGTTAAGAAGCAACTTGAACCAGTCTTCTACCAGAAACTAGAACAATTTCCCTTTGTCCTTCTCTGTCCCTGAGGTCTTAAGATTCTCCTGCTAAAGGAGGTGAAGATTCATGGTCATCGAGTGAATCACCTTCACCACAAAGTCCACCAACCTGTTAAAACTAGCGTCAAGATCCTTGACTTTACCTTGCAACAGTTGTAAATCTTCCTTAGCACCAATATCTTTAACTTTACCTTGCAGCAGCTATAAATCTTCCTTAATTTGATGCAACTCTGACTTATAGTCCTCTTTTCTTCTATTTGAGGCACTAACTTTGTCCTCCTCAGTCTCTTTCACATCCTCACTATCCTCCTCAATGATATCCTCCCCCGGAAAGCTCAAAGGTGAAGTAGTAGTCAAGGGGTCTCCATGTTGTTTCCTCCCAACACTTTCTTTATTGAAAAATCCACCTGATTGAGTTTGAAGCTAGTCAACACCTGCATGGATTCCTAGCTTCTCTCTCCTCCCTCCATGGTCGGGGTAGCTTTTCCCTTCCCCTTATCATAGTTTTCTTCCTCCTTATCTTTTATCTTCTTCCCCTTCTTGTTATTTTCTTTAATTTTTAGTTTTTTCCTCCCCTATTCCCCCTCACCATCCACCTCTTCCTCAACCACCTCAAGTTAAATTTTCCTCACCGCCTTCTTATTGACACAAGATTTGGAAGAAATTATGTGGGACCTCCTCTTGCTTTCATTATCATCTTCTTTTTTTGTATAGTCAATTTTGATCTACACTTCCCCCACCTTTTGAGCAGGGCCCCGACAAGTATCTTTAGTTTTTTCTGTCGTGGGAATGGGAATTTTAGAGGATGAAGTTGGTTGAGAAGGGGAAAAACATTCTCTTTAGGGTTCTTGGCAGGGATGGTGGACGTGTCTTGTATGGAAACAATTCTGGGAGGACATAGGGCATAGTGAAAATTATACAACTGAAGGATAAGTCCTTGGTGGAGGATACAATAATTTTGCTTGGTGCTTTTCTTCATCCTCACATCCATTACCGAAGCTTCCAAGGAATGTAGCAAAAAGAAAGGGATGGAAATCTCTTTATTATAGAGGAAATGATTTAAAAAAGGGAAATGGTAATTGTAGCAGGTCCCAAAACGACCCTCAAGAGTGAGATACTTCATTAGAATTAGGCATACCTCATTCCATGGTTTAGGCAGCTTGTCATGTTTGAAACCCCCACAAAAATGAATAGGAACCTCTATTTTTTTGAAGAATTGATTAACGGTAGTGTCATCCCTGCTCTTGGTAACCTTCCTCCACTTTCTTCCTTCCAAGGACAACCTCGTGGCTTGAGATATAACTTCTTCATTTATCTCTAAGGTGATACCACTTATGGTAACCTTACGATCTTCCCAAGTACTGTCAAGCTGCATTGAGATTATTTCATCGTTTCCATCCATGGCTTCCATGTAAGGGAAAAACCCACCTTCTCTTAGGTACATGACAACATAAGGGTTTTTAAGAAACCCATCCTTGATTTTTGATGGTTCCATCCTGACCATATCCCCTCCCATCTCGGTGCTAGACTCTGAATATAGCACTTCCTCCTGAGACTCTAGATACATCCCAGCCAAGATGCTCACACTAAAAATAGTCAAGAACCTTTCCTAGCTCAAGCAACCATTGCAGAAAACCAACGTCACATGAATAGTGGCAATTAGGACATCACTATTCACCTTAATGAAAAGTTGGAAACTCAACCCAAATAAAGTACTATTCACATGAGTAGGCATTTTAAAAATAATAAATTCCCTTAAATTAATATGATTACGAATCTTGGAATTAAAATGATCATAAAGCCTAGTCATCTTATCACTAACCACAGATCTTGTTCAAATCCCCATGCTATCTTTTCTCTTAAATTTCCCTGTACAACCTCCATATATGGTAATAATATCCCCTCTTATCCGAGGGTTACCATTATTAAAACTATTTCCATCTTTGCATTTGAAATTTGAATCATGCAGCTCCTCGTGATTCTTCTATCCTCCTTTCTCCAGATTTAAGAATTACCAACAATGTACCTCATCATTAGGGTTTAATAGTACTTTCCCTCCCAACGACCACCTTGGTATGTGTTGTTAGAGACCCTATATCTAGCACTTGTTCCCATGTATGGTTAGACCACTGGCCACCAACACATCCACCGCCACATTCCCTTTTCTATAAATGTGATGTAATTTGAATTCCTCAAGCCTTGGGAGGAACAGCCAAATATCCTGCAGCAGACTAGACATACGCCAAATATCTTTAATGTTACCTTTGACCATCTCAATCCCAATTTTTGAGTCTCCCTCAATAATCAACTTCCTGATTCTCACAATAACAACAACTTTAAGATCCCATAATAAGGCTGAGATCTCCACCACATTATTGGTAGCCTTACTGAGGTTAATCGCATAAGAAATATGCATGTTCCTACTTTGATCCCTAATAATACCTCCACCCACAATAGACCCACTGCAGGAAGCCTCTTCAAAATTAAGTTTGTAGAATATGTCAGCGGGGATTCAACGAGTGTTTCTCTTTTCCAACACCTTAGAATTATCAAATTCAAAAAAGGTTTTAGAAAGCTTCCATTCACAAGCCAAACTATAGTCCACATCAATAGGGTGGAATTAGGTAATTTCCACTAGCAAGTCTCAAGGTTCTCCATCAAAAGATTAACAGTTGTTCTAAAAGTACCTTCAATATCACTTTCCTCCCCACAAAACACCCTATTATGCCTCTTCTTCCAAAGGCTCCAGCACACATGTGGGAGTATAAATTTCCAAAGTAAGAAAATGAGCAGAATATTAGAATGGTGCCTCCAATTAATCACAAATTGAGTGACATTCTCCATGAACACCCAATTTGAATGCAGCTTGGCAATGATTCTTGACCACACATTAGCAGCATAGGGACAATGGATTAAAAGATGATTTATGGTCTCTTCCTAAATTTTACACATCACACATCACTTAACCAAATGGATTTCCCTCTTCTAGAGGTTGTCCAAAGTGAGGATCTTGTAGTGCATAACCATCCACCAGAAAAAAATTATTTTAGGGATCAACTGTGTATTCCAAAAAAAATTCCACATTTTCTCATTCATTACATTCTTGGAAATGACTAAGTACATAGATTTGACCATGATCTCCCCTGATGTGTTATGGCACCAAAAAAATTTGTCCTCTATCTAAGACATAGGGATTCTAACCCCCTCCATTAACTTTTGAACCTCCAAAATGAAGTAGGGGACTTGAGATTGGTCATTATAAGCTCAGCCAAATTTTTCCATTTTTGATCATGAGAAATATAGTCCTTCACTCTACTCCCAAAGAAATTTTCAAGACGGTCCCTGCTATGGAAAAACCTATCCATACCAAGGGGTTTATATCCTATCCACCAATCCTCCCAAAATCTAATCTATTGTCATTTCCAAGGATTGATTTCATCCTAGGTTTCAGGACTCCCTTGCACTTCGAAATAAAGTTCCAAATCTTAGAACCCACTAGTAATCCTTGGCTATAAGGGAAATGAGAGGACTTGGAGTACTTAGCCTTCATTATTCTGCACCAATTCGCTGAACTCCTAATTAACTGCCAAACAACCTTGGAAATTAAGGCCTTGTTTAAATCTTTAAGTCTCCTCACACCAAGGTCACCCTTGTCCTTAGGTTGAAAAACTATATCCCAGCTAACCAAGCTCATTCTAGCCTTTTCCTTCACCCCCATTCACAAAAATTTCCTCTAAATCTGCTCTAACTTTTTCGCCATCCTGTTAGTAATTTTTAAGAGAGAAAGGAAGTATACTGGTATACCTCAGAGAGCCGCAGATAGTAATTGTGGTTTCCCCGTGTTACTAAGAACTTTTCCCTTCCACTGAGCCAACTTTTTCTCCATTTTTTCTAGGATAGTGTTCCATAAATTATCTGTGACCTACTTGACCATGAATGGGAGACCCACGTAGGTACCTGTAAGCTCAAACGCCATACAACCTAAGCATTCTAAAATCTTCTATAGATTTCTATACTCAGTATTAAAGAAGTAGATTTTTCTCTTACAATAATTAATTTGTTGGCCTTATACCACAGCATATTCATTCAATAGTTTTTTCCATTCCCTAGCTTCCCAAATATAGGACTTCCCGAAGAGGAAAGTGTCATCCAAAAATAGCTAGATAACCTCAAGGGGGAGAGTGGAAGTTGGCTTAATACCAAAAATGGTTCCATTCTTTGTCAGGTCCAGGAGGTTCTAAGCTAGCACCTACACCACCATTAGGAATAGGTAAGGGGAGAGGGGATCACCTTGCCTGAGACCCCACTCTAGTTTAAACAAACCCCAGGGTGAGCCATTAACCAACACAGAAAATTCCACCATTTCCACCTCTACCCTTATGACCTTTATGAATTGTTCATGGAAACCAAATTTTCTCAAAACCTCGTACAAGAAGTCCCAAAAGACTTTATCATAATCCCTCAAGATATCCAACTTCAACGTCATCCCAGGATTTTTCATTTTTTCCATAGAATGAATGATTTCATGGGAGGTTATAAAAAATTCTAGAATTTTTCGGCCTAGGACAAATCCCTTTTGGTTGGGATTAATGATTTTACTTAACAGTGGTTTATTCCTATTGGCCAGAATCTTGGAGAGAATCTTGTGAACAATGTTACACAGGCTAATAGGACAAAAATCCCCCAGCCTCTTCGGATCTGGAATCTTAGGGACTAGAAAAATATGATTATGATTAAATTTTTTCAAAATGTTCCCCGTCCTAATAAAATCATGATCCACATGGATCAATTCATACTTGATCATCTCCCAGAAATGCTAGAAAAAGGTTGGGGAAAAATGATCTAGACCAGGCGATTTATAGGCACCCATGGAAAATATAGAATTTTTAACCTCCTCCTCTGAAACTTGGTGTATCAACTCCTCATTTTACCCCTCACTAATGACAAATGGAATAGGCTCTAGGAGTCTATTATTTATCTTAGTAGAATCCTCTCAAACCGGGCATCTGTAATTTTCCTGAAAGAAATCAGCAGCAAACCTTCCTATCTCTTCCCTCTCAATTATCTCCCTATCCTAACTATTCCATATGGAATTAATAGTATTCCTTCTTTTATGATTAGAAGCGGACCTTTGGAAGAAGGCCAAATTTTTTTCTCCTTCCTTGAGCCATTGGACCCATGACCTTTTCTTCTAGTAGATTTATTCCCTCTTCAGATTCTCCTTCCATTTCATTCACTACAATTATTCTTCACTGTGTATTCTGTAGGAGGTATCCCCTTCAGCCATCCTCATTTAGAAGTGTTTAAGTTTTTCCTCTATCTCTTTTTTTCTCTTAAATATATTGCCAAACATTGTCTTTCTCCACCATTGGGCCTCCTTCATAATCATCTATAATTTTTTTGAGATTCTAAACATGGTCGAACCCCTGAAAAGAACATTCCACTAGCGTCTGATACAATCTTTAAACTCTGGGTGGGAATGCCACATTATTTCATATCAGAATGGGAAGGACCCACTCCCAACCTTCTCCTCCTACTTAAGGATTAGGAAGGAATGCCCAGACACCATTCTGAAGAGGTGTGAAAGGCCCACCATCAGAGCAATATCCTAGCCAGCTAAAATTTTCCATCTATCTAGTCTTACTTGAATCAGTTGTTGACCATTCCATTTGTTGGACCAGGTGAAGGCTATCCCATGCAGATCAATATCAATCAAGTCATTACTTCTCATAAAATCTACCAAATCTTGCATACTTTCAAATTAATCCTGAGTGCCGCCTAGCTTCTCCAAGGGAAAAATGGGGTATTGAAATCTTCAAAACACATAACGGGGTACCATATATTCACAGTCATGAGATTGGATATTTACCCCCAGAACCTACTATGGTCATTCCCAACATTGGGATCATAGATATTATACAAATACCAGGACACATGGTTCCAGGTTAACAAAACTACAAGATATTTATGAGAGAAATAATAAAAAATTTGCCAGATAACTTACCCAGGTTCCAGATAGTAGCCACACCACCAAAGGCCCCATTCGCTTCGCTATAGATAAAATTTACCCCAGGCCAAATCCTATCAACTAGAAGAGCAAAGGTTTGGTACGACATCTTTAATTCCTAGACTAAAACTACATCAAATTTAAAATCCATAATATACTTCTATGATGCATACTTTTTTGGGGGCTATTCATGCCCCTCAAGTTCCATGAGAGGAGCTTCATTTTCTATTCTTCTATAAATCCTCTAGGGTTAATTTCTTGCCATTAGCAATTCCCCTAGCTGCCTCCTTAGTTCTCAAAAGTCTTATCATCAGCATGCCCACCTTGGATTCATTTCCAACATCCACCTTCTTTCCGCCTCTGGTTTTCCTCTTTGGTTCCGACCAGTCCAAAAAACTTTCACAAGGAGAGGAAGGAGCTAATAGTTTCATCGGCTTAGTCTCCCTAATACTTGTTTGAGAAGGGGAGAAAACATTAAATCTATTCCCTCTAGGGGCCACAACATCCCCCCAGCAACCTAGCCTTCCTTCCTCCCCTGAGCCTCCTTCCTCCCTCAGGATACTAGTCTTTGAAAACTTACTCTTCTCATTTTCTTCTCCCTTTTTAGCTTCTCTACCAGGGATCTTCCTGTTGGAGTTTGTGATTTCCTCTAGGATATTGATCTGTGAAATTTCTCCTTCCTCCAAGATCATCTCTTGACCTGCCATCTTCTCCTTAGAAAGGCATATCTTCTCAGGAATTTTAAGAAGTTCTATCACTCCTTCTAAATGGGGGTAAACCAAGTTCATTTCCCCTTCTGTAGAGTTATCATGTACCCCCTTCTCCCCCTCCACCACATCCCTAAGAACCTACACTTCATCAGAGAAAGTCATCTCAGGAGCATTCTGAGTTAGGGGAAAATGTCCTTCACTCCCTCTTGGTATTTTTGAAGGGACCTTATAGTCCGTCATCACATGACCATGCTTAGTACACCTTTGGAAATGAAGATTAGCATTCTCATAAATAATGGCTTGATTCCATTTTCCCCATTTGGATTTCAACACCATGAAGTTTGGGAGTGGTTTATTCAGTGTGACATTCACACAAAACCTCACAAACACCAGCCTCAACTTCTATGCAGTGATAGATTCTGTAGAGACATATTGGCCAAATGAATTAATGATCCATCAAAGCACTTTTTCATCCCATAATTCCAAGGGAAGCCTTGGGAGGTGGACCCAAACCGGCGCAACTTTTTGAAGCTCCACTTCTGGGTCAAAACCTGGTTTCCATTTGGCCAACATCAAGAAATGTTTCCCATAGTACTAGTTACTAGTAGTCACATGGGTTAAAACCTCGGCGATGTTAAATTTAAAGAGGAACAGTCCTCCAGGCATGGTCGAGACACTCAAGTTCCCTTTTATCCTCCATTTGGAAAAACACCTTCTCACCATATCAATCATTGGTCTGAAACCAACAAATCTCCCCACCAAACATAGGTGTAGGGAAACAAAGATGCTATCCACCACCCCGTCTAGGATTAAAATCTCTAGACCGAACTCTCCCTAAGTACACTTATGGTTGACTTCAGAGGAGGAGGGGATCTATTTTCCCTGCACTACATTTTTCTAGCCCCCCAGCTAGCCAATACTTTCATCCCCCCTCTTATTTGCGGTTGACACAGATCTATCCATACCTCCTGAGTGTAGCTATTTTCTAGATTCTTCCAAAGCTGAATAATCAGACTTTTCAAAGCCTGTAATGTCAGCAGTATACACCTTGTTAACATTCCTGGATCTAGAAATAACAACCCCATAGTCTAAACATTTTCTTGAAATCTTCTTATGGCCAGAGATTTTCCATTATGTTTTTTAAAAACAATTGAGATATGAATTATTAATTTAGAGAAAGCCATATCCTCAAAATATATGTACCCAAAATCTAAATCAAACACCCTGCCATTTAGGATGTTGGTAAGTAACCCTTCTCAGAAAAAGTATATCACAATCCACTCACAAATTAGGTGCAGTCTACAGTAATCAATCCTTACAGAAAAAATGGCAATCAAATCTCCAGGGGATGATAGGAAAAATATAATAAAGCATGTCATGCTCTCATACTCAAAGCACTAAAAATCGTAAAGAAACCTAATAAAGATCACCATCCATATTACCATCCCTTCAGAAATAATAATGATGATAGTAGGTTGCGCCAAGATAAGTTAAATACCAATATGAAAATGTTTTACTATTTAAAAATGTGACCATAGGTAGGGGTAAGAGTATGTGATTCGAGGATACAAGATAAAGAAAAGAATAGAAAAAGGAAGAACTGAACCATATCCATACAATCGATAAAGGTTTACTTCATGTAGTAAGCCAAATAAAATTATCCTAGCCATAGCATTAATTAGCTCACATTGAAATGGTAAGAAGCAAGAACCAACCATCACTGATCCAATCAAGAACACCCTCATACAAAGTGGAATATATGTGTGTGTATGTACATATGTACATAGGTATGTATGTATGTATGTAGGTATGTATGTATGTATATATATACATACATATAAATATATATATATACATATATATACATATATATATATATGTATATACATGTATATATATACATATGTACATATATATATGTGTGTGTGTATATATGTATATCTATGTATACACACACACACACATATATATATATACATATATACATATATATACATCCATATATATATATATATGTGTGTGTGTGTGACATGAATCATATACATCCCTATTGAAGTGCAAATTTGTATGTGATTACGAGGTGGACATGTGAACAATAATTTACAAACTAAGTATGCTTATAAACATTCATATACCTAAAATTTGAGATTATTTTTTGTGCAGGACTAAGGTATTAAAACTGAAAGTGTATAACCCTTCTACAATTCTAAAGAAGTCTCAAACTTACCAAGAGCCATCAATACACAACTGAAAGTGACATGTGTCATAATTCTTAGACTTGAGACCATATTACTAAGAGGGGGGTGAATCAGTAATCTACCACATCACCAACCTTTACATCCACTTAAACTTTAATCACCATTCACAAGTTTAACCTTAATAGCACTAAATGAAAAAATTAGGCATCCAAGATCATTCACAAATTTGGCACAAATATTTATCTCATGGAAACCCAAATAGGGAAAAAACCATGGTGGGGATTAGTACCCACTAAAATAATGTACTTTTTTGAAGTATGCCCTATGAGGAGCTTAACTCTCTTAGGAGTTTACAACAACACTGTTAGGTGCTGCCCAGTTAAGGGATTTACCTTAGGCCTATTATAACCTTTATCCTGTTAAGATTAGCCTTGTTAGAGGACTTAAAAATATAAGTTAATGTGTCACCTTGTTAGAGCATTTACAATAAAGATCTAGTAGGATCTACCCTGTTAGGGGATTTCAACTGTTGTAACTATTAGGGAACAAAAACAACAATCATGTACAAAATAACACTAACTCTTCTTGATCAGATCCACTGAAGCACACAATCTCTTCTGAGAATACTTAACTCTTCCGTGGCTTGATCACAACATGCACCTTACACCACACTTGCACAATACACACAATCAACACACTTTTCATTGAAATTAAAACATTATATAATGAACTAATAAGTCACTACCTTGATCAAACCCTAAAATAAAATTAAAAAACATCCCTCTCAAACCCAATGAGCTAAATACCATAATTAAATACACAAAGCATATTCCAAGACCATGTCAACCTATACAATGATTTACATATGAAATTGAGCCAAAGAGAAATATTTTTTTACTACAATTAAACTTCCTCGAGAATCTTATCCACATGATAATCATCGATCAATGTGATGCTATATCACCACTTAAAACCATGAATACACATCATCTGATCATAAATTAATCATCATTAATCACTGTTGCATCGATACAGATCACCGATACAAGATCTACCATCAGTAGCTCAAGAATATAAACACTTAACATGTTGGATAATACTAATTATGCTCATTTATCACTTAACCTTCTTACCAATCACTCAAAGTAATTGTGATTGCAACTCTAGCATCTAAACACTTTTTTTATCACCATATCCTATGACCGCATCACAAGATATATTATAGATTTGACAAGATATTCAAGTAATCTATCACCTATCATTAATTGTTCTAGTGGTTATATTGTTATGCTTCATTCAATTACAAATCTCACATAAACTTACCTAGGCAATAGATATCATGAATTTGACATCCTGAGACATACCTAGGTCTCCCATAAATATAGCATCCAGTGAAACTTAAAAATCATCACAAATATTCTTGACAGCATACTGGGAACACAATGTCAATAGTTGACATCAATGACAACATAATATCTGATCAACCTATAATCAAATCACTATGTCATCACCAAAACACACTTACGATCATTGCATCAGATATGTCAACAATATCTCCCTTTGGCATTGATGGAAACACTCTCGACATCAACATAATACATCAATATCTGCAATGTGAAACATGAAAAAAAATGTTTCCACTTCTTTCTTTAACATGTTCTGTATTTACTATTTACTATCTACTATCCCTTTCACTAGAATTCACTCATACATCTTCACATCTTCTCCCCCTTTGACAAAAATGCCAAACGTGCCAAATGTGCCAAATGCACCTAATATCACTTCTGCAATACTTGACTAACCAAAGATTCTTTACTTCACAAACTGCCCCCCTAAGGAGTAGCACCACAACATCAATCCACACATAAGAATATTAAAACACTCAAACTGATGCAAATGCATCTCCTCTTAATTTAGAATAGATAGGGGAATGAACCCTAACCTACCTCTTAGGTACTCAAAAGTATCCTTAGGCAATGGCTTCATAAAGATATCAGACACTTTCTCTTTAGTTGGCACATACTCCAACCTTACATCATTTTCCTGTACTTGTTCTCTAAGAAAATGATATTTGATAGCTATGTGCTTAGTCTTAGAGTGCATCACCAGGTTTTTATAAATGTTAATAGCACTTGTATTGTCACAATAGATAACCACCGATTCATTTACCTTCTCTTGTATTCCTTCCAAAATCTTCTTAACCCACACTATCTAAGTATAATTAATTTAAGCAACAACATACTAAGTTTCAACTGTTGACTGTGATATACAATTATGCTTCTTACTTGTCCAAGATACAAGTCTTTCACCAAGAAACAATGCACTACCACTTGTGCTCTTCCAATAATCAACATCAGTTATCCAATCACATGAGTAAACACATTCAAATAAAATCACCTTTATGTCCATACCAAATACCATAATCTTCAGACCCCTTAAGATATCTAAAGCTTCTCTGCAACTATATGTGATTCCTTAGGATTAGAAGAAAATATAGCTACTAATCCAATTTCCTGTGCAATTTTTGGTCTACTATGTACAACATATTGTAGCTTACCAATCATGGACATGTAAATTGTCTCATCTACATCATTAGAATCATCTTCTTTTGACAATTTGGAACCAGTTACCAAAGGGGTACCAACTGGTTTTGAATCCTCTAGTCCAAAAGTCTTTAGTATTTCTCTTAGATACTTGGACTAACTTATGTAGATACCATATTTCATCTATTGAACTTGCAATCCAATGAAGAATTTGATCTCACCAATCATAGACATCTAAAATTATTTTCTCATCTCATCTGTAAATTATCTACTTAACTCTTCATTGCCACCAAAAATGATATCATCTATAAATATCTCTGCAATTAGCAATCTGTCATCTTTCTCTGTCTTCAAATACACATTCTTGTTGTCACTTGTTTTGAAAAAACTAATTTGAATTATATATGAGTGCAACCTCTCATACCATTCTCTAGGTGCTTGTTTCAATCTATACAAATCTTTATGTAATCTACACACCATATTCTTACCTTCTAAATTAGAAAATCCTTCATGTTGTTCATTGTATACCTCTTCTTCTAAAATACCATTAAGAAAATTTGACTTAACATCCATTTGATATACCTTGAATCCTTTTCAAGCTGCATAAGAAATTAGTATTCTTACACCTTCAAGTCTGGCCATGGGTGAAAATGTTTCACCATAGTTCAGTCCTTCCTCATGTGCATATCCTTGGCATACCAACCTTGCCTTATTTCTTACCACTTCACCAGTCTCATCATCTTGTTCCTGAAAATCCATTTTGTACCAATCACATTCGTATCCACCGATCTAGGCACTAATGTCTAGGTTTTGTTCCTCTCAATTTGTTCCAATATATCTTCCACGAACTTCACCCAATCTTCTTCTTTCAATGCTTCTTTCACTATTTTGGGCTCAAATTCAAATAGCAAACATGTACCTTCTCTTTCATTTCTTCTAGTTAACACACCTGCATTTATGTCTCCAATGATTTGATCAGGTGAGTGATTCAATTTTACATACTTAGGCAATACCTATTCAGTTCTAGGATTTCCTACAATTGTATGTGGCTGATACTATTCATTGACCTATCTGTCCATCAATTCTTATGTAGTGTCTTGATCCAGTGATTGTATTTTCCTTTCCTAGATGGTACAAGATTCAATGATGACTTGAAAGCAACTTCAACTTTAGACATGCTATTTTCATAATTACTTAACTCAAATGCAGTTAATTTCCCTATTAGTGCATCAAGAGTAATAGTAATAGTTCCAAACGATATGAGCTCTTGAACAGATAAAACCCTAATAGCATAGTGAGGTAGTAAAGTTCTTAACATTTTTCTTATCAGATTATCTTCAAGAAGATTACCACTAGCACCTCGGATAGAAACAACAACTTCTTTGATTCTATGACTATATATCTCAATGTTCTCATTTTCTTGCATTCTCATCTCATCATACTTTCCTCTTAAGTTGTCAACCTTTTCCTTCTACACATGTGGATCTCCACCATGGACTATCTTCATCTTCTCCCACATTTCATTAGTAGTATCTAAGTCTTTAATATCAATGTACTCTGGATTAGAAAGAGTACTTGCAATAACCTCCATAGTAGCAACATGTTCATGCTTAACCTTAAACTGATCTAGAGTTACGATACCTAGAGGACCAATATACTTGTTTACCACATGATCCCAATATTGATCACCCAAGCCCTTAAGATAGAGCTTCATTCGACCACACCATATGGAATATTTCTCTCTTGTGAATTTAGGACCTTCCTTTCACATCATCTTGGATCTTTACCTCAAGTTGTTAAGCTTCATCATAATAGAGGACCAAATATCTAGTACCAATTGTTAGACCTGTGATAAGATTACTGAGAGGGGGGTGAATTGGTAATCTCCCAAATCAGCCACCTTTACATCCACTTAAACTTTAATCACCATTCACAAGTTTAACCTTAATAGTAGTAAATCAATAACTTAAGCATCCAAGTTCATTCACAAATTTGACACAAATATTTATCTCGTGGAAACCCAAATAGGGAAAAACCAAGGTGGGGATTAGTACCCACTAAAATAATGTACTTTTTTTAAGTACACCTTATGAGGAGCTTAACCCTTTTAGGAGTTTACAACAACACCGTTAGGTGCTACCCGTTTAAGGGATTTACCTTAGCCCCATTAGAACCTTTAGCCTGTTAAGAGTATCCTTCTTAGAGTACTTAAAAACAAAATTTAATGTACCACTTTTTTAGAGGATTTAAAATAAAGATCTATTAGGATCTACCCTATTAGGGGATTTCACCTGCTGTAACTATTAGGGAACAACAACAATGATCTGCAAAATAGAATTACCTCTACTTGATCAGATCCACTAAAGAACACAATCTCTTTTGAGAATACTTAACTCTTCCTTGGCTTGATCACAACATGCACCTTACACTTCACTTGCACAATACACATGATCAACACACTTTGCATTGAACTTCAAACATTATATAATGAACTAATAATTACATCTCCTTAATCAAACCCTAAAATAAAATTACAAAACATCCCACTCAAATCCAATGAGCCAAATACCAAAATTAAATAGATAAAACATACTCCGAAACCGTGTTGGCCTATACAACAATTTACATATGAAATTGAGCTAAAGATTCAAACACATTTTGACTACAATTGAACTTCCTCAAGAATCTTCTCCATGTGATAATCATCGATCAATTTGATGCTATATCATCACCTAAAATCATGAATAGACATCATTTGATAATAAATAATTCATCGTTAATCACTGCCACATCAATACCGATCACCGATACAAGGTCTTCCATTGGTAGCTCAAGAACATAAACACTTAACTTGTTTAATAACATTGATTTTGTTCACCAATGACTTATCCTTCTTACCAATTACTCAAATTAATTGTGATTACAATTGTAGAATATAAACACTATTGCTCACCATATCCTATGACCACATCACAAGATATATTATATAGCAATTGTCATCACTTGTTCTAGCAGTTGTATTTTTTTGCTTCATTCGATTACAACGCTCACATAAAATTACTTCAATAGCATCGATCATGAATTTGACAACCTAAGACATACCTAGTGTATCATCTTAAAATGGAAGTACTTCCACGTTAAGACACTTTATCACTCCTTAGGGGGTTTTTTGGGCCATCATCATGTTGTCCTCTCATTTTTGCCCCTTCTACATCTTTTTTGCCTGTTTAGGACCCTGACTGGGCCTCTCCGAGCACTATTTACCCCACCTGGCACATTTTCCAAAGGTCCTAACCCCTGGGTCAGGGTCAACCTTGACCTTGACCTAGGTCAAGGTCAACCTCGACCCTGACCTAGGTCAGGGTCGACCTCGACCTTGACCTAGGTCCCCCTTTTCAATTAGAAAGTTTGTCAACTGTCGGGGGACACTCAAAAGTTCATTTTCACGCTTCTGGGTCGGTTGTTTCAGGTTCCAAAGTAACGAATCTTAAAAGATATGTAATATGGGTCCACTTCTAGGGGTATAGGCCTAATTGGAATTTAATTCTCTTATGTCAGCCTCTCTATAATTTTGTACCCTAGAATTGTATATAAGGAAACTCTCTCCTCTCATTTTCAAGAATCATCTACTTGGAGACAAATACATTATCATCTACTTTCAATAATCAATTGTTCCACTTTCTCTTATGCTTCCAAGTGTTCAATCAAGGTTTTCAAGACTTCATCTAAAGCATTCAATTTCTCCATTGAAGATCAAGGATTCAAGCATTCAAGATTCATCATTCAAACCCTAGATCTTTCCATCATGGTGGTGTGATCTTCCTTCAAGATCCTTTGTGCATCCTAAAGATTCATTCATTCTTCCTTCAAGGTGGATTCCAAGCATACAAACATGGAGGTTTTGATTTACATTTATTATTTCTAATTTTGAGTCCAAGCTTTCATATTAACATACTTGTTTACATTCGAAATACAATTGCATATCTATTTGAGTATCATAGCTTCGTTATTAGATATACTTCTACTACTTGCTAGCATTCTCTATTTCAATTATTGATTTCAAGGTTAATTCATAAATCAGGGTTTGACTAAGGAAAACCCCTCCCCACACAAACAAACCCATATTTCTTGCAAGTATAGGTACAGGATAGTGAATTACAGAACATATTTAGATACCCTTTTCGGCCAACTTTCAGGATCCATGAACAGACTTTCTGTTAGAGAAGTGCAGGTAGAGGTCGACATTTTGGGGTACAATTGTGCCCCCGCATTTGTCAAGGTCGACTTGAATCATAAAAGGAAAATATTCTTGGGTTTTCTCCGTCTCTGTATTTTTGTTTCAGATTTGGTTGCATAATTTCCAAAAACTTAATACAGACATCAGAAAATAGGTATTTCCATATCTGCTACCTTCCAAGATAAATGTTTCATTTCAATTAAGGTTTTAAGAAATTCAGATCTATTTTTTTACTTTTTAATTAATAAATTAGATCACCCTTTCCCTCTTTATCCATAACTAGTTGATTCCTTTTTGCATTGATCATCTCCTTTTGATTAATCAATTGGGATCTCCTTGTCTTGGATTAGGAGGCCACACATTTCCATCGACACCCACACACATACAATACATGCACTATTTTATATATATATATATATATATATATATATATATATATATATATATATATATCTTACACCTAGGTCTCCCATAAAGATAGTAACCACTGAAACTAAAAAATCATCACAAATATGCTTGGCAACATACTAGGAACACAAGGTCAATAGTTGACACCAATGATAATATAATATCTGATCATCCTGTAATCAAATCACTATGTCATCACCAAAAAACACTTACCATCACCACATCAGACATGCCAACAATAATTTGCCTAACCTAGAAGACATCATTTCAGGAAAATATTTGTAATGATGATGGGGCGTGAATGTAAAGTTTAGTATTAATATATAAGTTTAAGATTAAAATATATGGCTCAATTTTTAAGGTAATAAACTCATGAAATTTTGGTGAAAGGATCTAAGATAGGTGTTGCTAAGATATGTGAGTGGCTTCAAATTTCAATTAATGTCTAGTATTAAGTAAAATATAATCTATGTCAATGGTCATGCTAAGACAAATATACCCCATCTACCCCTTCATTTGCAATTTTATATGATTTTCCATTACCCTCTCTAAATATATGATTAAATGTACATTTTTTGAAGGATTTTATAAGGTTGAGGGCTATTGACGATAAATAATTTAGTTTCCAATTGGGAATATTTCCTTTTTCTTAAGGAATTTATGAGAATAACCGAGCCACCTTCAATTTCCATCTTTTGTATTTTTAGACCCCTTCAAACATTCAAAAAATATACCAGAGCCATAAGTTCATCAAAGTTGTTGGAAGATTGACCTACTATTTTTGACACCTTTGCTCTCTCTTTAGATTCCTATTCCTGAATTACACAATGAAGACCAACAATCCCATGGTTACCCTTAGATGCCCCATAAAAATTTAGTTTAAACCAACCTTCTTTGGGAGGTTTCCAGATGTCGCCTAACCTTTTGTTAATGTTATTTTTGTTACCAAGCCCCACAAAGGGTGGCAATATAAGACTGTGCCATCTTTCTCATATTTTCCCATCCCAGTGAGATATTTTGGCTTCCTTCCAGGGGTGGTTAATAATTCTATTATTAATAATTTCTACAATGTACACCTTGATTTTAATAATACGTTGCTCATGTGACATTTTTCTTTCTTTAAAAATGTGTCTATTTCTTTCTTTCAACAAATCGCATATTAAAATGGAGGGGGTAATTGTCCAGAGCATATGGTAAATTCTATGTTTATGAGTGTTGGGCCAAGCATGAAAGAAACTAACTATATCATTGGGGAGGGCAGTTACCCAACCTAGATTTAAAGTCAACCGTCTCCAACATTCATTAGTAAAGATATAATTTACTAGGATGTGGTCTGCATTTTCTTGCTCATTTTCAAAAAGAGGACACCTACTTGGCCCCTCATAACCCATCCTAGTAAATCTATCAGCAGTACGTATCTTTTTCTATAGAGCTATCCATGTAAATAGACCTTATTTTGGTAGGCAATTCTTATCCCAACACAAAATTAGATGTAAGTCACTTTTCTGCCTGATTTTTATTTTAATCAGTAATGTGTAACCATCTTTAGAGCTATATTCACCTAATTTGGAACCGTCCCAAACCAGCTTATCTTTCTCATTTCTAAAAGCAATACTTCTTCTCTAAAGGATTTTGGTGAGAATTTTTCTTTCATTATCAGGGATGTTGGTATTGTCAAAATATTTCCATTTCCACCCTAAAGTGTCATCATTATTAGGGGATTCAATATAGTCCTTCAAATATTTACCCCAACTTGATTCCAAGAGTCTCTTCGCAGTTTCAAAATTGTATAGTTTCCCAAGCACCTCAAAGCCACCCCACAAATCATCCCAAAATAGAGCATCCTTACCATCCCCTATATTCCATGTCAAAATTTCCATTATAATCTCCCTGCAATCCATCATAAAATTCTATATTCTAGAGCCTCTAGGGGGTTCACCATTCTAAACAATTTTTCAGGGGCCATGCCTTTTAGATATTTAAATATCAAAATATTGACCCATTTAAGGTTTGGGTTACTGTACATTCTCCAAATTAATTTTTCTTGTAAATCCTTACTCTTCTCTTTTATATTTTTAAGCCCCAAAATACCTTCATCTTTGGGCCTATAGATCTTATCCCACGAGACCAGAGCCATCCTTTTCTTATCTCCTGTCCCTTTCCAAAAGAAGGATCTAATATTTATGTTAATCTCTTCTCTTTTGTCCACCGACAAGTGTATACAGGACAGTTGGTAGATGGGGACTTTATAGAGGAATTATTTATTCATAGTTGCCTTCCCTACTGAGGACAACCACTTGCCTTTCCATGAGTAAGTTTTTTTCTTAATTTTAGTAACTATGTTGTCCCAGAGGGAAGTTGATTTATTCCCCTTATCCAAAGGGACACCTAAGTATTTACATGGTAGCTCTCCTTTCTTAAAATTTAAAATGTTACATATATCCCTTTCAATGTTGGGGTCAGTATTGAAGATAAATATATTTGATTTAGTGTTATTAATTTCCTTCCCAAATGCCTATGTGTATGTCACAAGTATAGATTTAAATGCTATCGTCTATTTTTTACTGCATTCCCCATATAACATAGTGTCATCAACAAATTTTTGATGTGTGGTAGCTTCTAAGCCATTAGAGATTTTAATACCTTGTAGCAAGCTCTCCTCTCTAGCTTTAGAGATAGTTATCCCTAAGGCTTCTACAATATTGATTAAAAAAGGAGATATCAAATCTCCTTGTCTCAAGACTCTAGATGTATTAAAGAATCCTTCTGGGGTTCTATTAATTAAGACTGGCATCTTTGGGCTTGAGATACATTCAAATATAAGGTTGATAAATTTTTTAGCAAAAATGAAGCCTTCTAATACTTTACATAAGAATTTCCAATCAACTTTATCATATGCTTTCCAAATATCCAACTTGACTAGCATACTTGTTTTTTTTTATGTTGGACAAAATGCATAGCTCCATGGGCAATAATTACTCCATCGTAGATGGAACTCCCATGGAAAAATCTAGTTTGTTCCTCACTATTGATACAAGGGATGACTTTCTGGATTCTATTTTCCATTACTTTAGTTAGTATCTGTATCATCTTAAAATGGAAGCACTTCCATTTTGGTATGTTTAGCACCTTCATTTAGTGCACTTCCATATTAGATTTGCATTTAGGATGCATTTGTGTTGATTCTTCATGATTAGGTGAAATTAGGGTTAGGATCTTATGGATTCTCCTTGGTTTCCCTCTCCATGACTCTATTTTATAGGAAGGACCTATATGTGGGCCCTCCTATACCTCATCATACTCTCTCTAGGCCTCTAGGCCTTCTTCCTAGCATTCTGGAATGTTCCATCACCTTCCTAGGTCCCCGGCTGACCTGGGAATCTCACAGACACCAATAGGTGACCTTCCTGGAACCTTAGGTTAGGTTCAAGGTAGACCTTGACCTAGGTCAGGGGCAAGTTTGACCTTGACCTAGGTCAAGGGTGAGGTTGACATAGACCTCTAACAGGTGTTGGTCCCCGCTTTCAATTTCGGAGCTTATCAGAGTTCTAAACTTAAATTAGGTCCCCGGGTTTGGATGCAGAAGTGTTTTCACTAATATCTAATTTAATTTATTCCCTCCTTGGTTGGTGATTGTGATTGAACCATAATTCATGGTGAAATTTTAATTTGGGTCCCTCGCATTGCTCTAGGAGGCCTATATTGTGATCTTTATATAAACACTCTCTTTTGCCTTCATTTGGTCATGAAATGAAATCGGGAGATGACATGATGCAATGATGATGCAAATAAGCAAGAGGATGATATAGAAGGACAAATCTATGAGGACATGTTGATACATTCAAGCATTTTTGTGGACAAGCTATTGTAGATCTTCATTGAAGCAAGAAGGTGCTCTTTTCCATTACATCTACCACTCTCAACATTCAAGCATTCAAAAGGACATTATCATGGGGTAACAATTATGGATTGTGAATTGGTAAGAGTACTTTAGCCTTGGGGGCTTGGTATGCTTTCTTTATCATATTCAAATCTATGCATTGATTTCTCATTTCCATGTTATGTTAGGATTATTAATCTAGAAGATTAGATCTTGATATTACATGTTCAAAGGCTCTTCTTAAAGAGCAAACACACACATATATACATTCTATATTCATCTATTTGTGGAGGTGGAGATCACCAAAATAGGGGTTTGACTAAGGCAAAACCCTATATAGCCACCCCAAAACCCTCTTTTCATATATTTACAGGTGTTGTTTTTGGGAGTTACAGGTACAAGACAACAGATCTAAGACCATATTTGGATACCCTTTTCAGCTAACTATCAGGATTTGAAAATAGATTTTCTATCAAGGCAGCACAAGTCAAGGTCAAGATTATTGGGTCAGGGGTGAGATTAGTGGGTCAAGGTCAACCTTTTTCATAAGACGGTATCGGAATGGAAAAAGATTGTGGAGTTTTGTTTGTCTCTACATTTTGGTTCCGGATCATACTTCAAATTTTCCAAAAATAGAGTACAAACCCCTGAAAACAACATTCTTCAGATCTGCTATGATATGAGGTAGGAATTTTACTCCTTATTTATTTACAAGTATTCTCAATTCTTTATCATAATAATTAAGTGTATTAGAATAAAATTGGACTTAGGGTCTCTTTTCATGTGCAATTCCTATCATCTAGAAGACCCCATGTTCAACACCAATTTTAGATATTATAGTATCTTATAGATAGTATTACATAGTGAAATGGGTCTAAAATCTTCAAAGTTTTTAGCCTTTTCTTTCTTAGGAAAGTGTTTTTAATTTCTTTCAAGAGGCATCTAAAGTTTCCCACCCCTTCCAAGGAATCCATTACCTCATTGATTATAAAGTGACAATATTTTTGCAACAATAGGGCAGGAAAGCCATCTAGGCCCAGTGCTTTATTTGTTTGCATTTGTTTAACAACTTGTTCTATTTCTGCCTTTGAGAATTTGGCAGTGCGCAATTTTTTTTGTTCGTCTAATATAATTTTAGGGATTTTATTAAGAATTTGTTTTTGGTGCTTTAGGTTGGATCCATCCCAGTTATTTAGGATCCTCTCAAAATGTTTTACTTTCATTTTTTCAATAAGTCTTGGTTCTTTGGTCCATTATCCATTAGAATCCTTTATCTTAGTGATTCTATTCACATTTATGTGGAATTTAGTGTTGTTATGAACAAATTTATTTTTATCCACAGCATCCAGCCACGTCTCTCTAGACTTTTGACCCCAGAAGATTTCCTCTTTTGCTAATATAACCTCGTGATCAGATTTTAGTTGTTTTTCTTTTAGGTAAATATTTTCTTTCATGTCATTGTCAATGACTAATTTATTAAGTTCTTCCAATTCTTCTTCTATTCTACTTTTTTCCTCAAATATATTACCAAAGCTACTTCTACTCCAAGCTAAGAGTTTATTTTTAATATTCTTCATTTTTGTTACTAGATAAAATAATTTAGACCCTTTAACCTTGGTGTCATCCTACCATTGTTCTATGAGTTTTAGGGTATTCTCATCTTTAAGCCACATCTATTCAAATTTAAAGGGGTGTCTTTTAGGTTTAGTATCGTTTATTATATTAAGTTGGATAGAGTAATGATCTAATCCTAAGAAAGGTATGATTTATGCTAGAAGGTTATACAAGAATTATACCCAATTTCTCCTCAAGAGGAACCCGTCCAACATTTCTACAATGTTTTAGAAACCTCGTCTTCTATTATTCCAATTGAATTTATCCTAATCTATTTTAATCTCAACTAGTTTATTCCTTCTAACCATGCTCTGAAGTCATTTGTGGCCACATACATCCTTATCAACCCACCTCTCTTTTATTTGGGATCCAAGATAGAATTAAAATCTCCACCAATGATACAGATTTGATCTGGTATAGTCTCAACTTATTTCTCAATTTAAAACCAAACCCACCTCTTGTAGCTATTTTGTATGGGACCATAAATGTTAATTATAATGAATTGTAGGTTGGAATTGATGCTTTAATATATTCCACTCATCTTATTCCTATTGCAACTAATTAGTGAGAAGGAGACCCATCTTGGGTCCCATAACACTACCAACCCATCATAGGAACCCTCCGCCTGACTTCCCTTAATTTCCCAGATACCCATCTTTTTTCTAATTGAGTCCTCTTCTTATTTGTTTAACCTAGTGTGTATATGAAAATCATAACTTCATAAAATTAGTATTGTTACTATCAATTCAACTTCAAAATATGCAAAATTAATCTAATTGAATCAAAAGGATCAATGAGCATCTCATGGCTCTCTATCTAGAAAAGAAAATAGTATGCTCTCATCTCAAGCATCCATTAATAACAATCTTAGTAATGAGAAATTGAAGCTATTCGATGTGATTTAACCCTATTTATCTCAAATTATCCTAAATGCTTCAAGATTGATCACTATTTGAAACTTTGAATCAAATTGAATGATATGAACTCCGAATCAAAATGCCTATAGTGATGATGATTTTCTCATGAATGTGTGTTATATGTTTTGTACTCAAAATGGCCTCTATTGTAAGGATTTCCCAAGGGTAGGGGGTATAGTTGATTTAACCTTGATTAGGGTTAGGTTGAGTTGATTTTCTCAAAGGTTAAGATAATTTAAATGATGGTTTCAAATAAGGGGACAAAATGAGCGGTTAAGATGCAACTCCAAGCTGTGTGATAGAGAATCACTTTGGGCTTGATCCATGTGAGATTAATCCTTAATTCCTATTGGTTGAAATTGATTTACCCATGTAGTGGGTGAGGAATAAAATGATTTAAATTAAGTGATTTATTTAATTTGTTTAGCCATGTGCACCCTTGAAGGGGTTGGAATTAAATTGATTTTAACTATGCAATTAATTAATTAATTTCAATTGCATAATTAATTGATTATTTTGATTTAAATAATCCAAAGGCTTTGATTATTCAATTAATTCATGATTTTTCTTGATTCCCTCACTTCATTTTCAGTTTAATTTGCTTGACCAAATTTAGGTGTCTACAAATGCCCCTCTTTGAATTGATGTGCAATGCACATTAGTTCAAAGAATGTATGATGTTTGATGTCTAATATGATCTTGATGATTGATTCGTTGATGCAACTGATTTGGTGAAAAAATATGATGTGATGCCCTGATGTGAAAAATAACCTGATTGAGATATCCCACTAATGATGATGAAAATTTTGATGCCCCAAATTTGATTGATTGATTTCGCATCCTGATGATATCTTTCCCCCTCGAAAATGAAAGCAAAATTGATGTTGAAAAATATTTCAAAAATGAGTGTGATTGGTCAATTATGATTTCATTTTTGATAAAACTAACATTCAAAAAGTGCCCCGTTGATGAATTTTCAACCTTTTTATTAAATTAAGGTAAAAAAAAAACCCTTCAATTAGGTCAAAAAAGTATAAAAGGGGGTAAAAATATCATTTTCACTTTAACCGTCATTTTTGCTCTGAGTGACTAGAAGATTGATAGTGATGGTTGTGTCAATTTGAGAGCATAGGTTTGAGCGAGGGCGCATATTCTAGCATCCTGCAAATTACATACCTCCGATGAGTACTCAAATCCTTTTTGTTCGATCAATTTTAAATTTTTACCACTTTTTGTAGGATTTATATGCATTATCAGATTAGGTTTTTGAAATTTTTGCAAAGTAGTGCACAGGATAGAGAGAAATAGCACTTAGAAACTCATAACCCAATAGATTTTTAGCATGTATAATAGATTAAGTAGCACTTAGGAAACCCTAGCTTAGAAACCAAATTATTCAAGTGCGTATGATGAATGAAGTATGATGTAGTACAAGAACTAATGCATGCACATTGATGCGACACTTCCAAAGAATGAAATAACATGTTGCATGCTTTAACTAACATGTAGACAATGTGGCACGTGTTGTCGGGATATTTGAATGTACCGGTTATTATATTATTAAAGTATTATGTTAGCCTCGGTCGTTAGTGACCGAGAGGTTAGACAGTTCCACCACGACGTTTCGGTCGTGGCCCTTCGGGTACTTTATATACCCTCTCGAAGGATGGACACGAGGATATTATTGTATCATCATTATGATGTAAATGTAATTGCCAGTCTGGAATGATTAATGAAAGTATTTATTATTCTATGATATATTCTGTGTTTATTATATTTCCTGTACTATGTCTATGCATTATTAAGTTACCCGTGATGATAACCGTATGGCAACAACAAAAACAACAAGAAATTCAGTCGTATGGGCCCGTGACCGTATGGGCTATTCCATAAAGTCACGCAAGAACAAGAGACCGTACGGTCACGACACCAGACTGGAAAAGATAGGTCGTATGGCACTTAAAAGGAGAAAAAAAGTAAAGTGTTTGTATAGTACCGTACGATCTGATACCGTACGGCCGTACGGAAGCAAAGAAAAAATAAATAAAAATCTTTTTAAAAAAAGTACGACACTGTACGGCTTGAGTCTGTACAGCCATACAGCCAACAACTTTTTCAAAAAGAGGATTGCAAACACCGTACGGTGACATGACCGTACGAAAATGGGAATAAGGTGCCGATTAAAACTTGCATACCACCGTACGACAAACAAGATGACAGGTTGCATAGCAAGGCAGCACTTTCGTATGGACCATATGTCCACAGTAGGGACCTGCAAGGAGTTTCGTACGACGAGAAGTAAAGAGGAAATCTCACACGTGCAAAAGAGAGGTAGTACAGCATATCAGGAAGACTGTACGGTGAGAAGAAACAATATCCAAGGTATTGGGAATGCATTTTGTATGGCAATGGGAATATTCGCTATAGCTAGAAGGAAGAGCAGTTTCATACAGATGGCAAGTAGTGGCAGAGAAGGTTCTAAAAAAAAAAATGACGACAAATCAAAATAGTTCAAAATGAATATGTATGGTACTGAAAAGAAGGGCATAAGTAGGCAGTAAGGAAAACACAATCAGTTTGCAGAAAAGAGTATGGGATCAGAAGAAAATCATAAAAATGGTGTGTTCCATGGACTTCTGTATGGGTTTGAAGGTGCTGATTGGGTCCTGGCGGCGGGGGTGCTGCCCCTCGACCCCGCTGGGGGCGTTGCCCCCTAGACCCCCAGTCGGTTCAGTTACCAGCCTTTGGAAAGTGTGACCAGTTGATGAGACCCGGAGCTACTGCAGGCATAGAGTGTCTGCATGTCAGAGGTGGAGAGAGCACTAGAGAAAGCCTTTGGAGAGGGGTACTACGCTTTGAGGCGTTTAGAGGAGTAGGTGTTGGCTGGAGGTGAGACTGTCTTGGTGGATGCATAGATAGCTCGGGAGGAGCTGACCACCCGGTTGCAGGCAGTAGAGCGACACTTGACTCAGCGTACTGAGGAGTTGAAAGTAGAGAAGGCAGCATAGGTGGCTATCGAGGTTAGATTGGCTAGGGAGACAGTATTGAGTTAGCGAGGCTACAGCTGAAAAGTATGTTTTGAAGACAAGTTTGGTGCAAGCACGGGAGGAATTTGATATGACAGAAAAAGAACAACGATGCAACATTGATGGGGAGGTCGGCACTTCAACTTTTTCAGGGACTCCCTCTGCCCCTTCTATTCAGTTATTTTCTTATTCTATGTGGTGTATTTCATCTCCCTTTTGTTGTAAGTCATCGGAGATGACTTTTTTTTGGGGGGGGGATGATGTTGTCAAGATATTTGAATGTACCGGTTATTATATTATTAAAGTATTATGTTAGCCTCAATCGTTGGTGACCGAGAGGTTAGACAGTTCCATCATGACATTTCAGTCGTGGCCCTTCGGGTACTTTATATACCCTCTCGAAGGATGGACACGGGGATATTATTGTATTATCATTATGATGTAAATGTACTTGCCAGTCTGGAATGATTAATGAAAGTATTTATTATTCTATGATATATTCTGTGTTTATTATATTTCCTGTACTATGTCTATGCATTATTAAGTTACCCGTGACGGTAAACAGCGTGAAGGATGATATGAAATGACATGTACACCCACATGAAATAATGCATAGCCTAATTTTAAAAATTGAAACCTGATTTGATCATCCTCTAATTTGATTGTGTTTCAGAATGATTGATTGGTTGATTTAGCCTGATATGTGATGTAAAAAAGTACTTGTGATGTTAGTTCCAAAATTTTGACGAATATTTGTGATGTCAATCCTGATAAGTTGATAGGATAATAGATTATTTTTCCCTTCTCACAATATAGAGTTCAGAAAAAAAATGATGTACTCAAGAAGAGCGATAGGATGATAAGATAACTCATGATTGACTTGTGATGATCCATAAAAATGATGATACTAATATGATTCCCTTTGATTGCAAAATAGGTCCAATTTTGGAAGCTATATATCTAGGGATTACCTCCATGGCCTTTGGATATGGTCGATCAGCGTACTGCCTAGGAGAAGCAAATCATAGGTCATTGTGAATTATCCTCGTTTGATATGCCTCAGTTCCATATGAATTGAGGTTTACTTATAGCTAAGGAAGAGCGATGACACACTAACCATCATACCTTCCACTTACCTTTAGGTGAGATGACGATCACACTAGAGGACATGTACATATTACTGAGGATTCCAACTCAAGGAGAGTTGGTTTACTATGATAAGGTCTATGATGGAGTGACATGCAAATGGGTATTCACAAATCCTACTATCGGTGATGAGAGCATATTGTGGGCTCAGTTTGTCTAATTCCCGGTACTTCTTATATTTTTTGGCTCTCTAATCAGAGGTTTCTTGCTTCCTAACCGACGAGGTCATGGATTTTCTGTTGGTTGGGGATGAATCTTGGAGGACATGATTGTAGATCCATGATGATTTGATTGGGTTTCATGTATACTGGCACAGTTGTATCATGAGTTACACCATGTAGTATACATAGGTAGTGCTACACTTTTAGAAGGTGCAGTGGTACTATAGCTCTAGACATAGGATCATATTCCAATCACATGGTAGATTTCTTTGAGACACAGAGATCCAGGGTGTCCATGTGGTTATCTTTATGAGGGTATGATAGTCCAGACCCATCTGGGCAAGCTAGAGTTTTGGTGACGGATGCTTGATGACGTAGATCAGGTCATGTGGCAACCTTACCTTGGCTGCGAGGCATGGCACGAGGATGATGTAGAGCTACCATATATGTATGCAGCTTGTTGGATGATAGGTCGATCTCCTTTTATTATCAAGTGATTCTTCTTTTACAGAGTGATGAGACAGTACGATCGGACATAAGAAATCTTACATGGTTTAGCTTTATAAGATCGGGTTCAAGTACAGAGATCGATGTGGGGTCCATAGGTGGATTTTAGATATGCATGTGAGGATATACATCAGATGGGTTACATGGTCTGGGATATGCTAGATCACATAGTTGATGCAGGGATGTCAGCAGATTACACTCAGTGGTTTTCTCAACATATATTCTTGAGATTTACAAACCCAGGAGAGCCTATACTTAATATTGATGATCCGTCTGATGATGATGGAGCCAGAGGTGGTAGGAGAGGTGGTGGAAAAGTACTAAGATAGAGAATCCCAAGGAGAGGTGGAGGTGGAGATGGTAGGAGAGGTGAGGGGTGGTAGGGTTGGTGGCAGGGTACCGCAAATTCCATTGGTAGTTTGGGGACACAGACGACAAAGAGTAGCTAGACAAGCTCAGTTAGCACATGCTAGATGGGTGCAACAGGATCCAGTGATTTGTGTGATTCCTATAGTACCACAGGTTTTGATAGCTCTGCATATTCCTATAGCTCCACAGGTTCCACAGGCTATGGATATACTTACACAAGATGTCAGGACTCTACAAGCTGGGATGACAGCTATGAGTAGTCGGATTGATCAGGTTGCTACTATGATGTAGAGATTCATGACTATGATAGAATAAAGGCCTAGTGTTGTGAGTACTATTCAAATGCCTCAGAAAGATCGAGGAAGTTCAGTGAGAAGAGGGATAGATGAAATAGGTGGCCCAGGTGATATAGGTGATGTAGGCGGCACAAGTAGCATTGATGGAACAGATCGTGCAAGTGGTTCCCCTAGTTGATTATGAACCTCCCTCTTGTTATGATGTACCATGATGTACTTTGATCGATATTATTGATGTACCTTTCATTTATGTATCCTGATATACATTGATAGGCATAATGATGAACATTTGATGACTTCTTTTATGATAGACACTCTTGCTCTTGATTTAATATTCTCTTTATGATGTCATTAAATGTTGGACTTTTATATTTTAATGATTTATGGATCCACTTGTAATAGGTTGTAGATTCATTCGTATGATCATTTAGAATACA
>MU226210.1:1514547-1557345 GCA_018584345.1 Thuja plicata
TATATTGTATTTATATATATATGTGTGATATATATATATATATATATATATATATATATATATATAATATTATTATTAAATATATATTATGCAAACATATATTATTCTAATATATGATTGATTAATGAAACATTAACATTTATAATGAATAGACATGTCCCATGAAGGGACATGTCTCTCCTAGCCTCTTTTTCAATATAAATGCAAGAAAGATTGTTGCATTTGAAACACAGAAAATTAGAGAGTGCTATTACATTTGCAGCGATCTTAAGAAATTCAACATGGTATCAGAGATGGACTACAAATACAAAAAAAAAAGTAAATATATGCAGCTATATATTTAGGCATGGCTATTGGTTCATCGTCTTGATATTATTTTATATTTGTCAGAAACTACTTGCCATTGCCGTGAGGCACTCATATTAGTGAAGGATAACTAAAAATAATTCTCCCTGAAGATCAATCAGCCACATTGATTACCAGTGAATGTAGATAAGATATCTCCATCAAGATAATAATGTTACTGACTATGGATCATCACAATGGCTATTCTACCATAGATATCCCTGAGCGAAGACTTTCAACTAGTAATATCATTGAAAGAGAGAAAGAGGGACTTGTTCAGATCGATTATACGCGCAAACAATACTAATGAGTGGGCTTACATAAAGAGACAATAATATGTAGATTGAATGTGATTGGCTCAAAAAAGCATCTGAATGATGAATAATAACTATTACTTAGTGATTTGTATAGACAGATGAAGTACTATGCACATGGAAGCTTCATTTTTTTTCTAAATTCATGTCCAGAGACCAATACCAATTAACTATTCATCGATGAGAATGATTGGGACTGAGTCGTAACTTGGTCAACAGTTGTATTAATATTTACTAAGGCATCACGATGGACGATATCAATAACACATCGATAACTATCTTTGACCACCAATAATCAAAGTTGTACATATGTGATAATGAATGCTAAGCATAACACATCGATAACTAGCTTTGACCATTATGCTAACAAAAATGAACATAAATAGAAGATTTGTTCATTGAATATCAATATCAAGTTAATTCCACGTCAGTGATAGTATCAATTCCTAGTGCCTAGAAATGTTTCCAACCAAGTAGTGGTCTCTTGTTAGCGGTTACTAAATATAACCAATATTATCGATGATAATAAATTGTATATGCAAGAAGTGATGCATTTAAACTGTTAAAGATATTGCTGGCAACAAGTGGTTAGCGATAGTAGATGATAACCGATAAACATGGAATTATTAAATAGCCACTATCATTCTACCAAATAACTTAAATGAAAAGGCACATAGCAGCCAAGAATTCATAACTGGATTACAAAGCGACTAATCATTATAACAAATCAGTGCTAAGGAAGATCGTGTGCATGTCTCTTGGAAACAATCCATCCTATCTAAGATATAAAGAAGCATTTGATATCATTTCACTGGGTATCATGAAATAGGAGATAATGTTAAGGACTTGGGTACTGATCCCATGCTTGAAGGAAGTAATGAATTGCAAATTGGAATGTACACTCAATAGAAATTGTGTATGACCTCTCAATTATTGTGAATACGACCTCTATATACCAATCTGGAAGTATAATACACAAAGGAAATATTTATTCTCCGATATGTGATGTGCACTTCATAACGCATTTTGTATGATCATCAAATAATGTTGCGTTTCTACAAATGATGTTCTATGTCAAGGAACAAAGATTGCAATGGTAATGGAAATACATATCATATGTTTATGTTCTATTGGCCCAAGGTATGTGGTATGGTCATAAACCCCATAAAAAATCCTCATGGTGGAGGAAACCACCAACATATCGGACCTTCATTGGAGAAACTTGCATCAGAAAGGATGATGACTTGCATCTACTTGTGAATAATGAGATAATTAATTTTATTATCTTTTGATTAGTACATTTATTTGATTATTGTAGCCATTTTCCTTGGTCTTTTCCTTTGTCCTTGGGGATGTTCTGGTAGGAAAAGATGAATGTTGCATTAGGTATACTACCAAGGCACTGTGCAAAACATGATCTTATGAAAGTAGCTCCAAAATGATCTTGGATCTATTACTTTCATGTCATATATGGATCATGCTAGATGATTTTAATCTTTTGGTGAAAGATATCTTCTATGATTGGGATCGTGTAAGAAGGGCATCCTTCTGTGACAAATGATGAAACTAGAAGATTTGTGTAAATTTACTATTGAGGATTATATTGGTTCAAGAGGGAGAAGATCACGTCAAGATGACTTCTCTAGTGATCTGGAAACTATAGAAATCAAGAAGGAGAAGATAGTAGATATACAATACATGGTTGCAACATTCTTGGTGCTTTGCTTGGAACCAGCAAGGTAGCAAAGAAAGAACCTTACTACAGTCTTGTGACCCAACTCAGGACTAGCTCTATGATGTACCAACATAAGAGATAATTATTTCATACCCTTGAATAATGTTCATTAGTTCATGCTATAACATTGGGATGACAAATCTTGTATGCTTCTATGATTGGTATTTCCCTTCGAGATAGTTTAGTTTTATCAACTATTTGTAATCTCTTTTTGGAATGCCTTTAGGATAGATCAAGAAGCATAAGAAATCGCATTCAAGAAAATTTTATACTTGTAGTTATGGAACTAAATTGAAGATGGACATCAGATTCAGAGGGAGTCTGACAATCTATCAGAGACAACCTTGAACGAGGAGGTCAGAAGGTTGATATCACATTCAGAAGAAGTCTGAAATTTCATCTAAGGCAACTTTGGACAAGAAGGTCAAGAGGTTGATGCATGTACATGGAGCTTCAAATGGAAGCCAAATTATCATGAATGTTTGGTGTTGTCAATCCTGGAGATAAATCCACACTTTATTACATTCACTCATGTTACTATGAAATCAGACAAGTACATTTGTGTACAAGAAACTACTCCTACGAATAATGTTATGATCAAAATTTTAACATGATCATGTACTAGATAATGATAGTCCCTTGGAGAAAGATATTTTCATGATTGGGACCATGTATGTTTCATAATATAGGGATCTACTAGAGGATCTCCCAAAATTGATTTTCAAGGACCTTAATCATTCTGATTGAAAAGGGAAAGCCATATCGAGATGGTTTCCCTAGTGACTAGGAAAATATAAAAATCCAAAGGATTTTGATTCAAATGATGTAGTTCCATACCAAAGAACAAAGGCACGACTTGCTAGTAGAAGGTTGGTATTAGATTCAGAGGGATTTTTTGATAGTTCATCTAAAATCAACCTTGGGTGAGGGGGTTAGGAGGTTGTTGCAAGACCTTAAATTTTAAAAGGGAGCATCCAAAGGATATGATTCATCCTGATTTCCAAGGGATTTGGTCATATTGGTTTACAGGGAGTCAACAATAAAGATGGTTTTTGCAGTCAAGAGGACTATGATCATGAGATTGAGTCCCATGTGTGTTGGCTTAAATGCCTTTATGCTATCTCCTACATAACTTGGGTTTCACCAAGAGTGATGTAAACTATATAAGAGATATAATGCATAAGTATGCTATTCAAGGTACATTATCACTATAAAACACATGACTGATATTCTCACCAAGTCTCTTGCTAGAGAGAAGGTTGTATAATTTTGAGATAAACTTGGTATGTTGGAGAATGAAGCCTTATATGAAAATGAGTTTAATATCTGTGATCTATTATTTTATATGTTATTGCTTTCTTCTCTTTGAGAGAGAAGTCTAAGGTGAAAGCCCTTGTTTCCACCCTCTGGTATGAGCCATGGTGGGTCCACTCTTTAAGATGAGTCAAGGTGGATGTCATGTGTGTGATTCCATGACTTTATGGGCCAACCCATCCTGTGTACATTTTTGAGAGGTGATGACTTCTTAGACAATGAAAAGTTGTATTTGGTGTTACAAGGTGACGATCTTGTAATGAAGATTCATTATGGTAGACATTTTAATATGTCAATGAACATACCATAATAGGGTTATATGTAAGGGTAATGTAATGTTCTCTAATTACTATATCCTAGTATCACGATCTAAGGTGATATGAAAATCAGGTATCATAATCTAAGGTGATTCCTCATATGGAAATTTGTTATGGTAGACATTTTGATATGTCAGTGCACATACCATAATAGGGTTATATGTAAGGTGAATGTAATGTTCTCTAATTACTATATGCTTGTATCACGATCTGAGCTGATATGAAAATCAGGTATCACGTTCTAAGGTGATTCCTCATATCACAGTCTAAGGTGATGTGAAAACTAGGTATCACGATCTAAGGTGATTCCTTATATTACGATCTAAGGTAATATATAAAATCAAGTATCACATGTTCAGCAATTCCTCGTATCACATGTTAGGTGATATGTAAAACTTGGTATCACGTGTTAGGAGATTCCTAATATCACGTGTTAGGTGATATGTAAAAATTGGTATCACATGTTAGGTGATCGTTCATATCAAAAATTATGTAACTTCTTTGTATCCATATGGATCATATCAGGATCCTTCTAAACTTAGTATTACACATTGACTAGATCATATGAGAAATATCACGTAGTGGCATATCTCTACGTAAACTTAGTATCCATATGGAAGACATCATGATACGTAATTTCATTACACATATCATGGATACTTATGAGTTATGGTGAATATCATGTGACTTGATATTCCTGCATATACCATATATCCTGATATCACATTGAGGTGATATCTTCTCTCTTTCAAAACTAATGGATTTATTACCTTGATGGATTTTATCTTCTCTAGCTAAGACAGAGTGTTGATATTTTGTGTAGCTATTGTAAGGGTCATAAGTGTTGTTTGATCATCCTCCCTAACTAAGAGGGAGTGTTAAAGTTTGTAGCTCCAGTCGTATGATCATTTAGAATGCATATAATACTTTGATATTGATTTATGTGTGTGTGTGTGTGTGTGTGTGTGTGTGTGTGTGTGTGTGTGTGTGTGTGTGTGTTATGTTATATATAATATTATTAAATATATATTATGCAAACTTATATCATTCTAATTGTAGACACCTAAAAATGGTTCAATGTTTATGCCCTCATTACTAACATGTCTTCTATATTGTGTGTTTGATCTTTATCATTCACTAATATTGTGTCATTCTACCATGTCATCAATTACTAACATTTTTATCATTTTGGCCGAATTGATCATCTTCCTAAATCAATCCAAGATCATTCTAAACCCATTCCAATCCAAACTCATATCAATATCTTATCAATCTCTTTCAATCAATCTCTGGCATTGTCAAAGTTCATCGATGCCTTATCATCATCAATCCAAGATAATTTTCATGTTTGTCAATGTCTTCCCAGGATCATTGTCAATTTCATTAATGCCTTCTCCTAAATCATCATTTGAGTGCATTTTCCAAGTTCATCAATGCCTCATCGTCATTTAATTCATCCAACAGCATTGTCAAAGTTCATCAATACTATTTCATCATCAATCATCATAATCATGAGAGCATTGTCAAATTTCATCGATGCCTCACTGTCATTTTCACATTTCAGGAGCATTTTCCAAGTTCATCGATGTCTCCTCATTTTTATTTATCTTCTGGCGTCATCCAAGTTCATTGATGCCATTATATCATTTCAGATCATTATCGCGAGAGCATTGTCAAAGTTCATCGATGCCTCGTGATTTCCTAAACTATTCCAAAATCATCAGAATTGATCCTAATCCTTATCAATATCATCAAAATCCATTCAATTTCATATTAATGCCTTCTATTATGCCAATAATTCACTAATTTATCCTCTTGGGATGAATAACCTAAGATTTGTCCCTATTCTTTATGAATAAATCATATTTATTCATTCTTATCCTGAGTCTTCACAATTAATTAATTTTTAATTAATTAATTGGCTAATTTATAATTTATAGGATTTTATAATTTTATAAAAGCTAATTATTGTTTTATGAGTAATATTGATTTATTAATTGATTTAATTCCTCCTAATCCAACCTAATTTTTCATATCCCTTAATTGTGCTTCATATCCCTATTAAGGTGCTTCTTGATTTCTTCCACCTTTCCCTATTCAATTCTCCCCTAATTATGCTTCCAAATTCCTATTAATTTGCTTCTTCTATTTCTCTTCAATTATGCATTGATTTATGCATTCTAATTCTTCAAATTGTCTCTCACTTCTATAAATTAAGATGTAATTATCTCTTTCAAGTTAGAACCACTATCTCCTAGCATTCTTGTGATCATTGTTTTGGCCTTCAATACTTGTGCATTTTTTCATTGACAAAGAGAAACATAATCTACTCTATGGAGAAGAAAGGAGAGAATTTGATCATCATTTGAAGGGGGTTTTTATATGCTCATTGAATATTATTTGTGAATTCCTGTTTCACTAGCTCTAATGTTAGATTAGATAGGTTTGCATATTGTTTAGGGTTTTGTGGTTACCTAGGTATGCATTTTCTGCCTTTTTCTGGTCTTACATTTGATGAACCCAATGTAAAACATTCTTAAATGATTACATTTTTGTGTTTTTGTGCATTTTGCAGGTTCTGGAAGAGTTCTGCACACTTGGTTACAGGTCCTGCGTAGTTGGTCATGAAAGCTGCATAATTGGTCATGCCAAGTGCGCTTTCTATGTAGTTGGTCATGAAAGCTATGCATTTGGTTGATTAGGTTATTTTGAATGTTGGAGATGGGGTTTAGAAAGATTTTTTTGTTTCTGAGTCTTTCATTTCCTATTCTCTTTGTTCTGAATCTTTAAATGAACCCAGATTCATGCTTTAAAACACTACAGTTTGTAAAATAATCTCACATTTCAATTTGGATGTTTAAAATGAACTACATTTTTCAATTTGGTGTCCCTAAAATGAATCTCATCTAATCTAAGACTCAAATGCAGAATTAGTGATTTCATTTGTTCTCATTACCATCCAAGTTGCAAATATAGCTTAAATAAGGGTTCAAATCGATAATGTATTGGAAAATAAAGTTTCTTACTTTTAAAAGGATCTAAAAATCAACATGCATACTTTATTTGGAGACCTAAAATGAACATTCAAGTGGTTTAGGATCAAGTGCAGATCTGCATAGTTAGATTGTTTCAAAATCATTCAAAATCTGCACATAAACTAATCTGGGATTCTAAATTGGCTTTGGTATTTCCAAATATTTCTAATATGACATAAGTGAACCCTAAAAGACATGATATTAACTCTTTCATGCCAAGTTTGATCATACATAGTCAATTTTGCAAGTCTTGGATATGTTTTGAAGTCCTAAATAAGAGTTGCACAAATGGTCAAACTTTCTGTGTAGTTGGTCATACCATGTGCACTTGTTGCACAGTTGGTCATACCAAGTGTGCTTGTTGTGCAGTTGGTCATACCAAGTGTGCTTGGTGCACATTTGGTCACACTTTCTTTGCAGTTGGTCATACCAAGTGCGCTTGTTGCACAGTTGGTCACACTTTCTGTGCAGTTGGTAACAGTGCATTGTTTTGAGGGTTTCTTTGCTTCTTTTCATTCCTATTCCTATTTCTGCACTTGATAAGAAATTTTTATGTCTTACTAATGATTTGTGAGGAATTTTTTCAATCGAGGGATGAAGACAACCTGATAAACTACTAATCTATTTAATGCAGGACGTTTGACAAAGACCTTGCATGCTTTCATAAAACTTTCATGTTTGTGTTTTGAAACACTTCAATTTGGTGCTTAAAAATAATCATTTGTTTCATGTATCTAAAGTGTCTTTTAGATTGTAAAACCCTAATAATTATATGAATTTATCCTCTCCCCTTGCCTTTGTGGATCTTGGGTGTAAGATAAACCCATATAATTCTTATAGAGTGGCTACCTCCCGAGTGCTTTAACAGAGCCAGTGAACGTGGATTGCCCAACCGGTAACAGGCTAAAGAAAAGCCCTTCCAAACTGGTATATAAAAGATTTCATTGTGATTAATCTCATAGTGAATAGGTGTTGAATATGTTATATTGGGAAAAAGATCTCCCTCATCACCCTTGTGGTGCGTAAAAACCTACACAACACAACTTTTGTAGGCTAGGAGGCCTCCATAAAAGAGATAATCTGCCGCATGTATAACCACCTGAATGGATGCCTTGACTAAAATATTTGTTGTAGTATCCAAAAACTCTCTATCATTTTGCATGGAAGGTTGGAGACCAACTAAGACACCCCACATTTTTGCAGCTCTTAGTAGAGACAATAGTCCCCTGGTAAGTGATGACTCTTGGGATTCAAAGCTTGGTGTGCCTGAGAAGTGAATGCACTGTAAGGAGGAGCTCATGCCTCCAAGATTCTAAGTTGTCCACTATTATTAATCACCGCTGAACTTTTTTCAAGCGGGGATTCAACATATATTGGCCTTTCCATCCTTAGGTTGTGATGTGTTTGTTTCAATTTTGCAACAACCATTCTTCATGATGTGTCTTGTGTGGGTGTTTCAAAAAATTTAAAGAAAAATTTCAACAACACTCCAAAGCATTCTATTCTCATGCCATACATTCTCAAAACATTATTGAACACTTTATTTTTCCCAAAACATCTTGTTTCAAAACCGTGTGAACATATGGAAACCGAAAACATTTATCTTGGAGCCTTGTGGTTTTCTTCCTCTTGCATATTCATGGCATAATCCCCTTTACATACATTGCATAAACATCCTTGCATTTTGTATTTCAAAAAGATTCTTGCATTTTAGTCCTCATTGTAATCCTCATTATAGTCCATCTTGCATAAGTCCTAATCATAGTCCTTTTGCATAAATAGCTCATCTTAGATCCTCTCTAGAATTTTTGCAAAAGAATCCTAGAAAGTATTCAAATCATAGAACCTTTCTTTATGACGCTGAAAATAGGATCTTGACTTGGTCCCCTTTTCCCAAATTTCAAACCCCCCTATCAATTGGTCACATTCCACCTTTGTCATGATGGATTATACCTAATCCCTTTTATAAAAAAAAATTCTCTTGTCCCTCAATCCCCTTTTTAAATTCAATATTTTTTATTCAACCTCATAAGGTTATGCTCTTAGTTTTGTCTCCTTTCCAAAGATTCTTTCCAAAGTCCAAAAACCCAAAAAAATAGAACATAGTTGCATAAGCCTAGTTTCTTTGCATATCATCCAAATTCCAAATTTGCATTTGCATATTTAGGTTGCATTTTCATCCTAAAAGTCTCCCAAAAAATTCAAAAATATTGCACTTTCATATAGTCACCATGCCAATATTCAGTAGGTTCCAAGCATCCAAAAGGAAACAAGACATTTATCGACTCATGTACATTTCAAGTGAGAACGTGCACAATTACCCTTTGATCCTAAACAAGGTGTACCCTTCCAACAATGATATTTTGACACAAATATCATGTACACTTCACAACAATCTCTTCAACTAAGACAAATGACATTACCACAATTGAACAATCAATCAAATCAATCCCACACATACTTTATCAAAAAATTGTAAGAAAAATTGGCTAAAGAAAAGAAAATCTTGGAAGAGAGGGTAGAAAAGATGATAAGGAGTAGAAAGGAGATGGTCAAACTCCTTAGATACCCAAGTGAATGTTTTGGTGAAATTGAAATACAATCTCTCATTGAAAAATCAAATATACCAAAACTTATTTCACAACTAAATGAGGAAAATGAAAATTTTAACAAAGCCCAATTCAATCATGTGCAAGAGCCAAAAATTTCAACCAAGTCCCAGATCAAGCTCAATTCAATGAAGTTTCAAATCAGCCTCCATGTGATCAAATTTCAAATCAATAATTCAACCAAATTCCCAAAAAAAACCCTTCAACTAGAGTGTGGCATAATTCAACTAGGGCCACCGCCAAATTATGAACCAATTTTCATTCCAACACAACCAAGTGATCTTGAAACAATTTCACAACCTCTTGTGCCAATCATGCAAAAATGATGATTAATGCCAAGATCACAAACAGTAACATTGCATGAGGAACCTTTTGTGTCCTCCAATTCACCACCAAAACATTATCAAACAAAGACAAGTTCAAATGTGCCACCCTTTGAACATTGATCAAGCATAAGAAATGAATAACCTATTGTGGCACAACTTCAATCACCAAATTATTTCCAAAAAGCAAGCGTTGATATAAAGGATTCACTTGAGATAATAGCTCGCATTGGTGTATTTCCTCTCAAGAAGTTAACCTTCAATAAACATCCATGTTTCCCTCCACTCCTTCATCCCCACATTCCTCCCAAGAACAATTTTCCCCATCCGCATCAAGTGATTTTTCCAACAATGAAACCTTCCAATGGCTATCCATGAAATAAATCCAAGCTAGTCCTATGCATAGCCCAAGTTCCTTTGAACCAATTCCACCATGTCCTCCAATTTCAACCAATCCTATTCATTAGAGTCCTATCCAAATCCCATCTTCCTCATATCAAAATATTGACCTCTTTCAAGAATCCCCCTTACATGTCCAAATCCATATCCCATGTCAATAGGATGATAAAAAATATGAATAAACATGTCTACAAACATATCAAGATCAAGATACCAATGATGACCAATCCCCCCAATTTTTTATAAAGAGCCCATTCCCCTTGAGCCTCATGATGATCCCACTATCCTTATCACCCCTATCCAAGATGATCCCATCCAAGCTGATCCCATTCCACTTCAAAACCAAAATGTTCTTCCAAATCCCGTTGACCTTCCACTTCCTAAGCAAGATCATAATCTCCCTTCCATTTCTTCCCAAGATCCCTTTCCAAGTCAAGATCAAGGTGTCCCTTCACCTTCACGTCATCCAAAAGATCCCATCAACCCTCTAGATCCTCCAAAAGATCCCATTACCTCCAGATCCTCCTCAATATCCATCCATCCATTATTTTCCTTGTCCTACTCCTCAAAATTTGCCACAAGATCATATCCTGCCCAATGATCTTTTTATTGCTCCTACTCCATCGCAGGATCCAATTGTTCCTCGTGATCCCCCTTGTGCTTCAAACACATCTATGCAAGTTGTTCATGAACACCTTACACTTCAAATGGGTTCCCCTCATTCTATCAATTCTAGTCCAACTCATGTTCCTATAAGTCCTTCCATATCATTCACACCTCATAATAATGGACTCGCATCTTGTAGCAAGTATCCTACTATTCAAAGAAAGCATTATCAGGTCAAAGGATTAGACCTCCATGAAAAAATTATATTGAAACCCTCTCATATCCAATAAAATTCTAATGGTCATGGTCTTAATAAAAAATCTACATCTCAAGGTGTTGGTATCCCTTCAAAATCTGAACCTAAATGTATACCTCCCCCTTCAACCCTTCCATCCATCCTAGGTCCATATATTCCTCCCTCCACTAGCTTGCAACCCATTTACCCTTTCCCAAATACAAGTCAACAAAGGCACAAACATCTTGGAGAACCTTCCATCCATCCAAAATGCCTACATACAATTCCTATCCATCCATGAATTCCATTCCATTTCCAAGCAATTTGGATGCCAAGCATAAAATCCAAAAGTCAAGCAATTCACATGCTATCAAAGATCAACATGTACAGTATAATCGACATGTCCAAAAGAAGAAAATTTTGATCCAAAATGTTAAAGAAATATCAAAAAGGCCACAAAGGCCCATTAAGAGAAAAATAAAGTCAAAATCCATATGGGTTCCAAAATCCATTGTGCAAGCAATACATTCAAAGGACCCTCAAAAGAATGAAAATAAAAAAATGTATGTGGATTCCCAAGAAGCTTCTTGAAGCACAATGTCCTAAAGAAAAATCCAAACTGGCATCCAAACTTGCTATCCCTCCATCTAAATGTCTTCCATCTTCCAAATCCATTTTGGGTCCTTGTGTCCCAAAATCCATATCCATTCCTACATTAATCCTTCAAACTCCAAAAAAAAATTTCCTCCATCACTCCATTACCCCTCAAGGTGTGTTCCAAGGTTGTTCTTGCATCCATATCCATAAATTCAACATCCATCCTTCTTTCATTCTCTCCATCATCCAACACCTATTTTCCAACCTTTCCTCCATCCTATCCAATCCTTTTCATAAATCTTATCCATCCTTATCCAATAATCCACTTCATATCCCTTGTCATTACCCTACCAACGTCTTTGTGTATAGTATCATGGTCCATTATTGTATATATTTCAAAAGAAACTTTCAGATAATAAAGACACTTGAGTCCTTCATCCATGTCATGTCATGCATCCAAGTTTCTTCCTAAAAAGTCAAAAATATCAAAAAAAGAGTGAAAAATTAAAAAAATGAACAAAAAAATGAAAAATTTGCCTTGATGAAAACCTGGAAAATAGGCGTCTTGGTAACACGAAAAAAAATAAAGAGAAATAATTTCATCCAATAGTGAAAACCTGGCAAGTAGGTGCTTTGGACAAGTACCGTGAAGAAAACCTACCAAACAGGCGTCATGTGTAATTCTATGAACTTCTTGCAGTCTATACTTGGGGTAAAATTCCATTTGTGTTATCCTCCATTACTCTTGTCATTCTCCTCCATTATACCCAGCATGTCCTCCATTATCATATGGCTATCATATCCATTATCCTATCCCATTTTCCCCAACTTTGATATTGACACGGTTACAAATCTTCCTTGAAGCATCACATGTCCTATCTACTTTCCATTGTCCACATCCCATTGGTCCATATTTCATATCCATATTCTATCATTTTCCTATTCCTATGTTGTCATTATCTTGTCTAGGTCCTATTCTTTTCTTATCCAAATGCCTTTCTTATTCTTGATGAAAATAAGGACGTTAAATGCAAAATATGTTTTAAAAGAAAAACCTCTTGATATGTCTATTTATCACATTCCATCCACTACACTATCTAATCACCTTATCATTGTCATGTCATGTTCCCCGACTTGGTGAAAAAAATTGTTATCCCATTTCTTGGATAGTCCTTGGCACCTAACAAATCCAATGCAAGTGACCTTTGGCCTTCGTCCATCTACCAGTCTGTTTCTCCTTTCAAAATGTCCCTACCTTGCTAGACACTAGGGGAAATTCAATATAAATCTTGCTCATGTAAATATGAATGTCCTGAAAAATCCTAAACATCCAAATAAGAGGGTCAAAATCCAAAAAAATTTGCATAATGTCCTGAAAAATTCAAAAAAAAAATTTGCATAATGTCCTGGAAAAAATCCAAAAAAATTGCATAATGTCCTGAAAAAAATCTCTAAAAATCGAATATGATCCTAAAAAAAGACCCTCAAAATCATATACGATGCTGGAAAAATCCCTAAAAAACGTAAAAAGTCATGAAAAAGTCCCTAAAAAACATAAAAAGTTATTAAAAAAAGCCCTAAAAATCGTAAAAAGTCCTGAAATAGACTATCACAAAAAATTTAAATATCTCAAAAATCCTTAAAAAATGCAAAATCTCTTCAAAATCTACAATAAATTTGTACATACTTGTCTTTCTTTTGCATAACAATCATCATGTTTGCGGACATCTGTGGCAGATCCATCATTCTGTGCTTAATGAAATCATGCTCTCACAAATGTGATCTGAATCACTGTGACTCAACATTCAATCTGGTGTGACCTATTCGATCTTTCAATCTCAACTATCAATCAATCTATCCAACCTATCAATCAATCATCCAATCAGTCAATAAACACTATGCTATCAAACAAAGAACATTTAATGCAAGTAACAAAAAGATCAGAATGGTTGTTGGCTCACATTGTTTTAGTGAGTGTTTTACCTTTCATTGATTTATATTTTTGATCATGTTCCTATGCTACTCGATGATATTATCTAAACTTATGATATTATCTCTTTGTCTTCTGCATGTTTGATGATCTCATGAAATTTTGGGGCATGGCTTCTATATGCTTCAGGATGGAGAAGATCATCCTTTGTCCACATCGTGTTTGTTTACGCAAAAGGATGACTTTCTCACTCTGACCTTTTTTGTGCCACGATGCGCCACATCCAGTTTTGCAATATCAAAATAAGCTCTTATGACATAATTTCACTTATGAAATCCAAAATCTTTCTATCTTACTAACATTTCTTTGTCTAATTTCTTTTTTTTACTAACATTTCTTCAATCAATCATCTTTCTTTTTGAAAATTGTCCTCAGGTCAATTTTTGCCCAATTTTTTGAGGGACCATCCTACCTCCATTATGTCGATCCACCGGGGAATGATCTTCTATTTTTCTTTGAGCCAATGCTCATAATCACATTGTCTCAAAGAGGGGAAAAATGTAGCCACCTAAAATGGTTCAATGCCTATGCCCTCATTTTTAACATGTCTTCTATATTGTGTGTTTGATCTTTATCATTCACTAATATTGTGCCATTCTTCCATGTCATCAATTATTAACATTTCTCTCATTTTGGCCGAATTGATCATCTTCCTAAATCAATCCAAGATCATTCCAAACCCATTCGATTCCAAACTCATATCAATGTCTTATCAATCTCTTTCAATCAATCCTTTGGCATTGTCAAAGTTCATCGATGCCTTATCATCATCAATCCAGGAGAATTTTCATGTTTGTCAATGTCTTCCCAGGAGCATTGTCAATTTCATGAATTCCTTCTCCTAAAACATCATTTTAGTGCATTGTCCAAGTTCATCAGTGCGCCATCATCAATTAATTCCTCCAATAGCATTGTCAAAGTTCATCGATGCTATCTCATCATCAATCATCATTATCGCGAGAGCATTGTCAAAGTTCAGCGATGCCTCGCTGTCATTTTCACATTTTAGGAGCATTTTCCAAGTTCATCGATGTCTCCTTATCTTTATTTATCCTCTGGCGTCATCCAAGTTCATTGATTCCATTATATCATTTCAAATCATTATCGCGAGAGCATTGTCAAAGTTCATCGATGCCTCGTGATTTCCTAAACTATTCCAAAATCATTGGAATTGATCCTAATCCTTATCAATCATCAAAATCCATTCAATTTCATATTAATGCCTTCGATTTGGCCAATAATTCACTAATTTATCCTCTTGGGATGAATAACCTAAGATTTGTCCCTATTCTTTATGAATAAATCATATTTATTCATTATTATCCAGAGTCTTCACAATTAATTAATTTCTAATTAATTAATTGGTTAATTTATTATTTATGGGAATTTAAAATTTCATCAATGCTAATTATTGTTTTATGAGGAATATTAATTTATTAATTCCTCCTAATCCCACCTAATTTTTCATATCCCTTAATTGTGCTTCATATCCCTATTAAGGTGCTTCTTGATTTCTTCCACCTTTCCCTATTCAATTCTCCCCTAATTATGCTTCCAATTTCCTATTAATTTGCTTCTTCCATTTCTCTTCAATTATGCATTGATTTATGCATTCTAATTCATCAAATTGTCTCTCATTTCTATAAATTGAGATGCATTTCTCTCTTTCAAGTTAGAACCACTAACTCCTAGTATTCTTGTGATCATTGTTTTGGCCTTCAACACTTGTGCATTTTGTCATTGACAAAGAGCAACATAATCTACTCTATGGAGAAGAAAGGGATCATTTGAGCATCATTTGAATGGGGTTTTTATATGTCCATTACATATTGTTTGTGAATTCCTATTTCAATGGCTCTAATGTTAGATTAGATAGGGTTGTATATTGTTTAGGGTTTTGTGGTTACCTAGATATGCATTTTCTACCTTTTTCTGGTCTTACACTAATATATGATTGATTAATGAAACATTAACGATTATAATGAATTGACATGTCCCATGAAGGGACATGTCTCTCCTAGCCTCTTTCTCAATATAAATGAAAGAAATATTGTTGCATTTGAAACATAGAAAATTAGAGAGCGTTATTACATTTGCAGCGATCTTAAGAAATTCAACAACACTTCTACATGATTATGCATGTACTTTTATATGTTGTGGATGATTTATCTTATTTATAACAATACTTAGATGGATGAAACATGGATGATAAAATGCTCTTATTTAATGCTCTTAATGATTTTTATGCAATGGTATGCCATGGAACTAGATGAGGAAACACATTTATTTTTTCTTTTTCTATGCATATATACCTTTAATGAAATGTGCTTTAAGGATGAAAAACGCTTGATGAATAATGCTTAATGATTTATGCACTAACTTTAAGAAACAATAGATAATAAATATGGATTAATTTTTAATGACTAATGATATGTAAAAAATTTATTAAAGTCCAACATATTCAATCTAAAAGAAAAATTTGTTTTTTTGAGGATATGAACCCTTTCAAACCTGTTTCCCTAACCCCAAGGAAATCCTTTATGCAAAAAATACTCCTAAAATGAATGCAACTAACTATCATTATTGCAAAAAATGCATGGATTTAACTTTCATCATCAAGCTTTGTGGTAATTTGTATCACATACAACTATCACTAGTGAGTTTGACAAACCATGATGATATGAATACTGGTATCCTCAAATTTCAACCATGAAGCTGGTACAACTCTCACTGGGTCAACCATGGGAGTATGAATACCACTTTCATTGGATTCAGTGTTGCAAGTGGATGTTGACATTAATATATAGAAGATCTAAATGGCCAAGGTATCCTTTTGTGTGAATAGACAGATATTGAATCCCTTCCATATGAAAAATGTCCTCGATGACTCTTTGATGGTCATATCCTTAGACAAAATCACATACTTCAAAGAATCAATCTTAAAATAGTCACACACCAATCAATAAAAGATGTCATGCTTTCATCATTTCTAATCTAGTCAAAACATCATTGATTAACTAAAAAAGACATGACTCAAGAAAACTAAATACCTCATCAAAACCTTAGTGTTGTTGTTGTATCCATATTTCAAATAGAAGTTCATCCATTTCGATCCTTTGGGTTTTTATTTATTTTAATCCTGATAATAATAAGTCAATGAAGGCATGGATTATGTCACGTCAAGATCAAATGGGAAATCAAACAATGATGTAAATAAAAAGGTTCAAGTGTCTATTTGGTGTGGTTTGATGCCTTGATTAGTGTGAATTGGTGCCTACTTTGATGAAATCCACTGATTTAGATTAATGCCCCTAGTCGGAAAGAAATGCATTGGGCTTGGGAAAACTTCCAAAATATGACAAAAGCTTAGTATATGCCAAATGCAGCTCAGAGATGTTATTATGACTATGCAAAAATGACAGATGCAAAGATATGTACAATGATGGTGAAAAGATGCAGATGGACCATGCAACTAGGCAAAACCTAAGGGTCAAAGGATGCATGTTTACCAAGTTTTCACCACTTGAGTTTATTACTCTTTTTCTCTTTTTTTTGGTCTTTTTGCTACCAACGCACCTATTGCTAGGTTTCACCAAGGCACTTTTTACCTTTTTTATTTTTTTTTATTTTTTCTCTTTTTTATTTTTTTTTTACTTATTACCAAGGCGCTTGTTTGCCAGGTTTTCACCAAGGTAACATTTTTTTTCAAGATCCATATTTAAATGTTTTTTCTTTCTTCATGCTCAATTTTCCACTTTTTTTTCTCTTTTCTCAAGACTATTTCCATTTTTTTTTTTAATTTCATCAGGACCTCTTTTCACTATTTTTGGACTATTTCAGGACTCTTTTCACTATTTTGGATTATTTCAAGATCTCTTTTCCACTATTTTTGGATTATTTCAGGATCTCTTTTCCACTATTTTTTAGATTATTTCAGGATCTCTTTTCAATATTTTTTAGATTATTTATGGATCTCTTTTCATTGTACAATGAATGATTCTTTCCTCATATGATACTTTGTCATCTTATACTCTTTATTCTAACTCTCAGGTATAGAACCTTTTCAAGTGGATGCTATTAATGGGTTCTTGTAACTCATCTCCATCACAATCAGCTAACTTGTATGTTATCATGCCAAAAGAAGTAATGATAAATTATCCTAACCAGTTTTCTTTCCACTTTCGTTTCTTCTCTCTTTCCACTGGGTTCTTAGGATTTTCTCTCAATACTAAATCCCCAACTTAAAATTCTCTAGGTTTTATCTTCTTGGTGTAATTCCTTGACATTGTATTTTGATATACCTTGAGATGTTTATATGCTTTAGTTTGGTGTTCTTCTATTAACTCCAGTTGTTGAAGCCTAACAACCCTATAATCTTCATTTGTTATCAAACCATGTAGGGAGACTCTCAAGGATGGTATCTCAACCTTTAAAGGTAATATTTATTTTGCTCCATAGACCAATGAAAATGGTGTTTCTCTTGTTTGTGTCCTTATGTTGGTCCTTTATGCCCATAATGTTGGATTCAATTGTACATGCCAATTTCTTCCTAAATTATCAACTGCCCTTTTCAAAATTATGAGAATGTTCTTGTTTGTTGTCTCTTCTTGTCCATTCCCTTGAGGATAATAAATGGAATAAGAATGATCTATAATATGGAACTTTTCATATAGGTAATCCACATATTTTTTCTTGAATTTCTTTCCATTATTTGTTATTATATCATGAGGAATGGCATATCTACAAATGATGTGATTTAGAATAAACATTGAGATTTGTTTACCCATTGCAGTTGTCAAAGGCACAACTTCTACCCATTTAGTAAAGTATTCTATTGTAGTTATGATGTATTTATGGCCATTGGATGAAGCTGAATAAATCATCCCTATTAAATCAAATTCCCATTGATAAAAGGGCCAAGGTCTGGTCATTGGGTGTAAATCTTGTGCTAGCACATGAATCATGTTCCCATGATATTTGGCATTTCTAAGATATCTTGACAAAGTGACAAGTATCCTTGTCTAGATTTGGTCAAAAGTATACCATGCAAAGGATTTTCATAGCTAAATTTAACCCACTAGAGTGAGACCCACATATCCCCTCTTGAACCTCTCGTAAAGCCAATTTTTATACCTAATCCTCTAGACACCTAAGAAGCATTCGGTCAAGACTCTTGTGATACAATGTGTCTAAAAGGATGGTATAACGGGAATCTTGGCGTATAAAGTGTCTCTATTGATCGCTGGTTTATTCCAAGGGTAAATTTTGGTCTTGTAGGTAAGTAAAAATAGGTCCATACAAAGGTGAGTCATGTCCAACTAACAAGCATATGATTTTGGAATCAGGAAGGTAAATGCAAATTTCACCAACTCTTCCACCAAGAATTCATATCTAGCATGTTGTTCTGGAATTTGAAGAAGAGAAGGTAAGGTCTCCATGGCATCTACTACTCTATTTTTGTGCCTTGGAATTTTCTCAAAAGTTATCAAAGAAAATTACTTTTTCCAATCATCTATCATTCTTTTGTAAGGTATCAACTTGTCATCCTTTGTTTATGACTAGTTGAGAATCTTCATAAACTTGTAGTTCTATCACTTTCCACCCTAAAGCTATTTTAATGTCTATAACTAGGGCTTCATATTATGCAATATTTTTGGTGTATCAAAAAATAATTTTGTATGACTTTGGAATTGTGTAACATTGAGGGGTAATCAAAAGAATGTCTGCCCTCGATCCATGTTGGGTGTAAGATCCATCAAAGTAGACTTTCCATGTTTTTGTCTCCACATTTATTATTTTTGAACCTAAAAATTCAACTTGAATGGGATAATTATCAAATAAAGGATTCTCCACCAATTTATCCTCTATAACTTGTCCCTTGATGGCTTTTCTATCCACCTATTCTATATCAAACTCACTCAGAACCATCACCCATTTTGCCAATCTTCCTGTGAGAGTTGTCTTGCTAAGTAGATACTTTAAAGGATTGATTTTAGCAATGAGATTAACTTTTTACACAAACATATAATGACATAGATTTTGGGAAGCAAAAAATACTATGATATAAACTCGTTCAATGAAGTTATAGTTGAGTTCATATTTGAGCAAAGTTCTGCTAAGATAATAGATTGCCTTTTCTTTTCCATCTTTATCTTCTTGAACCAATAATACTCCTAAAGAGTGATATGTTGCTAAAATATACAAGATTAAAGGCTTTCCTTTGATAGGTAGAATAATTATAGGTGGATTCACCAAGTATGACTTTAATAGGGAGAAAGCTTCCTCACATTGTGCATCCCATTTGAAAAGTACATCTTTATGTAGAAGTCTAGTGAAAGAATGACATTTTTCTGCCAATTGAGATATAAATCTTCTTATGGATTGAAACCTTCCTTTTAATGATCTCATTTGGCTTATGTTATTTGGTTCATCCATGTCCATGATAGCTTGAACTTTCTTAGGATCAACTTCTATTCTCTTTGTTGATACTATGTAACCCAATAACTTTCCTGATTGAACCCCAAATGCACACTTCTTAGGATTTAACATAAATTTGAATTGTTCTAACCTTTTGAAAATATTCTCCAGGATTGGTAGATGATCTTTTCTTTCATTTGATTTAGCTAAGATATCATCCACATAGTCTTCAAGAAATGTATGCATCATATCATGCAAATTTGTGGTCATTTCCCTTTGATAGGTAGATCTAACATTTTTAAGGACGAAGGACATGACGTTCCAAAAAAAATGTACCCCAAGGGAATGTGAAGGATTTTTTCTCTCGATCTTCTGGTGCTATCTTAATTTGGTTATATTGGCTAAATCCGTCCATAAGGGAAAGCATAGAGTGTCCTGCTATCAAATTCACTATAGCATCAATGCTAGGTAATGGAAAGTCATCCTTTGGGCATGCCAAGTTGAGATCTCTAAAATCCATGTATACTCTAATTGATTTATCATTCTTTGAAACCAACTCAATATTGGATATCCACTCAGCATAAGCTATAGCCCTTATGAACCCCACTTTTTTAAAAAATTCCAATTCTTATTTCACTAGCAAGGCTATATGGGGATGCATCTTTCTTAGCTTTTGTTTCATTGGCATAGATCCTAGTCTTACATTTAGGTGATCCATAATAAAACTTGGATCTAACCCTGGCATATCCAAATAAGACCATGCAAAGTTAACTTGCTTTATTTGAATAATTAGATGAAATATTCCCTTTCTGTTGGAGTTAATGAAACTACAAGGTGTATGAATATTGGTTCTAAATCGGTGCCAATATTAACCTTCTTTTTTGGTTCAATCAAGATAGGAGATCTTTATTCATCATGTTCTGGAAAGGTTTCCAATATATCTTCCTTAGGTTCCACAGTTAGGTTTTTACCTTCGAAATAATCCTTTATTTTTACTTTTTTGGGGGGTCTAGTACTGCCACATTGTGGTTTTCACCACCAGACCATTTCATTTTTTTATTTTTTTTATTTTTTATTTTGGATTCAGAGATTATCCATTTTCTTCCACTGCTATACTTTGATCAAATTTAGTGGTGAAAGAGGGTTCAACTATATTTAGGTATAGGGCCACAGAATTGTCATTGGGAAAAGAGAGTATGTCATTTGGCTTGGCTAGGTCTCAATCAAATAGTTCATGGTGGATAAGAGATAAAGGTTCATTCGGTAAATTTGTATCCATGGGGTTTAAAGACATGACTTTGTTGGAAGGTTCATACATTGTATCACTCAAATATATGACATGGGCTTGCTCAAGGTGTTCCATAGAACATGGATCAAAATTGTCCTCACTTGAGTCCTCTCAAATTTCTAATGAATAAAATTCTTGTGGATTAAACCTAACGTTCGATGCTCCTAACCATAAGGGTACTCATGGTTCACACACCCAAGGAGTTCCATTTGATTCTTGTCTTAAATCTGATTCTTGATAATTATTTTACCCTTAATAAGAACTTGGTTGCTTGTTTGCATCAGATGTAGGAGTATAAGTATGAATTACATCCACTTCCTTATTATAAAAAGAAGCCTCAAATAAGGAATCCCATTCATATTTACCGAAATCATCTTCACTTTCCAAATTTCCATATGGATGTGCTCATAAGATTCTTTGAAGTTGTTTGAACCATTTCCTTGTTCTTGGTATCCTATTCCTGATTTTTCACCTTTAGATCTCCAAGGAGGTTGTATGGGTTCTAGAAATCCTTTATTCCTTATGCCCAAGGGTCCTATTCCTTTATATCCCATTTTTTCATGATTTGAAAACCTTTTCCATATTGATGTGCTTGAATAATCACATTTTGGACCTTTTCTACATGAGAACTTGAAGCTTCCTCATCTTTGTACAACGATTTTAAAACATCATTATCCTCTTCTTCCTTTTTTGAATTGTCACTTTCTCTTACAAAATGGGCATTATACTTTTCATTTTAATGAGCACTAGTTGGCCTACCATGTGACTTTAGAGAACGAGGTAAATCAAACAATGATACAGATTATTCTCCAGCACCCTTTTGATGGATTTTGCATTTTTTCTCAAATTTATTCCTCATTTTATCCATTTTTTGATAATGTGTTTCTTGGAATATTTCATTTTCAACCCTAAAGGGGTTTGAATCCCCCTCCTCTTGATTTTAAATACTTAGCTTAGCACTCTTATTACTTTCATCTACAAAACTAACTTTCTCTTTACCCTTAGTTGATGTAGATGAGTTAGTCTTGTCTTGATTTGAAATACTATGTTTACGATCATGACTCATATTGTTGACTGGTACAACTAGTTTATTTGACTGGAAGTGGTATTAACAAAATGAACAGGTAATCAAGACATAGTTCTTAAACAGGCTATGAATATTTGTGGATCAGTGATGTTTTTCATGAAGTAGTAAGGTAGCTCCATAATTTGTGGAACATATTTGGCGTCACATTTCTCGAGGTATGCATTTGAGGTGGATTCTTCAAGAAGTTTCTTTTGGTCAAATGATTTTTTGAAAATGACTCAACTACCAAGGTAAAATCTATGTGTAAGCTGATGCGGTCAGAGGTTAATGTTTTATGAGTGGTTAGATAAATTGTATCTTACCTAATATGATCTGGATTGTTCATATCTCAGATCTAGGGTTTTGTTTAAATCAGTGGTAGTAAATCTATATAATGGAAAAGTTGAAGAGGAAGAAAGAGATATTATTGTGAATTGCAGAAGGATTTGGTGACAAAGCAAGTAAAGGAATCAAGTACGATCAAGCTACAGTATGAAGATGAATTTTAGAGATTAATAGGATTTGATTATGCAGAGGCAGTTTAAATTTCACATATCACTTTATATGTTGCTTTCTAACCATTGTAACAGTGAAATCCCTTAATAGGGTGGATCCTAGTAGATCGAATCAAATGTTCTAAGTCTTGTAACAAGGATGCTCCTAATAGGGAAAAGATCCTAAAATATCTAAAGTAAAATCCCATAACCAGGTAGCACCTAGCACTATTTTGTAAACCTTTAATAGGGTAAGCTCCTAACAGGGCATATTCCAAAAGAGTGCAAATTTTGTGGGTATCATCTCACACCGTGGTTTTTTCACCATTTGGGTTTTCCTGAGATAAATATAGTTTTTACATTCTGTGGTTGATTACTTGTGGATGTATGCAATGAAATTTTTACTTATATTAGTTGATATTGAATGTTTTGGTGCATAAAGTTTAAAGAAGTTGAATTAGGTGAATTTTTTTATTATTGATTCACCTCTCCCCTCTTAGTAATCATACATGCATTAACATAGTGTCTTTCTCCCCCTAAGATACATCCTTTATATTTTCCATGATTTCCCCTTCCTAAAGATCTAGTTCAGGAGGAGACATGTGCTCTTCAATATAGCTAACCTTAGGGGGGGCATCCTGAATTTCCAAAATGTTGTCCTTTTTTCCTTGATCATACCCCTGCTATGATTGGGTCATAGTCCTCTTATTAGATTCTTATCTATATGAAAGAGGGGTAGGTTTCTCTTGCATGTTTATAAGAAAACCACCTAATTAATCATTAAAGCTAATTGATATATCATTAGAGGGTTTATGTTGATATCCCATCCCTTTTGTTTTGTTACAGGTTTCTAGATTTTCTAAATGGATTTCTCTACTATCTTTTAGTGGAATTATATCACTAATGGGTCCAAAACACAGTTCTGGTTTGAGAAGATAAATGAATCAATTGTTTATTAATTTTAAAGGATTAATAGAGTTTATTATTAATTCTAAGTTAATCAGAATATTAATATTTGATGAGTTTACAAAGGCATTTTCCAATACTGCTAACCCACCTAGAAAGTGTCCAATCTTTTTAAGAATTTTTCTATGCAAAATCTCTATGGGAAGATTAGGTATCATTACCCATCTAGGAATTTTTTATGTCACCAAACTCCTTAGGATTGAAGTTGGGTTTTACAATCAAAGAATTTAATAATAAAACCTTCAAAGAAAATTTGTTCTTCAAATAGAAATTTATTCTTTATTGATGTCTCTCTGTAGTCAATGAACATAAAGTTTTCAAATAGGCTAGTGATACTTACCTAGCCCCTATGGGATTTCTTCAGTCATTCGATGATGTCCTCCATAGAAGATGAGATACCACAAAAATTTTTGAATACTCTATGTTTCTTGCAGTAATTCCATAAGTCTTCTGTATAGGTGTTATTGATGATCGTAGTAGTCAAATTTTTCATATTGGTGGGAAGTGGATACCTTCCACACATGGCATCATCAGATGGAAGTCAGAACCCCTTTGGGGTATTAGGGCTACATAGAGTATCCTTGGGAAAGCTTGTGAAGCATTGAGATGGTAGGGCACCATGAGGATTAGAAGAGGCATTAGGGCATTATGCCAAGATTGGTTTTTTGTTTGTGCTTCACCCCAATTATAGCCTATTTTCTCCAAATGAAAAATATAGCACTTTCTCAAAAATGGGGATGATCCATAATCCCTTTGGGTTATCCTTTGTTTTACCATTCATAATCCTATCATTTTGAGATTTTCTTCTCCTTACCTGTTGCCAACCATTCTTAGTAGGGACTTCATTATGATCCTTTCCAATTCCAGAATGAGGGTTCCTTTGCCCCCACTTCCATTTCTCTCCTCCCATAGAAAACATTGGGGCATAATTCCAACCTCTGTGAGGTGTAAATTTTGACAGGGGGTTCCTTAGAGCCCTAGATCTCTTAAATATAGAAGAACCTGCATTGTTAGAGGAAGATGAACTATAAGCATCAAGCATAATTCCTATTTTCCTATAGCCAGATCTAGGATTTCCCTATTTCCTCGATTGTCTATGTGCTTCAACCGCAGATGAGAAGTCTTCATATTTATAATATGAATGATGAAATCTATTCATTTTATTGCCAGATAATGGGAATTTAGGGATCCTAGATCCAATAAATACAGAAGGGCCATAATTCATTCCAAGTTGATCAACGATGTTCTCCAGAGCATAAAATCGATTGCCTTGTCTGTTCGAATGTGCATGAGATGCAATGTTTGTATTATTAGATTTATGAACATTAGCAATTTTTTGTTGAATATCCATAGTGTGAGCCATTATAATTGAACAATTTCTTTTAATTATATTTTACACATCTAAAATATTATTTCTAATTATAGTTTATTTATTAGTTTATTAAGGTCAACTATGTAGGTGCAATATAAAACCAACCTTAAAATATTTAAATTTTAAATTTTGACACAAGTCAACTACCTTCCTACTAATCTTTATTTGTACAATTAAGCATGTGATGTGTCTATTTATGTATTGGAGTATTGTATACAAGAGTAATCCTTGAATCATCATTGCCTCCATCCATCATATATGAATTACGAGGAACACTACCACATTTTGCATCATCATTTAAGGTGTATGCATCAACATACATATGTTCTAGGTATTGCAAGACTTACTATTTTTTCTTCAATCTTTGTCCCAAAATTATTATATCACATTTAAGGGCTTAAAATAATAAGATCCTTAGAAAAATATTAATGGTGTTTGTAAATCGTGCCTATTTTTCATACACATTCTAAATGACAAAGGGTATTAGTTTCTAGGCAAGTGAATGTGCAAATAGAATTTTTGTAATCAAGGTTTGGATTTGTAAACATAATTCATTTTCATAAATATAGAGATCATTATTGTTGGTGTTAAATTGAATTAAATCAAAGCACAATGATTTTTTTAATTTTATAGGTCATTTTATATAATACTAAGTACTTAGACTAGGATTAACTATATATCATCATCCTGTTGGAAAGTGATAAATTTTGTGTAAAGTGACTCACTTTTTGGTTGCCATTTATGGCAACACATCTGGGTTACAGATTGATTCCCATAAAGATAAGTTTTTTCTGATTCAGAAATCGACTAAGTATAGAAGCAAAGATACAAAATATTTTGGATATCGAAGATCGAGATCAATGAGTTATGGCATGCGAGCTTAGAGGAAGAAAGTATGGGGTATGTGTGACCTCGACCTAAGATCAATTTGGTTTTGGTAATGTCTACGATGAGTTAGAAAGAATTGAAGATAGATAAACTGCTGCAAAATAGTGATACAGAGTAGTTGGACTGTAGCGATGATTAAGGGAGTATGACATGGACTGCTAGCAATCAGAGTTGGATTATGGTTGATGATAACCTATACTTTTAATATGCAAGAGCGTCGACTATGCATTTAATTTTTAATTTTTTAAATGTATTTTGTATTAGAAGCCGACTATGTAATATCTACATTGAGAGTCGACTTGGTGAAAGAAAAAGATATTTATGTAAGATCTTTTTTGTGAAAGAAAATATAGTGGAAGGTGTATTATGTTGTGTGGAAGATGCAAATTTTAGAGCATAGCATGACAAAGATCATTGATGAGTTATAAATAGGAACCATCTAAGCATTAGAGATGCTTGTTATCATTCATTACTAAGAACATTTTATAACAAAATTCTATTGTAGAGTTGTATGCTCAGTTGGCCCCTAACAGGGTGTTGTGAACCTTTAACAGGGTTGTAATTCCTTTAACAAGGACATGTACTATGTAATATTCAGATCCTAACAGGGCTAGGTCTCCTAACAGGGACACTATACTTTAGTGCATGTTTGTGGGTATCATCACCACTGGGGTTTTCTCTTGGCCAATGTTTCCTCAACAACAAAATATGGTGTTATGAGTTCTGTGTCATTTTCTTATGTTCTTTTCATTACTGCAAGTTTATGGTTAATGTTTAAATGGTTGAAGAATTTAATTAGGTTCATTAATATTGTTTCAGCCCCCTCTCAGTATTATCCAATCCTAAAAATTGGTATCAGAGCCTTTGGCCCTTGGAGAAAAAGTCTAACAGCTTTAGGGAGATCAAAATGAATTTGGACAGTTTGCAAGAAAACTTTGATGTTGCACTTGAAGACCTTGACAAATAAAAAGAAGAGAATGGAGAGTTGAGATTCAACATGCAAAGAGCTAAGAAATTTATAAAGAAACTCAAGGAACAACTTGATCTTTCCAGAAGTCAAAGACAAGATCTTATGGTTCAGATAAAACAGGATTCAGATGAAGACAATTCAGATCAGGCGAGGCAACTAAAAGAAGAGAATGAAACTCTGAAACTTGAGAATGAGCCTATGACTAAAGAAATACAGATACAAAATGATGCTAAGAAGAAAGTTGAAAAATCTTTAAGTAGTGCATTAGATCAAATGAATAATGAGGCTGAAAACTACAAGAACAAGTATCTAGAACTAGAAAAATATAATCAGATCATAAAAGGTGAACTTGTTGAGGCAAAGAAACACATTGATAAACTTCACACCAGCAGTGATTTGATCGATGAATAAAGAGACAGACAGAAACCCAAATGTGATATGACTGGTATTGGCTTCAATGAAGCTGAATGTTCAAAGAATCAGGAAGAGAAATCCAATAAGAAGATTGATGTTGAGAAGCCTTCTATTGAAGAACCTAGAGAGAAGATCATACCCTTCAAAGGTAGATGCTTTGGTTGCAACAAATTTGGACATATGAAGAGAGAATGCAAAGGTAATGCCCCTTTTAGAACTTTTTCTGGTTAGCATTTTAATTGAAATGGATATGGGAACAAGAAAGTAGAATGCAAGAAACCTAATCAACTTGGATACAAACAAGACAATGGAAGAGAACCTATAGTGAAACCTACATACTAAAAATACCATAATTTTTGACACTGTGAAGTATTGTAAGCTGCAAGTAAATCAGGAAAGAAGACCTCCTATATGTTATAAATGTAATATTATAGGACATATAGAAAATTTTTGCAAGTATAATGGAGTAAACCACAGAAGAATACCACCTCCTATAAATTCACAGAAGAATGAAAATGATATTGGAAAGAGTGTTGCAGATTTGAAGAATGAGTTTAACAGTTGTTTTAAGAAAGTAGAAGATAATAGCAGTGGTAAGATTTAGAAGATCAAGGAAACAAGTGAGACACTAGTTCAGGGAGAGACAATAGACACTATTGGATCTTCACCTGATGGTAGAAAAGTAGAATTAACCTAATTGGCCAATCATGGCCTTAGGGGGGGCATTGGATAGAGACATCAGAATACATTCTACCCCAAAAATTTTGGATTGAGCTTGAGCGAGCTTAGGTATGAACTTGGCCAACATCATAAAATATACATCTGAGAGCACAACATTTGCAGATTCATATATTGTGATCATGAGATTTACAGCTGACTGGACAGTATTGAGTAAAGTGAGATTTATGACTTAAACTTGTATAAAGTACCATTCGATGACCTATCTCTTTACCATTTGATGAAGAGAGACCTAAGGAGATCAAAGAGTGAAGGAACTTAGTCTATTCTACAATTGATGTGCATGATCAATTAAAGCAAAAACTTGGAATTCAGCAGAAGAAAGGTATTTACATCATCTAGCTATGGATGCACCTGTTATTTTCAATGTTGTAGATTGACCTAGGTAAAAATTTATGTAACATCCATTCAAGTCATGTGAAGAGGATCCTGAAGGAGAATTTTCTCAAACCCCTCAAGGTGTATTACATGTAGAATATATTAGGGCATACATACATTGTAAGAATGATATACTTAGAACTGATGATATTTTTATTGAGATGGAGCATATGACTGAGAAAGGAGTTATAAAAGAAGAATACAAACACATTGATCAATTGAGCATAATGAAAATTTTGGAGTTGTGTGAATTTGATGAAATTGAATGGATCAAGATATTTTTGAGTAAAGTACATGATCAATTAATTTGGATAGGTGATCAACCTGTGAAGATTTGTAGTGACCTAATTCATGAAATTACTGTACTGGACAACACCAAAATCATTCTTGTTGCAGAAAAACATGTAAAGAAATAAGTTGAAACCCTAACTCACTCTAAATGGGACAAGTGGGAAATGATTGTGAATGACATCTTTTAGCAAGATGTGAGGCTAATTGCTATGATACTTGGATATAAATTCTACTACAGTAGTAGACCTAACTTAGTATCTGCAAGAGTTATCATGATGGCATGGAGAATGGTGAAGGAAAATGTGAAATATAACCTATGCGAAGTACTGGAACAACAATTTCTAGAGAATGTCAAACTAATAAATAAAGATAGAACTAAGACCTTTAGATTTGGCTCACTATTGATGCATATGTTTATACACATTGAGCAAAAATTTCCTGGCTTTCACCCTAGTGGTTGGAAAACAAGGATACCTACTACTATTCTAATTTCACAGAGCTAAAAAAGATAGAATAGTACATGGGTTGATGGGGAATTATTTTCTATCATCAAGATCCTTCATAGACAAATAAAGACTAGGTATAGGATGCATGAGGACATTGTTGAAAAATACAAGGATACAATATGTTTCATGGTTGAAACTGATTGTGTATGTTTTGAAGCAGTCACACCTAGAAAGAAATGGTGTTATCCCATGGGTTATGAAGTAAGTTCAGAGGTACTTACCATGCAAGTTGAACATGTTCTTGCATCATAAGTTGATATATCAAAAGAAAGATGGGGAATATATGAGGAGAAATCAGCTAAGGTGATAGATGAACATACTAGAGGTCTGAGGATAATAAAATTTGAAAACCTTGTACATGAATGTGGTGTAAAAGTAGGATTGACAGAATAAGAACTGAAAGAAGTGAAAAATAAAATGACAGAAAGATCTCTTGGATTGGCAAGTGATAGTGTTGTAGCCCTTCCCACTCCTGAAGTAGTAATGGTAGATAGTCCATCTCCTCCATCATAGCAGACATCACAAATTGAGAACATTACTCCTAGAGTAAGCACAATATCTAGCAAGTTGACATCACCTAATGAACAGAGCATAGTGAGAGAAGAGAAGAAAACTAAGAAGAACATATGGAAGTCTGACATGAAGATGATAGAGAAGAGATCCATAGAACAATGTAAACTAGTCACAATTGATAAGTACTACGACAGGTATGGAGATTCAGACAAACTTAAGATTGAAGACATTGTGATTGATCATTTACTTACTTTCAAGGAGACTCTATTGGAAATTGAAGGAAGTATACATAAAGACTTGTATGGGAGATTGGAGACAAGAAAACACTTATCACAGATTGAGGATGATAAAATTAGGAATTAGGAAATTGATAACATGTTGCCTGTAATATCCTTACAAGAAAGAGAAAGAATATTCAAGGAATTGAAACCTTTGCTAAGGACTAAGTTAATATTGTTGAAAATCATGGCGAGGATGTATGATCAAGTCACTGAGGAAACTCAGAAGGCACTAGAGAAAATATTGATGAACACTACTTCTGACAAGCCTCCACCACCTAAGACCACTTCACCTACACAATTAGGAATGGGAGAAAGCTCAAAGGCAACTAAGACAAATGTTGATTCACAACTAGATTTCTATGTTTCTGGTGTGCCAATGACACTTGACACATCACAAGATGAAAAGGATCCATTTGCAAGGAATGTGGACAACACTATAGCAGATGAAGCAGAATAGAAAGAGGAAGTAGAGTAGAAAAAGGAGGAAGAAAAAAAGACAGAATAGAAAGAGGATGAACAAAAAGAGGTAAACACATCTTCTATCTCATTGTTGGCAAGCAGAGATGTTAATGTTGACAACATGGATTAAGATGAGCAGGTTAAATTGGCTTTTACTACACTAAACAAAGTTAAGGAAAGATCATAACAGAAAGGTGACAAAAAGGCTAATGTGATCTCAAGGGTAATTGATACTGTGAAAAAATTTCTTCCAGTGCCTATTGTTTTCTAACACAAAGATGACATTGAAAATCTGAGAATAACACTTGATGAATTTGATGGACATTATGAAAATTTGATAAAGATTGCAGAGGAGAAGGCAGAGAAGAACTATTCAGAAAAGAAGCTATCAGAAGTTTGCAATTCCATCACATGGGACTTGGGAATTTTGAAAAATTGTTTGGCAAATACAAAGAGTTGCATTGGACATGGAAGAAAATTGTTTAGTTACTGCATGAATCCTATAAGGCATGTTCAGAACATTGAAGACATTATTACCAAAGAGAGGGAAACTCTAAATAGTATGATGGACAATTGTGAAACATCTTCACAATATATAATAGAGTTAGACAAGGAAGTCACAAGAATTTTGGAAAAACTCAGTGTATTGGGTATTGAGAAAGGAAGAGTATTGACAAGATTTAATTTGCTGAAGAGTTTAATCACTCCTAAGCTATCTATACTTGAGGTACATCTATCAGACTTGGAGAAAGTGATAGATTCATTAACTAAATCTATGCCCATAGAATTGAAAGAAGCTGAGACCGCATCATTTTCATTGAATGACATAATTCATATTAGTCAAATATTGTTCAAATCATGGAGTACAGAAGTGAAGATCTTGGAAGATTTCTTTCAAGATATTCTGAAACTAGTGAACAAGCACTAAATCCTATTATTTTGTATGCACCTTTTTCATTGTTTTCAAATGGGGAGAAGAGAGAATAAAAATAATAATATAGGAGAAGAGAAGAAAATGGGAGAAGAGACAAGAGGAAGGAGAGAATATAGAGGAGACAGTTTTGTTTTTGTTGGAACACTTATTCATTTTTTTTTAAGTGTTGCCATCAATGCCAAAGGGAGAGATTGTTGGCAAGTGATCAATTTTGTGTAAAGTGATTCACTTTTTGGTTTTCATTTATGGAAACACATCTGGGTTATAGATCAATTTCCATAAATATAAGTTTTACTGATTCAGAAATTGACTAACTATAGAAGTAGAGATACAGAAGTATTTTGGATATCGAATATTGAGATCGATGAGTTATGACATGTGAGCTTAGAGGAAGATAGTATGGGGTATGTGTGACCTCCACCTAAGATCTATTTGGTTTTGGTAATTTCTACGGTGATTTAGAAAGAATTAAAGATAGACATATTGCAGCACAACAACGATACAAAGCAGTTGGACTGTAGCGATGATTAAGGGAGTATGACATGGACTCCTAGCAATTGGGGTTGGATTATGGTTGATGATAACCTATACTTTGACTATGCAAGAGAACCGACTATGCATTTTATGTTTACTTTATTAAATTTATTTTGTATTAGAAGCGAACTATGTAATATCTGCATTGAGAGTCAACTCGGTGAAAGAAAAATATATTTATGTAAGATCTTTTTGTGAAAGCAAATATAGTGGAATGTGTATTATGTTGTGTGGAAGATGTGAATTGCAGATCAGAGGATGACATAGATCATTGATGAGTTATAAACAGGAACCATCTAAGCATTATATATGCTTGTTACTATTCATTATTGAGAACATTTTATAACAGAATTCTAGTGTAGAGTTGTTTTCTCATTTGGCCCCTAACAGGGTGTTGTGAACCTTTAACAGGGTTGTAATTCCTTTAACAAGGAAATGTACTACATAATATTCAGCTCCTAACAGGGCTAGGTCTCCTAACAAGGACACTATACTTTAGTGCATTTTTGTGGGTATCATCCCCACTGGGTTTTTCCCTTGGCTAGGGTTTCCTCGACAACAAAATATGGTGTTATGAGTTCTATGTCATTTGCTTATGTTCTTTTCATTACTGCAAGTTTATGGTTAATATTTAAATGGTTGAAGAATTTAATTAGGCTCATTAATACTGATTCACCCCCCTCTCAGTATTATCCAATCCTACCACATCTATCATGGAATATCATAAATTAATTCCTAGAATTGAGTGCCCTTACCCCCTTATTGATTTTAGTGTATATTTAAGGATATATTTATATAGAATTATTGGTATTAGATATTTATTATAAGATAATTATTTATCATTGTTGATTAGTTAATTTATCATAGGATATTTATGAAGTATTTATTTTCCATATTGCAATTGTTGAATTAAAAAACCTAGCACCCCTAAGGTTTTGGATTTAGGTTTTTTATTTTTTATTTTTTAATTTAGATCTTATCATTTATATTCTTAGTTTTAACTAAGTGCTACTAGAGGGGATAGCTCCATATATACTAATAAAAAAATGCATATATTGGTGCATGATGAACATTATATTGAACAACCCCAGATAACTAAGAGAAGGGGAGTGATGAATCAATTATCCGAATATATTTTTAAACTTAACTAAACTGGTAGCAATGTTAATCCAAACTGATAATTAAAAACAACAATGAACATGAAAGAATATAAGAAACAAAATAAATAATCAACACCAAATTTACGTGGAAAACCCAAGATGGGGAAAACCACAGAAAAAATGTAATGCCCACCATCTAATCCTTGAAAACAAGGATAAAAACCAATACTAAGGTAACAATATTTTTTTAAGGGAATGCATAACGCATATCATAGTGCAAAGTGAAAGACTAACACAACACCAAGAATTCCCAAGCACAAACCAACACAAACATACATTACCAACTACATGATTAACATGCAAGATACATACAATTACTACGCTATTCCACGATGATTCATTTTAAACCCAAAGTACAATTCCCACTGTGATTAAGTCATACAAGTCCATTTACTAGATTAACGCAAAGATAACTACGGATAGCATACACTTACGCAAAAACATTCAATACACAATTTTTCTTGATTGGGGAAGGTGTAACACTAAAAAGGGTATTGGAAAAGCCAACTTTCATCTTTTGGTCGAAGGCTAAAATGTCCTCTTTCCACCATATGAGTAACACTAGAGAAATGTCGTACGAGTGTGTACAGCTTCCCATACGAGTATCCATGGGTTTCCATGTATGAGAAACTCCAAAAGCTTATACGAGTGGGTAGGAACTCGTATGAGACCCTATAGGGTCCCATACAAAAAATTACACAAACTAGTACGAGAGCCTATAGCTAGTCGTATGATATGTTGCCTCTCTAACTTAAAGACAAAAGATGGGAAATTTAAGGCTAAAATAATGAAATTATCTCCACACCGGGGAGTACCAAAAGTGGACAAATTGAGGAGGTAAGCACTCGATTGCCCCAAAAACATAAATACATAATGCATGAAATATTAAGTCATCTAGGTCATCTAACTCAACTACATAAACATAGATTCAAGAATCTAAAACAAATTGTTTGAAAGTAACATGAAGAACAAGTGAGCAACATGCTCCAATTCTGCACTAGAAGAAGATCTTCTTTGTACTCTGATCTGCAATGTGGTATAGGTTAGAAATGCCACCCAACCATGTGGTTCCCATAGGCCCACCCTTCCATTCTCAATGGAGATAATGACGCGCCCACAGTCACATAAAACACACCCAAGCAAGAGGCTACACACACGCTAATCAATGCATGGCTCAAGGTACACAAATGAATAAGAATGCAATGCAGTATTTTAGGTCACAACTCAGAACACACTAAGGATACTATGTAGGGAATCTATTGGAGTGTCATCACTTAGCTCATACTATTCCAAGTGGTATGTGGCATGATAACTCAACTCCCTCGGGAGGCCTCGTACCGTGTCCACGTATAACTAGCTCGCGCAGGAGACTGGCTATCGTCGGATACCGCACCTTCACCCTTGCTACTCCCAAGTGGCATATGGTATGGTAACTCAACTCCCTTGGGAGGCCTCGTACCATATAGATAAACTCTTATCTTTTATTAAGTTTTATTACCCATTTTTTTACTTGGTTATCAATTTATTAAACTTCTACACGTTACCTTGTCGGCCATTTCCGGGCTAAGATAACTGTGAGAAGCTACTCCACACTTCTACCCATACATACCATTTCTCACCATAAAATGAGTGCCAAAATTAAATTCACTTCCCAACCCAACCCCCAATGATCAAACGCTCAATTTTCCTATATCTAGAACTCTGGATCTCACAAGATCCAACATAAGCATGCTCATGTGCACGTGGGTGAACACAACCATCACCACATAACCAAGAGATATAATGATAAGAAAAGGGATAAAATAAGAAATGAAACAAGATGAAATAAAAATCCTCACTCGAGAAAGCACATCCAAGTGGATTCCACAAAATATAAACAAACTAGACAAAATTGACCAAAAGGCCAAAACCACCAAAACACGTTGACAAAGCACTTTTTGATTGGGACAAGAAAATACTGGGAATGTCCTATATCCATTCCAATTCTACAATCCTAATCCTTTTAGCAAGGGATACAATAAACATAACTCAAAGCACGTCAACAAGGCAATAGACAAGAACTGGGCGACATGCAAAACGAGGTGATGCCAAAAACACTCAAAATTCAAACTACTCAGAATTCGATGAAATGAAAAACCCATTTCTAAAACATTCCCACACTACTGAGAATCCAATAAAATTTATGTTCTAGGAACACACACAAAATATGACAACATAACTAGGTATAAATCACAATTTCTAAAGTTTGAAATCACTAAAATACTCATGCCCTCCCAACCGGGTCATAGAAATGCATGAAAACAGAGGGCAACACTAGTTCAACCACCCAAAAAATTTACTATCAAAATAATGAACAAAAACAAAGTAAAAAGGTGAAATTGAGAAAGCCCTACCTCACACAGCTGGTAAAAACCAAGAATGGGTAGAAAATTGTGAAGACTCCGCTAAAATGAAAATGGCTCCAGAGAAAGGTAAGGAATTGTGACAAGATTCCAAGGAGACGCTACCCACAAAAAAGTAATGAGCGGATAGAACGCAATGAGCACAAAATCAAATTTCTCCAAAAGGTTTTTGGAGCAAAACTTCAAATTTTCAAATTTCCAAAGTGAGAAGTGAGTTCAAAACTCTTTTTTTGCCTCATATAACCACTTTTTAAAAAGTGACTTATAAATTAGGTTATTAAACCATTTAATAAACTAATTGGCTAAAACCCAAAAATTAGATAAAAAAATTTGAAGCATTTGGAATTCAATTTTGATAAATGAGCCAGAAATAAATTAAATAAAATCAAACATTAAAATTCCCCCGAACAATAAAATCAACATTGAAATTAAATAATATCGAGACAACTACAGAACCTTAAATGTAGAGACATGCTCAATGGTCAATTCACATAATGCATTATGAATCCGGATTTACCACAATATTCAGAGGGTTGGTAATAATAATAAAACTATGGATAGGTCACCCTTACAGGGATGACATTGGCTCAATGTGAACAACCAAGCTTACTATCTATTGGTGCCACTATCGGGGATATAGGTACACACTCGATTCTTGTACTCAGGATGAATGTACCTGGTACATGTTCAGTAAACAAGAAAACATCAAGTGTAGCTGATCAATTATATAAATAGCCAAAGCACAAACAAAACATAATTACCTTGAAGGAGAATGAGACATCATGTGGATCTCACAAGAAAGTGACTATGACTCCATCTCACTTCGTACTAGCACCAACAGGAAAAATGCATAATGGTATTGTAGTACGACATCACAATATATATAATCATATGATAACACATTAAAATTAAAACATCAAATAACCATTTACAACCATCTAAGCATATAACTACTAAAAATAAAAGATAGTTATCCACAGCATAATTGCACCATAACCAAAAGTCCAAATAACAATATACTCCTCAGTCCAAGTTTGAATACAAAATAACCTAGATATCATCATAAAGCATCATGTCACATCACTAGAATCATCATGCAGATATGATCAAACTAAACAAAAACATAATCTAGCATATAAAACCTATGATAATGGTAATCAAAATAAAGTAAAGTCATCAAAGAATCTCATCATGCAAATAAACCAGCAATAAACAAAGTGTCGCTCGATCAAAATAACCATGGAATAGAATGCAAATACAAGAGGCACTACATCATCCCCCACTAGGTATAGGCTTACCCCTAAAAGCATGCAAAAAAGTACAAGTACAAATCTCTCAAATGCGAAGCATCCTCCCATGTGGCAGAAGTCTCATCACTCGGGTCTCATTAGACCCTTACCTCCTCTATGTCACAACCTCTGAGGGTCAGCCTCCAATGCTGAAGAATGAAAATGGGCTCCAAAGAAATTTGCATGTCCTCTTCCTGAAAGCATCCCAATCAAGAACATGGGTCACATTAGGAATATACTGTCTCAATATATAAATGTGAAAAATAATATGGATGCGCGATAGGCTAGGTGGAAATACCAAATGATAAGAAACAAGACCAATCCTCTCAAGGGTCTCAAAAGGTCCAACAAAATGCGAAGCTAACTAAGAGCCTTTCCCATAATAGATGGGACTCTTCCATGGATGAACTCTCAAAAATATACGGTCACCAACAAAAAAGTGACGATCCAACCTATGGGCATCAACATACTTCCTATGTCGATCCTGAGTAGTAACCAAATTCTCTCTAATACAAACCACCTGCTACTCCATTTCTTGAAGCATCTCTAAACCCAAAACCACTCGGTCCTCTAAGCGGTCCCAACTCAACAGAGTATGACACAATATGTCGTACAAGGCTTGAAAAGGTGACATACCAAGAGAGATATGGTAACCATTATTATAAGAAAACTTCACCAAGTAAAAATATTCCTCCCACCTCATCTACCAATCCATCACATAAATGTGAAGCATGTCCTAAAGGACCTGATTCACCCGCTCTATCCGACTATCTATCTTTGGGTGATAAGTAGAACTAAAATTGAGTTGTGCACCCAAGGCATGTTGAAGAGATGTCCACAATGCCAAAGTGAACACTGGGTCTCTATCCCAAATAATCCTACAAGGAATCCCATGCAACCAAAAAATATCCTCCAAGAACACATGTGCAACCAAGGAAGCAACTTATATGATGCCCTCATGGGTGAAAAGTGAGCTACCTTGGACAACTTGTCAACTGTCAGCATAATAGCATCGTGGTGACGTGGTGACATAGGCAACCCTATGATAAAATTGATGGATATGGTATCCCATTTCCACTCAAGAATGGAATGTGGCTGCAAAATACTCGCGGGATGCTAATGCTTTGCCTTCACTCTCTAACACTTAAGGCATCAAGCAACAAAATCATAAACATCACACCTCATACCTAACAAAAATTATAACTGTATGAGGTCTACGTGCATCTTCTTGATACCAGGATGTGCAGAATATGGTGCATGATGTGCTTCTGTCAAAATCAAGGAATGAAGATCCCCTGACACTGGTACATAAATGGGCTCAATATGTCACAATAGTCCATCCAAATCCAATTAGTATCCTGAAAAATGCCCAGCAAGGGTACGTCTAGACTCAATCTCTTCTCTAACCTCCTGATACCATGAATCACTAGGAAAAACCTCAAGGATCTGGCCACGCAAATCTATAACGAAGGACAAAACTGAAATTCTATGCCTCCTTCTGCTCAAGGCACCCGTGACCACATTCTCCTTTACCTTTATGTAATGGACATCAAAATTGTACTCACACAAGAACTCTGTCCAATGACGATGTCGTGCATTCAGGTTTGGATGGGAAAATATATACTACAAGCTATGATGATCACTATGCAGCTCAAACTTGTGACCCAATAGAAATGTCTCCAGCACACTAGCCCATGCATAACTGTCACTAACTCCAAATCATGAGTGGGGTGGTTCAGCTCACGGTCTTTGAGATTTTGCAACTCATAAGAAATCACACATCCCTCCTGCATAAGGACTACTCCCAGACCCTCCAAGGATGCATCAATGCACACCATGAACTCACCTGTAGGATCTGCCATTGCCAAGATAGGTACACTGGTCAAATGCTCATTAAGAGCCTCAAAAGCTATCTCACACTTCTCGATCCAAACAAAATTATTCCCTTTCCTCCAAAGAGAAGTGATAGGATGAGCCAACCGGGATAAATCATTCATGAATTGACAGTAATAACCCACCAAACTCGTGAAATTAAAAACCTTAGGAACACTCATGGGTGTTGGCCAATCCATGATAGCTCGAATATTAGAAGGATCCACTGCAATACCATCACCCAAAATGATGTGCCCCAAATAATTCACCACAGACTGAAATAAATTACATTTGGCCAGGTTTTCATCAACTTATGGTCACGTAAACACTACAATACCTAATGCAAATGGATCTAATGCTCCTCAATGGTCTTCGAATAGATCAATATTTCATCTAGAAATATAAGGAAAAACTGATCGATGTACGTGCGAAACACCTTGTTCATCAAACTCATGAACACTGATGACACATTGGTCAATCAAAAGGTACAGCCATAAACTCATAATGCCCATAGCATGTACAAAAATCTATAAGATGAATATTAGCCTCCCAGATCTGAAGCTGATGGTATATTGACTTTAGACCATTCTTTGAGAGTACTCTCGCTCCCTTCATTTGATCAAACAAATCATTAATCCTTGGCAAGGGGTATCGGTTCTTCATCATCACCTTATTGAAATTTCGGTAGTCAACACAAGCATAAGGATCCATCCTTCTTCTTCATGAATATGACTAGTGCACCCTAGGGGGATACAGTGGGACAAATATGGACCTTGACCAAAAAATCCTCAAGCTGTAAAAGAAGCTCACTCAACTCCTGAGTATTCATGTGGTTTGGTGCCCAAGAAATAGGCTCATCTCCCAGAATGAGATCAATGCGGAAATTTATGTCATGCTGAGGTGGCACACTTGGTATCTCATCTGGAAACACATTGGCAAACTCACGTAGGAGTGGATGATCATCAAGAGTCACTTCTTGACCCTCATCCCCATCAAGGTCACTAACAAAAATTGTGAACAACTAACATCCCTGTGGCATACTCTGATTGAGCTAATTAGTTGAGATAATACTGATTGAAATAGGTCTCTGGACCCTAATAAGCTCAACATGACCACCTATGTCATTAACACACTGTACCAACTTGAGTCAACAATAAATACTCGCCTGGTGGGAATCTAATTAGTCCATACCCAACACAATGCCATAAGTACCTAAGGGTAGGACACGAATGTCTAAAGTGGTGGTGAAGGTGTCCAAATCCAACACACAATCATAGAAAAGGGAATCCATAGACACTTTGGATCCTCTGGGTAACTCAACCTACCACCTATTGACTTGTCATGCTACCACTAGCCCACATCGTTGAACATGGGAAGGTGAAATAAAAGAATCTAAAGCACCATAATCAAATAAAATAGTGGTAGAAATAATGTGTAATAGACGGATACTCTCAACTACGATGCCCTGGTGCTCATCCTGAAAATTATCAACTGCCGCAAAAACTCTGTGGGACCTACCTACATCCCCGTCAATAGGCTTAGACATGGAAGCACTCCTGCTCTGATATGCTAGCAACTTTTGAGGACACATCATTGCCTTGTATCCCTACTGATCACAAGAGAAACAAGGTCCTAAAAAATAATGACATCCACTCAGAGGTGCACTGGACTCCTGAAAACTCCCTCTACTAGGGCTCGACTGAACACTTTGATCTAGCTGAATGTACTGAGATTGGTTTCCCTACTGCCAAGAATGCCCCTTTCCTCCTTGGTACCCAAACCTTGGCCACTCTGTTGATTGTGAGAATGCCGCAATCTACTAAAATGAGGACAGCTTCCCTTCCAAGGTGTTGACTGAGTATGAGATGGCCCAGAAGACTATTTCTGAGTAGATTGTGTAGTTGACCCTATAGGTAGTGCACTATGGCTCTACAAACCTGTCCTACTACTAAATCTCTTCGCCATGTTTCTCTCAATAATCCTTGCCTTCTCGGCATCAAGTTCTAGTGTCCTAGGTTGATGCATACATACATCTCCAATGATTGAGCCATTAAGGACCTGAACAAAGTGCTTATTCAAGAGGACCTCAACATGATTATAAATGGAATATTACCTCAGATCAAAGAACCTCTGCTCATACTTGTCCATTCATATGGTACCCTATCTGATCTCATGAAACTCATCCACATTAGTCCCTCTATAATAAGAAGATAGAAACCTCTCTCTGAACCATTCCTCAAATATCTCCCAGGTGATATCTGCAATACTGATCTAAAGCTTGTGCTCCTCTCTATGCCACCAAGTGGAAGCATGATCATGCAGATGCATGACCCCATAATGGGCTCTAAGGTTTCTCACATAGGGGTGCATAGTGAAGCAACATCCAAGGTCTAAAAACCATGTCTCATCATTATTTCCACCTCCCTTACCATCAAATAACAGTGGTTGAGAATGAAAGAGGTCTCTCATCATATCCACACAGATGGTGTCCTCATCACCTACATCCCTACCTCTCCTAAGAGATCCTCTACCACTAGGTGATGTATGATAATTCTCGCACTCTCTCCCCCTACTCCCTTCTCAGACATACGGTAATATCCCCGTGTAAACCTCCATGCTGAGATCCCTCATGTTGTGACCCGTCAACTCTAGGTCCCAACCAAGCAATGAGTTCCTGAAGCAAAGGCACCAATGCCTCGACACCACCCTGGTTCTCTCCTTGCCTTTCCTCCTCCCTATGTTCCTCCTCATGATTTTCTTCCTCATTATGTTCTTCCTCATGGTAATAATTACCATCATTCCTTCGATCATGACCTCATCCATGTCTTCGTGCAGGAGGCATCCTTCATAGGCCAACACGGAAAGGGTCAAAACCACAAGATGATACCATAAAACATACCACAAGAATAACCATAATACAAGAATCGAGTATCAACATATGTACTCACTCCAACACTAAAACCATCACAATGGGAGCATAACATAGAGATCCCAGTTTTAGAACATGGGCTCTGATACCAAATGTAATGCCTGTAACATCCCAAAATTGGCACCTTATAATTCCAATCAATTTTGGTGCACTCCTTCAATTCTCTCATCATCGAAGTCCTATTTTACTAGGAAAATTCTCCTCCTAATTGACTTTAATTGACTGAGTCTCAAATGCAGAAAACCCAAATTTGCATAAATTTGACATTATATTTAATTCCTAAATTATCAAGGTTTATTAGCTAAAAATCCCTATGATTAATTGATTTAATTCTAAAGTTCTAAGTGCTTTTAAATTAAATTAATTCCACCCCCTTTAGCTATTATACATAAAAAGGAATTGAATAGTTATTTAATTGATTGAATGGATTATCCTCAAAAAGAATTCCATAATTCTATATGAAAAGTCACTCATGTGGCAATAATCCATCCTTTTAATTAAATAATTCTTGCATTTTTGTCTCAAATGGAAGTGAAGAGACAACCGTTTCTTTTCAAGAAACTCTTCACCCTCTTTCCATGCTTTTCTACAAATTGGACCCCTTTTTCTTCATTAGGGAGGATGATTTTTGAGAGCATCAAATCTATAGTGAAATTTGCATTGATTATTACATTCTTTTGAGTTTAAATTTCATAATTACATTAATTTCAATTTGGATTAGTAATGATATGTTGATTTTATTTGCAATTCATTTACATATCTAACATCTCAATTTCATCTCTCAAGCTTTCATAGATTAATTGCAATTCCATTTCATA
>MU226210.1:1557395-1582504 GCA_018584345.1 Thuja plicata
TTACATTAATTTCAATTTGGATTAGTAATGATATGTTGATTTTATTTGCAATTCATTTACATATCTAACATCTCAATTTCATCTCTCAAGCTTTCATAGATTAATTGCAATTCCATTTCATAGAGTAATTGCAATTTCAATTCTAGATTAAGAGTATTTCATTTCTTAGACTAATTGTAATTTCATTCCATAGAGTAGTTGCAATTTCAATTCTAGACTAGTTGCATTTGATTCCATAGATTAATTGCAATTCATTTCTAGATTAGGAGCAATCTCATTTCATAGATTAATTGTAGTGCATTCATCGATTAATGGCAATTTCATCTTCTCTCATGCTTTAGAAATCCTCAATGTTAGTAATGGTCAGGTTGTTGGCTCTTGTTTTGAGAGTAAATTCGACATCCACAACTAATTAGGAGGCAGCAAGTCGCTTCAATCGAATTTGCAGGATGAACAATTCATGTTTGTCTTTGTGAATTGAATGATTGAGTAAGGACTATGCTGAGTTTGTGCCTGATTTAAGAGGTCACATTCAAGCACACACAATGCCAAGCCTGGGAATCCTTATAAATAAAGATAAAAACCAATACTAAGGTAGCAATATTTTTTTAAAGCGGATACATAACGAATATCATAGAGCAAAGCAAAAGAATAACACAACACCAAGAAATCCCAAGAAAAAACCAACACCAACATACAATACCAACTACATGATTAACATACAAGATACATCCAATTATTATTCTATTCCATGATGATTCATTTTAAACCCAAAGTACAATTCCTACTGTGATTAAGTCATACAAGTTCATTTACTAGATTAATGCAAAGATAACTACGGATAGCATACACTTATGCAAAAACATTCAATACACAATTTTTCCTAATTGGGGAAGGTGTAACGCTAAAAAGGGTATCCAAAAAGCCAACTTTCATCTTTCGTTCAAAGGCTAAAATGCCCTTTGTCCACCATATGAGTAACACCACACAAATGTCATACGAGTATGTACAGCTTCCTATACGAGTATCCATGGGTTTCCATACAAGTAACTCGAAAATTTGATATGAGTGGGTAGGAACTTGTACAAGACCCTATAAGGTCCCATATGAAAAACTACACAAACTCGTACAAGATCCTATAGATACTCGTACAAGATGTTGCCTCTCAAACTTCAAGACAAAATATAAGAAATTTAAGGCTAAAATAATGAAATTATCTCCACGCCGGGGACTATCAAAAGTGGAAACTTTGAGGAGGTAAGCACTCAATTTCCCAAAAAACATAAATACATCATCCATGAAAGATTAAATCATCTAGGTCATCTAACTCAACTACATAAACATAGATGCAAGAATTTGAAATAAATCGCTGAAAATAACATGAAGAACAAGTGAGCAACATGCTCCAATTCTGCAACTGGAAGAAGATCATCTCTGTACTACAATCCCCAATAGTGGTATAGGTTAGAAATTTCACCCAACCATGTGGTTTCCATAGGCCCACCCCTCCATGATCAATGGAAATAATGATCCTGCCACAGTCACATAAAACACACCCAAGTAAGAGGCTATACACACTCCAATCAATGCATGGCTCAAGGTACACAAATGAATAGGAATGCAATGCTATATTTTAGGTCACTAATAAAAACACACTAAGGATACTATGTGTTGAATCTATTGGAGTTTCATCTCTTGGCTTGTACTATTCAAAGTGGTATGTGGTACGGTAACTCAACTCCCTCGAGAGGCCTCATACCGTGTCCTCGTACTAGCTCGCGCAAGAGACTGGCTGACGTCAAACACCACACCCTCTCCCTTGGTACTCCCAAGTGGAATATGGTATGGTATCTCTACTCCCTTGGGAGGTTTCATAACATATAGGTAAACTCTTATCTTTTATTAAGTTTTATTACCCGTGTGTTTTATTGGTTATCACTTTATTAATTAACTTCTACACGTTACCTTGTTAGCCACTTCTGGGCTGAGATGACCATGAGAAGAAACTCCACACCTCTACTTATACATAACCTTCCTCACCATATGAAAAATTCCAAAAATCAATGCAATTCCCAACCCAACCCCAGTGATCCAACGCTCAACTAGCCTATATCCAGGAGTCTAAATCTTGCAAGATCTAACATAAGCACACTCACGTGCACGTGGGTGAACACAACCATCACTACGTAACCAAGAGATATAATGATAAGAAAGGGGATAGATTATAGAATGAACCAAGATTAAATAACAAGCCTAACTTAGGCAAGCACTTCTGAGTGGATTCCACAAAAGATAAACAAACCAGACAAAATCGACCAAAAGACCAAACCACCAAAACACGTTGACAGAGCACTTTCAGATTGGGATAAAAAAAATATAGGTAATGTCCTATATCCATTAAAATTCCATAATCCTATTCCTTTTAGAAAGAATACCATTCACATAACTCAAAACATGTCGAAAAGACAACAGACAAGAACTGGGCGACACAAAATGAGGTGATGCCAAAAACACTCAAAATTCAAACTACTCAGAATTTGACAAAATTTAAAACCCATTTCTAAAACATTCCCAAACTACCAAAAATCCAATAAAATTTATGTTCTAGGAACACAAACAAAATCCGACAGCATAACTAGGTATAAATCACAATTTCTAAAGTTTGAAATGACTATATAACTCATGTCCGTCCAATCGGGTCATGGAAATGTATAAAAATAGAGGAGAAAACTAGTTCTCAACCCCTAAAAAATTTACTATCAACAAAATAATCAAAAATGAAGAAAAATAGTGAAATTGAGAAAGCCCTACCCCACACGGCTGGTAAAAAGCAAGAATGGGTAGAAAATTGTGAATACTCCACACAAATGAAAATGACTCTATAGAAAGGTAAGGTATCACGACATGATTCTAACAAGCCTCTACCCACAAAAATCTGATGAGGGGATCGAACAAAATGAGCACAAAATCAAATTTCTCCAAAAGGTTTTTGGAGCAAAACTTCAAATTTTCAAATTGCCAAAGTGAGAAGTGAGTTCAAAACTCCATGTTTGCCTTGTTAGAATAACTGAGAGGAGGGTTGAATCAATGACCTCAAAAATTAATCCAATAATTCAACCAAAACTTTATACCACAAATATAAAACCTCTAGTTATCTTCAGTCCTACAAGATGTATGCCTTATGTAAATATATCGTATATATGCTACTCAGTGAATATACTATTTATCCTTTTCTTAAGCTTTACCAAATAGTAGTTTATGTTTTCTTAACCTTTACCGAATATCAGTAAATAACTTAGCCTTTACCGATCAATCTTGTTTTAGTAATGCGTAAAGAAAAACATCAAAGAAATGATCCATATACAAATTTGACACATGGATTTTTAACGTGGAAACCCTGTTAAGGGAAAAACTGCTTGGGACTAGTAACCCAAAATTTTCACTCTTTTGAAGTGAGCTCAGTGAAGAGCCAACCCTATTAAAGGTTACAAACACACTCTTAAGTGCGACCTTGCTAGAGGATTTAAAACTAACAGTTTATCACTTGACCTAGCATTCACTATGTTGTCAACATGAAAACATTTTGATACTCCTTAGGATGTATCTCAATATATTAAGGATGGTTAAATCCCACTCGGTTAAGAGATTTTTTTATCCAATGGTTAAATTGAAACAAGAAATGATATGTTCATGAATATAAATTTGAATTGCAGAATTTCATATCTATTGTAAGTCCATAATACATTTCTGATCAATGTTCTCTTCAATTCCTTTGCTCCCCTTCTTTCTGCTCGGTGAATTTTTTTGCTTCTTTGTTGCTTGGTGTCTAAAGAATTCTTGGATCTTTCCTTCAGCCTGTATGACCATATCTGCATGAATACTTCTATCTTCACCAGAATTATATTCATTATTCCTCTCTTCATAATGAAATACTTGTCTCTTTATATAGACATGATTTCACCGTTCATTCTTCTTGTTTTCTTCATTGATCACTTCTTGATCTATAAATCTCACCATGCTTGCTTTAGTTTTATTCCAAAAATCTCTCCTTTTCTTGAATAAAACATGCTTTAAATCTCCTTCTTATATTTAGCTTTTAACTCATCGATAGAAATAAAGAAAACAATCAGTTAACTCTAAATATAGCTCTGTCAGCTAAGTTTTTTTCTCATTTTCTAATTTTAGTTCTCATTGGTCAACACTTTAGTTGTGTTTGGTGACTACTGTAGATAGCTCGGGCATCAACTTCAATTCTCTTTGGTGACAATTGTAGTTATCTCGGTAATGCTTTCTCAGGTATCACTTGCTTGGGTAACACTGTCCTTCAGTTAACACTATGAACTTATGTTCTCGGGGTTCACTGTCCATTGGGGTTTACTGTCACTCAGTATATATGATTAACAACGATACAAACTTTGTCTCTTCAGATCTTTAAGTGTTGTGACAATATGTGTATAATAAATTATACCATATCAAGTTAACATCAATGACAATACAATACATTAACTAATTTAATGTCTTGCATTTACTTTCTTTAGCTCGGTGATCATCAACTTGTCATCTTCAAATATTCAATCAGTTATAGTTCATCAATCTCTCCCTTTGGCATTGATGGCAACATATTACTAATACAATATGAAATATATCAGTTGTAGTTCATCAATCTCTCCCAAACTTATTTTTCTATAACCAATTCAAATATCTAACTCTTGATAAGCTCTTCTAGATTATATTTGATTCTGGCAGAGTACTTTCTTCATTCATTCCCTTCACTAGATAGATGTAGTAATTTCTGATTTTGTCTCTCCCTTTGTTGTAGAATCTATTTTCCCTTTTCTGGATGGATATGTAGTATTTAACTTTTCTCCAATTCTCTCCCTTTGATTGTTCCTCTCTTTGATGGATATTTCTTTTATCTCCCTTTGGATCTTCTCTCCCTTGTCTTTGGATATTTCATATGGGTATATTGTCTCCCTTTGATAGCAATGCCAAACAAAAAAATATTTCTCTTTTGTCTATCAGCAATACAGCTCTGTAGTAGCCAACAATATCTTTGGTGTTCGGTTCATTTAAGTACCTTCTTGTACTACTATATCATTGTAGTCCATCTCTTTTCTTACATCAACATGAATGATCTTCGGATAATGTGTAGGTTGATGCAGCCTCCTAGTCAGCTTAGTGACCAGTAGACAAGGGTCAAACCCCTAGTCTCTTCCTCAGGTACTCAAACATATCTTTTGGCAGTGGCTTTGTGAATATGTTTGCTAATTTTTCTTTGGATTGTACATATTCCAGTATCACTTCTTTCTCTTTTACTTGTTCCCTTAAGTAATGATACTTGATAGCAATATGCTTTGTCTTAGCATGCATGACAAGGTTCTTTGAAATATTGATAGCACTAGTATTATCACAATAGATAATCATTGGATCAATAATTTTCATATTCATACCTTCCAATAATTGTTTGATCCATGCAATGCTAGAGAAATTTGCAACAACAGCCACATATTCTACTTCTACAGTGGATTGACAAATGCATCCTTACTTTTTGCTTATCCATGTGACAAGTCTTTCACCCATAAATAATGCTCCTCTTGTTGTTCTCTTTCTATCATCTATGTTTCCAGCCCAATCAGCATCTATATAGACTTGAAGCTCAAATTTTCATTCTTTATTATTATACCACAGACCATAGTCTTCAGTATTCTTTAGATATTTCATAATTCTTTTGACAACAGTCATGTGTGATTCATTGGGATTAGCAGATAATCTTGCAACTATTCCAACTACGTGTGCTATATCTGGTCTAGTATTTACAACATACATGAGTTTTCCAATCATAGATCTATATAGGGTTTGATTTACCTCGGTTGTCTTCTCTTCCTTTGTCAATTTGCATCTGGTTTCCATAGGTGTTCCAACTAGTTTGGAGTCCTCCATCTTGAATATCTTCTAAACTTCCTTTATGTATTTGGATTGAGTGATGTAGATGCCTTCATCCTATTGAATAATCTATAGACCAAGAAAAAATTTGATCTCCCCAAAAATTGACATCTCAAACTCTTTGCTCATTTCATCAGCAAATGATTTGCATAAGATATCATTACCTTCAAATATGATATCATCAACAAATATCTCAGCAATCATAATGATATCATCAGTATATTATTTTAAATATAGATTACTATTATCACTTGTTCTTACAAATCCAATACTTGTGAGATAAGAGTGAAGTCTTCATACTATTCTCTCGGTGCTTGTTTCAATCCATACAAGGCTTTATGTAGTCTACAAACCATGTTCCTCTTTTTAGGATCAACAAACCCTTCTGGTTGTTCAATGTATACTTCTTCTTCTAGTATTCCATTTAGGAATTCAAACTTCATATCCATTTGGTATACTTTGAATCCTTTGTAAGAAGCATAAGCAAGTAGAATTCCTACTCCTTCTAGCCTAGCAACAGGTGCAAAGGTTTCTCCATAGTAAATACCTTCGTCTTGTGCATACCCTTTGCATACTAATCTTGCTTTGTTCCTTGTGACTTCTCCATTCTCATTCATTTTGTTTCTAAATACCCATTTGGTACCAAAGACATTTTTTCCATTTGGTCTAGGTACTAATGTCCATGTCTTATTGTTTTCAATCTATTCAATCTATTCATTTATAGCACTAACCCATTCTTGATTCTCAAGTGCAGTATTGACAGATTTAGGCTCAAAATCACAAATCAGACATCTAGTGTTCAGTGACTTACTTCGTGTTCTCATTCCAGTCATTTTCTCTCCTATGATCTAGTTTTGTGGATGGTGTCTTCTGAAATACTTGGAAAGTAATGGTTCATATCTTTGTTCATCATTCTTATCATCATCTTGACCTTCATTTTGATCTTCATCGCTCGGTAAATCATTGTGAGAAATTTCCTAATTTTTGGTGTTTGCAGCCTGATGCTCGGGTGCATTGGCATGTCGCTCGGTAGTGATACACTATTTCTCAGGCAAAGTGTCAGGTTCTTCACTGTAGACAAATTTTTTGTAGTATTTTGGTTCCTTTCTTCTTTCCTTGTCATTTTCTCAGCAAATTCATCCACTTTAACATTTGCACTTTCAATGATTTTTTTAGAGGATTTGTTAAGACATTTATAAGACTTTCTTGTGGTAGAATAACCTAGAAATATTCCTTCATCACCTTTGGATTCAAGCTTTCCATTTCTATCATCTTTCAAAATATAACATTGACTTCCAAAATTTCTAAAGTAACTTATATTAGGTGTGTGTCCATACCATAGCTCATAAGGTGTCTTATTGGTGTCTTTCTTCAATTGAACTCAGTTTAATGTATAGACAACAATACTGACAACTTCTCTCCAAAATGTTTGTGTGTGTCTTTCTCAATCATCAGTGTTTTGGAACAATCAATGATTGATCTATTTCTTCTTTCATCAATCCCATTTTGTTGTGGTGTTCTTGGTGCAGAAACTTGTCTTGTAATCCCATGCTCATTACAAAAGTTAGTGAATTCATCAAAAATAAATTCTCCTCCTCTATCTGATCTTATAAATTTTAGTTCCTTTCCACTTTGTTTTTCAACTATAGCTTTATACCATTTAAACATCTTGAATGCTTCTGATTTCTCTTTTAAGAACATAACAATCATTATTCTAGAATAGTCATCAATAAAGAGAATGAAGTATTTATCACCATAGTAGCTCTTTGTTCTCATTGGTCCACATAAGTCAGTATGGACTAGTTCTATAATAGCATTAGATGTGTAGGTATTGCTCTTGAAACTAGACTTTGTCATTTTACCTTTTTGACAATTCTTGCACATGACATGCTCGGGTTTTGACATGCTTAGTAACCCTCTTACTTTCTTTTTATTTCTTATCCTAACCATGTTGTCACAATTCAAATGACATAACCTTTTATGCCACATCAAAATGTCTTCGTTTCTAGCCAATAAACAAGTGGTATTAATATCATCAAGATAGAATAGGTTACCTTTTCTTTGTTCACCAGTATCGATCAACCTTCCTGATTCATTGTAGATCTTTGCCTTTTGTTCTCAAATTCAACTTAGTGTCCTTTGTTATTCAGTTGTGAAACACTCAATGGATTATAGTTAATTCCTTTCACTCAATATGCATTTTTATAGCTGATCAGATTATTCAACATGATTTTTCCTTTACCTTCAAGTGGACAAGGTGAGTCATTACCCATTCTTACTGATCCACCATTATAATATTCAAAATTTTCCTTATCTCCAGTCATGTGGTGAGTACAGCCACTATCAATAATCTAGACATCATTGTTACTAACCTTAGATATGAGTGCATTTTCAACATACCTTTCTTCATCATCTGAATCATCCTTCATAGCAACAAATACCACCTCAATATCTTCATCAGACTCATTGTTAGTATTTTCTAATTTGTTCTCAGCCAGGTAACAAGCCTTCTTTCCTTTGTCCTTGTAGTCTTAGTTATATCTTCTGTCAGATTGTCAGTTTCTTGGGTAGTCTCAGTCATCACCTCTGTCAATCTTATTTTCATAATATCTGGCATTGTTTCTATCTTCTTTTCTCTTGCTAGGACATCTAGAAAAAAGCGTCTAATCTCTTTACAATTAAAACATACCAATGGTAATTTACCTTTGTATCCACCTTTGCCTCTCTGTAATCTTCTAGCCATTAGTGCTTCAATTTCATCAAGTTCTTGTTCATCACTATCACTTTCACTATCATTTCTTATAGTGCATTTATGACTTGATTTACTTATTTTCAAAGAAGAATTGAATGCTGACTCAATAGTTGGTAAGACACTGTTGTCAAATTTATTCATCTCAAATGAAATAAGTCTACCAACCAAACTGTCTAGAGTAACATTGTTATTTACTACTGCTCCCATTTCTTGTACAGCAGATACTCTAATAGCATAAACAGGCAGTAAGGTTCTGAGAATTTTACTTACCACTGTTGCTTCTTCAAGTACACCTCCTACTCCTTGGATAGCATTAACAACCTCTTTGATGTTGCTACTGTACTGAGTGATTTTTTTCCTTCTTTCAGTCTTAGGTCATCAAAATTTCCTATTAGGCTCTCAGCCTTAGCCCTTAGCACATTTTTATCTCCTCCATGTAGTAGCGTGAGTTTGTCCCACATTTTATTTATAGTGGTGCATTATTTGAAATCTTCATATTCAGCATCAGAGAGTGAGGAAGCAAGTTCTATCATCACACAATTGTGTTCATTTTTCTCTCTCAATTGATCAACTGTCAGAGGTCTAGTAGGCAAAACAAATTTATTATCCAAGTACTGTGTGACATCATTTCCAATACCTGATAGGTGGAGTCTTATCCTGCTTTTCCATGATGCAAATTTGTCCTTGTTGAGCCTAGGCACATCCCTTTTTCTCATCTTTTGATCTTTAGCTTGAGTCTTAAAACTCTCTTCCAAGCACACAAGCTCTAGTACCAATTGTTAGAATAACTAAAAAGGGGGGTGAATTAGTGGCCTCAAAAATTAATGCAATAATTCAACCAAAACTTCATACCAAAAATATAAAACCTCTAGTTATCTTCAGTCCTACAAGATGTATGCCTTGTGTAAATATAACATATATATGTTGCTCGGTGAATATACTATTTATCCTTTTCTTAAGCTTTACCAAATAGCAGTTTATCTTTTCTTAACCATTAACGAATATCAGTAAATAACTTAGTGTTTACCTATCAATCATGTTTTAGTAATATGTAAGGAAAAACATCAAAGCAATGAACCAAATACACATTTGACACATGGATTTTTAATGTGGAAACCCTGTTAAGGGAAAACCCACTTGGGACCCGTAACCCAAAATTTTCACTCTTCTGAAGTGAGCTCAGTGAAGAGCCAACCATGTTAAAGGTTACAAACACACTATTAAGTGTGACCTTGTTAGAGGATTTAAAACTAACAATTTATCACTTGACCTAGCATTCACTATGTTTTCAACATGAAAACCTTTTGATACTACTAAGGATGTATCTCAATATATTAAGGATGGTTAAATCCCACTCGGTTAAGATATTTTCTGATCCAATGGTTAAACTAAAATAGTAAATGATCTGTTCATGAATACAACTTTGAATTGCAGATTTTCAGATCTATTGTAAGTCCATAATACCTTTCTGATCAATGTTCTCTTCAATTCCTTTGCTCCCCTTCTTTCTTCTTAGTGAATTTTGTTGCTTCTTTGTTGCTCGGTGTCTGCAGAATTCTTGGCTATGTCCTTTAGCCTGTATGATCAGATCTGCATGAAGACTTCTATCTTCACTAAAATTATATTCATCATTCTTCTCTTCATAATGAATTACTTGTCTCTTTATATAGACATGATTTCACCATTTATTCTTCTTCTTTTCTTCGTTGATCACTTCTTGATCTGTAAAGCTCTCCATGCTTGATTTAGTTTTATTCCGCAAATCTCTCCTTGTTTTCTGGAATAAAACATGCTTTAAATCTCCTTTTATCTTTAGCTTTTAACTAATTGATAGAAATAAATCAAACAATCAGTTAACTCTAAATATAGCTCTTCCAGCTAAGTTGTTTTGCCATTTTCTAACTTAAGTTCTCATCGGTCAACACTTCAGTTGTGCTCGGTGACTACTGTAGGTAGCTCGGGCATCAAATTCATTTATGTTTGGTAACAACTGCAGTTAGCTCGGTAATGCTTGCTCAGGTATCACTTTCTCGGGTAATAATGTCTATCAGTTAACACTGTAAACTTTTGTGCTCGGGTTTCACTATCTGTCGGGGTTTACTATCACTCGGTGTATATGATTACCGATGAAAAAAACTTTGTCTCTTCAGATATTTAAGTGTTGTGACAATATGTGTATGAGAAATCATACCATATCAAGTTGACATCAATGAAAATACAATACATTAACTGATTTAATGTCTTTCATTTACTTTTTGCATCTTAGTGATCATCAACTTGTCATCTTCAAACATTCAATCAGTTATATTTCATCATGCCTCATATAAGCACTTTTTAAAAAGTGACTTATAAATTAGCTTATTAAACAGTTTAATAAAATAATTGGCTGAAACCCCAAAATTAAATTAAATAATTCCAAGCATTTGGAATTCAACTACGGAAAATTAGCTGGAAATAAATTAAATAAAAACAAACATTAAAATTCCCTCGAACAATAACATCATCATTAAAATTAAATTATCTTCGCGACAACTGTGGAATCCTAAATGTAGAGACACACTCACTAGTCAATTCACCTAATGCATTATGAATCCAAATTTACCACAATAACTAGAGGGTTAATAATAATAATAAAACTATGGATATGTCACCCTTACAAGGACAACATTGGCTCAACATGAACAGCCAAGGTCACTATCTCCTAGTTCTACTATCGGGGATATAGGTACACACTCGAATCATGTAATCAAGATGAATGTACCTGGTTCTTGTTCATTAAACAAGAAAACATCAAGTATAGCTGCTCAATTATATAAATAGCTGAAGCACAAAAAACACATAATTAAGTTGAAGGAGAACAGGACATCGTGTGGATCTTGCAAGCAAGTGACTACGACTCCGTCTCACTTCGTACTAGCACCAACAGGAAAAATGCATAATGGTAGTGCATTACAACATCACAACATTTATAATCACATGATAACACATTAAAATTAAAACATTAAATAACCATTTACAACCATGTGAGCATATAACTACTGAAAATAAAAGATAGTTATCCACAATATAATTGCACCATAACCAAAAGTCCAAATAACAACCATCAAATAATAATATACTCTTCAGTCCAAGTCTGAAAACAAAATAACCTAGATATCATCATAAAGCATCATGTCACATCACTAGCATCATCATGCACATATGATCAAACTAAACAACAACATCATCTAGCATATTACAACTATGATACTGGTAATCAAAATAAAGTAAATTCATTGAAGCATCTCATCATGCAAATAAACTAGCAAAAAACAAAGTATATCTCGATCAAAATAACCATGGAAGAGAATGAAAACACAGGAGACACTATATCCTCCCCCACTAAGTGTAGGCTTACTCCTAGAAGCCTACAAAAAGGTATGGTATAAATCTCTCAACCACGAAGCATCCTCCCATGTGGGAGAAGTCTCATCACTCAGGTCTCAATGGACCCTTACCTACTCTATGTCCCAACCTCTAAGGGTCAGCCTCCGATGTTGAAGAATGAAAATGGGCTGCAAAGAAAGTTGCATGTGCTCTTCCTATAAAGCATCCCAATCAAGAACATGGGTCACATCAATAATATTCTATCTCAACACAGAAACATGAAAAATAACATGGATGCACAATAGGATAGGTGGAAATGCCAAAGGATAAGCAATAGGACCAATCCTCTCAAGGATCTCAAAAGGTACAACAAAAAGTGGAGCTAACTTAGAGCCTTTCCCATAATAGATGGGACTCTTCCATGGATAAACTCTCAAAAAGACACGGTCACAACCAAAAAAGTGACAATCCAACCTATGGGCATCAACATCCTTCTTTTGTCGATCCTGAGCAGTAACCAAATGCTCTCTAATACAAACCACATGCTTCTCCATATCCTGAAGCATCTCTGGACCCAAAACTACTCGGTCCTCTAAGCGGTCCCAACTCAACAGAGTATGACATGGTCTATCGTACAAGGCTTGAAAAGGTTACATGCCAAGAGAACTATGGTAACTATTATTATAAGAAAAATCAACTAAGTATAAATAGTCCTCCCACTTCATCTACTGATCAATCACGTACATATGAAGCATGTTCTCAAGGACTCAATTCACCCGATCTATTTGAATATCTATCTCTGGGTGTTAAGAAGAACTAAAATTGAGTTGTGCACCCAAGACATGTTAAAGAGATGTCCACAGTGCCAAAGTGAACACTGGGCCTCTATCCTTGATAATCCTACAAGGAATACCATGCAACCAAATAATATCCTCCAAGAACACATGTGAAATCAAGGCAACAACTTATATGATGCCCTTATGATTGAAAAGTGAGCTACCTTCAACAACTTGTCAACTGTCATTGTAATATCATCGTGGAGACATGATAACATAGGAAACCCTATGATAAAATTGAGGGATATGGTATCCCATTTCCACTCGGAAATAGAATGTGGCTGCAAAAGACCCACAGGATGGTGATGCTCTGCCTTCACTCCCTAACACTCAAGGCATCGAGCAACAAAATCAAAAACATCACACCTCATCCCTAAAAAAAAGTATAACTGTCTGAGGTCTATGTGAATCTTCTTGACACCAAGATTTGCAAAATACGGTGCATGATCTACTTCTTTCAAAATCAAGGAACGAAGATCCCTCCACACTAGCACATAAATGGGCTCAAGGTGTCACAACACTCCATCTAACTCCAATGAGTATCCTAAAAAATGCCCAATAAGGGTGCATCCAGACTCAATCTCTTCTCTAACTTCCTGATACCATGAATCACTAGGCAAAACCACAAGGATCTAGCCACGCAAATCTATACCGAAGGATAAAACTAAAATTTTATGCCTCCTTCTGTTCAAGGCATCCGCAACCAAATTCTCCTTTACCTTGATGTAATGGACATAAAAATTTTACTAACACAAGAAATGCATCTAATGACGTGGTCGTGCATTCAGGTTTGGATGGGAAAAGATATACTGCAAGCTATGATAATCACTATGCAGTTCAAACCTGTGACCTAATAAAAAATGTCTCCAGTGCACTATCGCATGCACAACCACCACTAACTCCAAATCATGATTTAGATAGTTTAGCTCATGGTCTTTGAGCTTTTGGGACTCATAAGAAATCACACATCCCTTCTACATAAGAACTACCCACAAACCATCCAAGGATGTATCGGTGCACACCATGAACTCACCTGCAGGATCTACCACTACAAAGATAGGTGCACTAGTCAAATGCTCTTTAAGATCCTCAAAAGCTATCTCATACTTCTCAATCCAAACAAACTTCCTCCCTTTCCTCTAAAGATAAGTGATAGCATTGATGGAAGTCGTCCAAGGTGTGCTTGCACAATCTCCAACTAGGACTCTACTTGTCTAATTCTCTTAGGATCCTAAACTCAATTTTAGGACCTTCCAAGTCTTTGCTCCAATGGCCTAAGACTTTTCTAACTCAACACAATGAGTTTATCTTATTGTCCTTCACCTTGAATGACATCTATCAATAATGTACTTCAACTTTCCTAAACTCCCTTGGACAATTCCAAGTGAATTTTCAAATTTCCTTCTTCACAAGTTTTTTCAAGGACTTTCCTCATGTTCATAAACTCCCTAGACTCTAAAAGAACTCATTTGTGACAAGGTAACATAACTATCCCAAATGATCTCCAACTTAGCTTCCAATTTTGTCTTTTAGGCCTAATTCTCTACTAGCCCTATCAGAGAGGTTTTTCTCAATTCTTGTAAAATAACTTCAAACAGCCCCAAAAACAAAGTTGGGATTTGGATACCCTTTTCCAAAACTCAAAGTATTTAGTAGGTTTTAGGGCCCAAGGTGTCCGTACACTAGATTCCTAGAATTATGGACAACTAGGGCTAATTGGGCTAAAGTAGTGCAGTCAAATGACTTATGCATGAAAATGTATCATAGTGGATTGATGGAGTCCTATCCTTCCTAGGAGATGTTTTTATATCCCCTAGGTTTGAAAACCGTGCTTGGTTTCTCACAACTTGCAATGTCCCTGCAATCAAATACATGTTAATCCAAGCAATTTCCTAGCTGGGTACTCCAGTCTCGCCTAGGGCTTGCTCATAAAATTAGTAAAATATCTCTTCTGACTCTCTCCTCCTATATACACTATTTATAGAGGCTCTCCTTCCATATTCCCCAATTCCATGATGAAATTCATCGTGGAGAATTATGGAGGAGCCATTTTTCCTTAAACTACTCTATGAACACCAGCAACTGGACTAGTTGCAAAATATTTTACAATTCTACTCTAATGAACTCATAGAATCAAACACACTGAACAAAAGTTACTCTAAACTATCTCTAATAACCAAATCTACAACTAATATAAAAATCAATAGACTGTAACTGCAACAGAAAACACAGATCTTCTACTATTCAAAATCTCTCATTACATCACCCATGCCTCGATAAATGAGCCTCAAGGTATCTTAATATGCTTCCCCCATGTTTTTATGCCACTACCATTAACAAAATTTTCCACTCATCAAATGGAATCATTCTTGACAATATTTTCGGACAACATTGTAAAGTTGTAAAAGTTGTCATGCAACTTTGTAGCAACTTTTACATCTTTTGATAAAACTTGATTTTATGACCTCCTATCATCATGGAATGATGTATAAACATAATTAAGGCCTATTTGGGGACAAATATAATCCATGTTAATCCTTCTATGATTTTTTACCACCATTTCCCATTTTGGGCTAAAATGAACTAAAACACCTAAAACCTTAACTAACTAGTTGAAATGATCCTAGTCTATTCCAACTAGATACTAACCAACAAGACATTCTAAGTTCCAAAATAAATCTAATGACTTGGATAGGGTCAGTAGAAGCCAAAATTTGCAAATAGATAGGGAGTTTTCCTAGGTGCTCCTACACCAAGGATGAACCAACAGGGATAAATCCTTCACAAATCGACGGTAATAACCCACCAAACCCATGAAAGTACAAACCTCAGAAACACTCATGGGAATTGGCCAATCCTTGATAGCTCAAATATTAGAAAGATCCACTACAATACCATCACCCAAAATGATGTGCCCCAAATACTTCACCTCAGACTGAAAGAAATCACATTTGGCCAGGTTGTCATCAACTGATGGTCACGTAAACACTAAAATACCTAACACAAATGGATCTAATGATCCTTAATGGTCTTCAAATAGATCACTATTTCATCCACAAATACAAAGAAAAACCAAATGAGGTATGTTCAAAACACCCTATTCATCAAACTCATGAACACTGATGGCGCATTGTTTGACCCAAAGGGTACAACCATAAACTCATAATGCACATAGCGTGTATGAAAATCTATCATATTAATATTAGCCTCCTGGATCTAAAGCTAATGGTATCTAGACTTTATACCAATGTTTGATAATACTCTCACTCCCTTCATCTGATCAAACAAATCATCAATCCTCGACAAGGGGTAGCGATTCTTCATCATCACCTTATTCAAATGTCGGTAGTCAATACACAAGCGCAAGGATCCTTCCTTCTTCTTCACGAAGATGACTGGTGCACCCTAGGTGGATACAAAAGGACAAATATGGACCTTGACCAACAAATCCTCAAGTTGTAAAAGAAGCTCACTCAACTCCTGAGTATTCATGCAGTTTGGTGCCCGAGAAATAGGCTCATCTCCTGGAATGAGATCAAGGTGGAAATTGATGTCGTGCTGAGGTGGCATACCTAGTATCTCATCTAGAAACACATCAAAAAACTCATGTAGGAGTGGATGATCATCAAGAGTCACTTCTCAACCCTCATCCCCATCAAGGTAACTAACAGAAACTGTGAACAACTAACATCCATGTCGCATACTCTGATTCAGATAATTAGCTAAGATCATACATAGTGAAATAGGTCTCTGGACCCCAATAAGCTCAACACACCCACTTGTGTCATTAACACACTGCATCGACTTGAATCGACAATCAATACTCTCCTGGTGGGAATCTAACTATTCCATACCCAACACAATGCAATAAGCACCTAAGGGTAGGACATGAAGGTCTATAGTGGTGGTTAAGGTGTCCAAATCCAACATGTAATCATAGACAAGAGAATCCATAGACACTTTGGATCCCGTGGCTAGATCAACCTGCCACCTATCAACTTGTCATGCTGCCACTAGCCCACATTTTTGAACAAGGGAAGGTGAAATAAAATAATCTGAAGCACCAGAATCAAATAAAATAGTGGTATAAATAATGTGTAATACACTTGCAGTCTTGACTATGATGCCCTTGTGCTCAGCCTGACGGTTATCAACCGCCACAAAAACTCTATGGAACCTACCTATATCCCTAACTATAGGATCAAACATGTAAGCACTCCTACTTTGACATGCTGACAACTTTTGAGGATACATCACTGCCTTGTGTCCCTACTGACCCCAAGAGAAATAGGGTCCTAAAACATAACCACGTCCACTCAGAGGTGCATTGGACTATTGAAAACAACCTCTACTAGGGCTTGGTTGAACACTCTGAGCTAGTTGAATGTATTGAGAGTGGTTTCCCTACTTCCAAGCACACCCCTTTCCTCCTTGGTACCCAAACCCTGGTCACTCTACTAATTCTGAAAATGTCACGATCTACTAAAATGAGGATGGATTCCCTTCCAAGGTATCAACTAAGTACGAGATAGCCTAGAAGACTGTGTCTAAGTAGATTGTGCAGTTGACCCTATAAGTAGTGCACTATGGCTCTACGAACCTATCCTGCTACTAAATCTCTTCATCATGTTTCTCTCAGTAATCCTCACCTTCTTGAAATCAAGTGTCAGTGTACTAGGTTGATGCATACACACATCTCCAATGATTGAGCCATTAAGGCCCTGAACAAAGTGCTTAGTCAAGAGGACCGCAGCATGATTATAGTTGGAATAATGCCTCAGGTCAAAGAACCTCTTCTCATACTAGTCCACTAACATGGTACCCTGTCCGATCTCACTAAACTCATCCACATGAGTCTCTCTATACTAATTATATAGAAACCTCTCTATGAACTATTCCTCAAATATATCCCAGGTGAGATCTGCAATACTGATCTGGAGCTTCTGCTCCTCTATATGCCACCAAGTGGAAGCATGATCTCGCAGATGCGTGACCTCACAATGGGCTCTAAGGTTTCTTGCATAGGGGTACATAGCGAAGAAACATCCAAGGTCTAACAACCATGTCTCATCCTTACTAGCACCTCCCTTACCATAAAATAATGGTGGTTAAGACTGCAAGAGGTCTCTCATCATGTCCACATGGATGGTGTCCTCATCACCTATAGCCATGCCTCTCCTAAGAGCTCCTCTACCACCGAGCAGTGTATGAGAACACTCGCACTCCCCCCTACTCCCTACTCAAACATACAGGAATCTCCCCCTATAAACCTCCATGTTGAGATCCCTCATGTTGTGACCCGTCAACTCTAGGTCCCAACCGAGCAATGAGTTCTTGAAGCAAAGGCACCGGTGTCTCCACACCACCATAGTTCTCTCCCTGCCTTTCCTCTTCCTTATGTTCCTCCTCATGATGTTCTTACTCATTGTGTTCTTCCTCATGGTCATTCTGACCATCATTCCTTTGGTCATGACCCCATCCACATCTACATGTAGCAGTCATCCTTCATAGGCCAACAAGGAAAGGGTCAAAACCACAAGATGATACCATAAAACATACCACAAGAATAACCATAATACTAGAATCAAGTGTCAACATATGTAATCACTCAAACACTAAAACCATCACAATGGGAGCATAACATAGAGATCTCAGTGTTAGAACATGGGCTCTGATACTAGATGTAATTCCCCACCCGAGAATCCTTGGAAATAAGGATAAAAACCAATACTAAGGTAGCAATGTTTTTTTTAAGGGAATACATAACGAATATCATAGCACAAAGCAAAAGAATAACACAACACCAAGAACTCCCAAGCATGAACCAACACCAACATACATTACCGACTACATGATTAACATACAAGATACATCCAATTACTACGTTATTCCATGATGATTCATTTTAAACCCAAAGTACAATTCCTACTGTGATTAAGTCATACAAGTCCATAAACAAGATTAATGCAAAGACAACTAAGGATAGCATACACTTATGCAAACACATTTAATATACAATTTTTCCTAATTGGGGAAGGTGTAACACTAAAAAGGGTATCGGAAAAGCCAACTTTCATCTTTTGGTCGAAGGATAAAATTCCCTTTGTCCACCATATGAGTAACACCAAAGAAATGTCATACGCGTATGTACAACTTCCCATACGAGTATCCATGGGTTTCCATACGAGTAACTCCAAAAGCTGATACAAGTGGGTAGAAAATCGTATGAGACCCTATAAGGTCCCATATGACAAATTACACAAACTCGTATGAGATCCTATAGCTACTCGTATGAGATGCTGCCTCTCTGACTTAAGGACAAAATATAGGAAATTTAAGGCTAAAATAATGAAATTATCTCCACATCGGGGAGTACCAAAAGTGGAAAAATTGAGGAGGTAAGCACTCAATTGCCCCAAAAACATAAATACATCATCCATGAAAGATTAAAACATCTAGGTCATCTAACTCAACTACATAAACATAGATGCAAGAATCTAAAATAAATTGTTGAAAGTAGCATGAAGAACAAGTGAGCAACATGCTCCAATTCTGCAACTGGAAGAAGATCATCTCTGTACTCCGATCCCCAACAGTGGTATAGGTTAGAAATTCCACCCAACCATGTGGTTCCCATAGGCCCACCCCTCTGTTCTCAATGGAGATAATGACCCGGCCATAGTCACATAAAACACACCCAAGCAAGAGGCTATACACACTCCAATCAATGCATGGCTAAGGGTACACAAATGAACAGGAATGCAATGGATTATTTTAGGTCACTACTTAGAACAAACTAAGGATACTACGTAGTGACTCTAGTTTATTTTCATCTCTTGTCTCGTACTATCCCAAGTGGTATGTGGTATAGTAACTCAACTCCCTTGGGAGCCCTCGTACTGTGTCCTTGTACTAGCTTGCGTAGGAGACTGGCTAACATCGGACACCGCACCCTCACCCTTGGTACTACCAAGTGGCATATGGTTTGGTAACTCTACTCCCTTGGGAGGTCTCACACCATATAGGTAAACTCTTATCTTTTATTAAGTTTTATCACCCATGTGTTTTCTTGGTTATCACTTTATTAAAATTCTACACGTTACCTTGTCGGCCACTTCCAGACCAGGATAACCGTGAGAAGCCACTCCATACCTCTACTTGTACATACCCTTTCTCACCATATGAAAATTTCCAAAAGGAAACACAATTCCCAACCCAACCCCCAATGATCAAATGCTCAACTAGCCTATATCCAGGAGTCTGGATCTCGCAAGATCCAACATAAGCACACTCACATGCATGTGGGTGAGCACAACCATCACCACGTAACCAAGAGATATAATGATAATAAAGGGGATAGATTAACTAATGAACCAAGATTAAATAAAAAGACTCACTCGGGAAAGCACATCTGAGTGGATTCCACAAAAGATAAACAAACCAGACAAAATTCACCAAAAGACCAAAACTACCAAAACACGCTGACAGAGAACTTTTGGATTGGGATAAGAAAATACAAGGAATGTCCTCTATCCATTCCATTTACACAATCCTATTCCTTGTATCAAGGGATACCATAAACATAACTCAAAACATGCCAACAAGGCAACAGACAGGAATTGGGCGACACGCAAAATGAGGCAATGCCAAAAACACTCAAAATTCAAACTACTTAGAATTAGACAAAATCGAAAACCCATTTCTAAAACATTCCTAAACTACCAAAAATCCTATGTTCTAGGCACACACACAAAATCCAATGGCATAACTAGGTATAAATCACAATTTCTAAAGTTTGAAATCACTATATTACTCATGTTCGTCCAACCGGGTCATGGAAATGCATGAAAATAGAGGGGAACACTAGTTCTCAACCCCTAAATAATTTACTATGGAAAGAATAAACAAAAATGAAGCAAAATGGTGAAATTGAGAAATCCCTACCTCACACGGCTGGTAAAAACCAAGAATGGGTAGAAAATTGTGAATACTCCACCAAAATGAAAATGGCTCTATAGAAAGGTAAGGAATAATGACATGATTCTAACGAGCCTCTACCCACAAAACTCGGACGAGGGGATCGAGCACAATGAGCACAAAATCAAATTTCTTCAAAAGGCTTTTGGAGAAAAACTTCAAATTTCAAATTGCCAAAGTGAGAAGTGAGTTCATAACTCCTTGTTTGCCTCGTATAAGAACTTTTTAAAAAGTGACTTATAAATTAGGTTATTAAACTATTTAATAAACTAATTGGCTAAAACCCCAAAATTAAATAAAATCTTTCCAATCATTTGGAATTCAACTACGGCAATTAGCCAAAAATAAATTAAATAAAAACAAACATTAAAATTCCCCTGAACAATAACATCAGCATTAAAATTAAATTATCTCCTCGACAACCGTGGAATCCTAAATGCAGAGACACACTCACTAGTCAATTCACCTAATGCATTATGAATCCAGATTTACCACATTAACTGGAGGATTAATAATAATAATAAAACTATGGATATGTCACCCTTACAGGGATGACATTAGCTCAAAATGAACGGCCAAGGTCACTATCTCCTAGTGCCACTATTGGGGATATAGGTACACACTCAAATATTGTAATCAAGATGAATGTACCTGGTTCACGTTCAATAAACAAGAAAACATCAAGTGTATCTACTCAATTATATAAATATCTGAAGCACAAACAACACATAATTAGGTTGAAGGAGAACATGGCATCATGTGGATCTTGCAAGCAAGTGACTATGACTTCATCTCACTTTATACTAGCACCAACAGGAAAAATGCATAACAGTAGTGTAGTACGGCATCACAACATATATAATCACATGATAACGCATTAAAATTAAATCAAGTAACTATTTACAACCATCTGAGCATATAACTGCTGAAAATAAAACATAGTTATCCACAACATAATTGCACCATAACCAGAAGTCCAAATAACAACCATCAAATAATAATATACTCCTCAGTCCAACTCTGAATACAAAATAACCCAGATATCATCATAAAGCATCATGTCATGTCACTAGCATCACCATGTAGATATGATAAAACTAAACAGCAACATCATCTAACATATAACAACTATGATGCTGGTAATCAAAATAAATTAAAGTCCTTGAAGCATCTCGTCATGCAAATAAACAAGCAATAAACAAAGTGTCTTTGAATCAAAATAACCATGGAATAGAATGCAAACATGGAAGGCACTAAAGAAAACAATTCTCATGAATATAAACATCAGTTAAGGTGACACTGGTCAAGGTTATTTTTACAAAGGTTCACTGTCGGTATGCTCACTAAATGTAAGGCTCATTGTTGGTAGGCTCACTGTCAATCAAGATAACTGCCCTAGATACAAAAATAGCGCTATCACAACCAATATAAAAAAGTGATCTTACAAAAAAAACTTGAACTAATGAAATTGCATCTACTCATGCATTGATTTAGTTCTAGTTAATAGAATTGTCATTGTCTATAGAAAATCTAAATGAGAGCTGACTACAGAAACACTTTAATACTTCTTCACCCAAATATGTATTTCTTTCATTAACAATCACTTTCGTATCACTTCGTAATTCATATTTGTATTCCTCCTATCCATACCATTAATCACACTAACATGAAACCAAAAATATGTTCTAAATATATACTCGTAGAAATGGAAAAATTACATAAGGTAAGGTGTAGCTTAATAACAAAATTGAAATATTCATTAAAGTACTGCACACTATCATCAAACCCAAAATATAGGTTGCACATAGAATCTTCTCTCCACATTATCATGGGACCAAAGAATAGGTCATACATAGGATAATCATGTTATAAAACAAAATTATCGAAAGATATTGAATTTCAATGCCAATGAGAATACCACAACCAGGACCATGTCTAGTTATCATCAAATTCACAACCAACTAGAGGAACATACCAAAAATTATGTAACACACTACATGAATGTTTGGATAGTAGAGATATCAGAGAAATATTTGGCAACCAACAACCAATAAAAGAATTATCTTCATAATTTTTTACTAAACGTCTTCAAATGATGTCAACCAAAAAAATTCCCAAAATTAGAGTGAGGAAAGACTCCACATACCTCATCAGCAACACACAATAACATATTGAATACTATAGATGTACCAAAAAGCTATACCACTATTACCAAAGCAAGGATAACCATCCACAATATATGTTACCATATAATACTACATAAGATAGATTAATTATGCACATTACCCCGAGAAAAATCATTGGGTACATAGGTTTTGACATCAATGATAACAATTCCAATAACAATATCTCAACAATCTCCCCCTTTGGCATTGTTGGGAAAGCACCTCAAACAGAAAACTCCAAAATATCAAAAACATCAAAAAACCAAAAAAATCCCCCTAAGTTAAGTAGTTCCTTTTAGCCTAGTTTTTCTCCTATATTGTCTCCTCCTTTTTCCAACAATTGTGTTACCCCTATTTTTTATCATATTAATTTTTCCATATAATCCCCTTTTCGAGAAAAATTAGAGTACATTAGTTCCTCTTGTTCGGTATTTCATTCTCCTAAGTCTTTTCTTTATTAATTGAAAATCCTTTCATTTTTGGTCTTTTCATACCAAAATGTTTTTTCTTTGAACCCCTATTATACCTATATGTAAATTTTAAGAGTTCATTGGTTCAAGGTTCATCCCTTGTGCATATGTTTTCTACTTTTCCCAAACCCCGAGTCTTGGTCAAGTGTAAGTGTGAAAAATACAAAGTGGAATTAGTGGGTGGTGAACTTGAACCTTTGTAACTTTTCCTCTTGGTTTAAGGTTCAAAGATAATTGCACACAAAAAGAATTATAAATGCAAGTAATGAATGAAAGAAAAGCAATTATGGAAAAGGGGATATTCTAGACATATCGGAGATTTAAATTTTTAAATTTATGAGAATGGAAGGTAATCATTACACAATAAAGGCCTTATGTGGAAGTGACTAATAATTAATAAAAGTGTCAAAATTATGTTATTTCAAGATTAATTTGGTACGAACAAATTGATGATTGAAGTATAGAAATATTTTATCTAGATTTTGTGTCATTTTATAGACACCAAATGATCTATTTCTTCATCGAAACGCCAAAATTATAAAGTAAGAAAAATGACGCTAGAGGTAATGAATTTTCTTCTTTAGAATTAGTATGGAATGCAAATTTCACGAGAGGTGAGTTAGAAGATACTTCCAATCACCATCACTTCTTCTTTACTACAGAAGGAGGTTATTTATATTTTTCTACTTTTCTTAGCTCACTCTGTTATTTCATTTTGTATATATTAGAAATGGCTCCCAAAAGTCTTCTTGTAAAAGTTTAAAACAGAGCTCTATTCTTGTGTGCTCTTTGCCGGGATTCTGAGAAACCTCTTTAGCTCATGCTAGTTTAGAATATTTCTTTGAAAGAGATAAAAAAAAACCCATGGACTATCCTATGATGCAAAAGATAGATGATAGTGGCATTTTAGAAGCATTGGCATTCCCCATGGCAGTGCATTGCCAAAAATTGGTTTTTGAGTGCACGAATAAGTATGACCAAGAACATAGATGTATTAGGTCTGCAAGTGGTGGTTTAATATTACTCATTAACAAAGAAACTATAATGGTCATCATGAAAATCCTGCCAAAGGAACCCTATGCAGACTGGAATATCACCACATCTTACTAATTTTTCTTTGAGAAAAAGACTAAATACAAAAGTGTGATTACTATAAATTGGCTTCTAAAATTGTAGAAAGGTGATTCATATTTCCCATACCCTTAACCAGAAAACACCTCATAAAGGATATTAGGGATATTGTAATTCTATTACATAGTCTTAAGGGTAGTCAACATGCTTTATTCTGGGAGGACTAGATGCACTCTTTCATCCAAGTAATTTTGAAGAGAGAAAAATACATAGATTGGGCATAAATTATAGGCGAATGATTGCATGAGAGTTTGAGTAATTATCTTGGGAATATAAATTTTTACATGTCCTCTTATCTCTTTTATTGTCTAGAATGCTCAAGAGATTGGCAAGGGATATATCGTGATATTGCTATCAGGATTCAACTGTGTAGTTTTTTGAGTCAAACTCATTGACCCACAATTCATGAGTAGTGGTTCACACGAACCCATCTCTCATGAGAATGAATGAAACATTTAGCACTCATTGG
>MU226210.1:1582676-1599198 GCA_018584345.1 Thuja plicata
TGGGTTCGTGTGAACCACTACTCATGAATTGTGGGTCAATGAGTTTGACTCAAAAAACTACACAGTTGAATCCTGATAGCAATATCACAATTTGACTTGCTGTGGAAAATATCTCCTACTTATCAAGGGATATATCATCAATCGTGGGTAGATGGAATGAAAATATATAAACATTATCCTCATTTACAGATGCAGAAGAGTTATGAGAATTACAAGAGAGTTCATGATGCTTTTACTAGGAGAATAATTCATGATTTATAAGGGAATTTGAATAGGAAAATGTCAGACGGATCCATGCAGATGGTAAGCACCTATGGTAGTTATTTTATTCAATTTACTAGGTTTACATACATCAAAGTTGGTGCTTTTGATGGAGAACCAATTAAATTATTGTGGTATTCTTTAGACCACTTTGTACTAAGATTAGTAGACAATTGGCCCATATTGACAAGAAATCTATAGAAAAAATAAAATTAGGTGTCTCGTTTCCTATTGAACTGGGTCATTACATATACAAATTGGTCTTTAATGCCTTGAAACTGGAAGCAGAATTTAAGAAGTTCAATCCTCAATATTATACATCTAAGAAAAAGATTGATAAGAAAGGTTTTTATCATGCTCATTTGAGATTGGGAGCGGGTTTTCACATATTCCTCAATTATAAGATTTCTGGGAGAATTACTATGACAATTTTAAGTTAGAAGAAGAATGTGATCGAGGTTTACTTTGAACCAAATTATCACTCTCAATTTGAAGATGAATATTACTAGAATCAGATATGATGAAAAGGATCTAATAGATTAGGAGTATGGTGAAAATATACAAGGTAAATCTATCCCTAAGATTTATTGGGATAAAGATGAAGAAAATTAGATTCAAATTCAAACTAACCGAGTAATAAGGAGGACTGAAAAATGGCTAAGAAACCTGAGTCTTGGAAAATTGAGAATCAGTGACTCAAAAACAATGGCAAGCATAAATGATGATTCCTCCTCATAGGTGCATATTATTTCCTCTAATGAATATATTTACACTTTTTTTAGGTACTATAAAAGTAAAAATTGAAGGTTTGATTGCTAAGAAATAAAAGAAACCCTCCATAACCCATTCACCTTCTCGTACTACTCGGTCTATAAGTAAGAGAAAATAAAGAAGAGATCTGACATGAAGGTGTTCATGAACTTAGATACCATGGAAGATGTTGATAATGTGATGGGAGACCATAGCTTAAAGGTACCCATGGAAAACTGTGTTGACAAAGATAAGAAATCTGAAAGCCTACCCGATTCCACGAGTACCATGGTGGTATTGAATGTGACACCAAGTCAAGTGCCTTCAAGAAAAGATGATTTGACCAGAACTCCTAAATTTTTAGAGGCTTAAATTAGTAAAAAGATAAATGGTGTTCCAATTTCCCTACTCATGGAAGATATGGTGAGAAAATTTCTTGGAAAGACTCCCAAATCTAAGAAGTTAAAAACTACTTTCATGATAGACTATGACCCAAACTCAGGAATTTGGATTGCAAAGGTAGATTTACCAATGATAGAAAATGAAGTTCAAGATCCTATTATGAAATATTTCGAAGTGGAAAAGGTTGACCTTGGGTTTTTTTCAAGGTTTGTAGATGCACACCACATCGAAACCTTCACCAATAAGATGCCTAGCAGGACTTGGAAGGAAGAAAAGGATAAGAAAGATCTAAAAAAACTGTGTAACTCATGCCTGACTATATTGAATCCATCCATAGTCCTAGACCACAACCTCTATCTTAGTTGCATGTGTAATTTGATCCCAAATCTCCAATCAACCAAAAAATGTTGGGTCAAATTGAAAGAAGCAAAATGATAGTTGAATTATTTAATGACTAGTTAGAAGGGGTAATCTAGGAGGATACTAAATATATCACTAATCTAAGTAAAGTATATAAAAACACTAAATATGTTATCAAGGAGATTGAATTATAGATTGCCTCTTGGAAGAAAGAAGAGACCAAGTGGATGACGGTAGTTTCCCAAATGAATGACGTTCAGAAGTACAGTATGATCAAGTTTTTAGCATAAAATAATGTGGCTTATTTAGATGTCAATGTGTTGTATGTGTGTAAAAAGAATATCAAATGGAGAAATTTGATAGAGAATTAGGGCCATGAGGAGTCTATTAATCTATTGAAGGAGTTGATCGATCTCACTTTATCTATGTAGAAGGATTTAAAGTGCATCAATGTGAAATTCTTGTAGGATGATGGTAAAACCATGGAAACTACAAACATCATAATTCAATTGTTCAAAGAAAAGATTGAATATGTTAAAGAAACAAAGGCCCTTATGATAGAGGATTTCTGCAGAGTAGCTAAAATTGAGTCCTTGTTAGTTCTATGTATTGATCAGCTGGATAATCATGGAAATAAAGTGGTGCAAGTTCGGCCAGATAAAGAAGTATGGAAGCAGTGAATTGCACACATTGGGATCCCTAATTATATAGTGATTTAGATGTACTACGTCATGCATTTGGAATGGAAAGTGAAACGTGTCACTGCGGTGGGATAGAAAAAATTGGGATATTCCACAGTGCCACAATAACAATAATCATGCCACTGAATTTATGTGTTTTGGTTATTAGTTTTTGTAGATATATCTTAGTTTATTTTTTCAGTTGCATAGAAATTGAATCTTACTCTAAGGCACCGTTATATAACTCTGGGTTTCACAGATAGTTAGCCATGTTTTGGCTATTTATCTATTTTCAAAATACATTGAAAAGGCCCAAAAAAATTTGAGAGCATATAGACTCAATACAAATATTTTGATATCTGGTACTTTGAAAGAAAAACTTTATCTTTCAATATAGTTGATAATCGATTATTATAGACTTAAATCTATGTGTTTGAGTTGATGAAAATGGATTTATGTGTGAATTATCATTCAGTGTAGTAATTGCTTATCTTTCTTAAAAATCTATCATGTATGTTAATGGATATAGATGGTTTATAAACTCATTTTAGTTGAATTATTGGCATTAAAAATAGAGTTTGTGAGCTTTGTTTTATGGAATTACACATATTGAAAAATTGCATTCATTTCATCTTTATGTGTAAATGTTAGTCTTTCTTTAGTACTTTCAGATTAAAAGTATGTTCATAAATTTGATTAGTATTGTATTAATTCATTGAAAATCATTTAAAGGGAGTTGTACCTTCATTTAGAGGGAAACTGATTCTAGTTTACCCAATTGTGGTTACATATTTTTCCTTAAAAGAGGGTTTATAGAGTGAAATTAAGTATTATTATAAAATGACAAATCTATTAACCAACAAATTTTTGGAAACTCTATTGGGGATTCGAATAGATGTATTAAGATCAGTCACCTTGTAATGGGAAAATGATGGTACTACCCCATGAAAATATATTCCTTATTCTACAACCAAACCTTGGATTCCAAGATGAATAGGAATACATAATCAGTCAACTAAATACTCTGGCATGGCGCACATGTAGAAGTCCAGAGGATTATAGAAGGGTGAGCCAAGTATTAGAGAGGGGAGAAGACATAGCCACAAAATTGATATTTTTATTATTGAGGCAAAGAAGGAGACAAGAATTAAATGTAATTAGGAACCAAGAACCTAACAAAATTCCTAAAGCCCCAAGAAATCAAGAACAACCTAGAAATCAATAAATAGTGGCATGATTATAATTTAGCATACTGGAGTTTAGAAGGTATACAAGATCCTTGAGGAGAGAGGGAGTTGAAGATCCCATTTTTCAAGAATTAAAAAATATGAATTTCTCTTCTATTCCTACTCCCATTAGAAGAGCAAGAAGAAGACCTCCTTCCCCTCCAAAAGCCTCTGGGTCTCCTAAATACCAAGCTTTAACCCTTCATGATACTATTCTCCCTATTATTTTAAGATTTCCTTCAATTGGCTCAACCTTCGGGAGCAGCTATAAGACCTCTAAACTTTGGGGCTAATTTGAATTCTATGCCTAAGGAGCAAGGGAAAATTTACCAAAATTTAATGGACATGGAAAAACATCAATAAATGAACATATAAATGTATTTCTTATAGCATGCAATGTGTTGGGATTTTAACATGAAGATGTAGCCATAAGACTTTTGTACAATATTTAATCAAGGCTACAACAGAATAGTTTTTTCATACCTAATGGCTCAATTACAAGATGGAATGAGACAAAAGTTGCATTTGAAAGCAGGTTCAAAGATGTCAAAGATGAACATTCTCTCCTGGCTCAATTAAATCAACTAAATAAATAAATACATGAACCCATAAGAAATTTTTTTGTAAAATATAACAAAATTATTCACAAAATCGTAGCTGTGAAAAGACCTACTCCCGAAAATCAAAAATGCTTATTTCTCAACTCCATGCCTCCTGATATTAGTTTTCATCTTAGAAGAAATAGAGTGGAAGAATTAGTAGCAACACAAACATTGGAAACTGAATTAGAATATGAGATTATTACAGTTGGAAAGTGGAAGAAAGAAGTTCAAATACCCAATGCCCAAACTTCATCCTCTTCTAATCTTATCCTCCAAATATTAGCCAGTAATATTATTGTCATAAAAAGGAAAATGCCTAAAGCTGACACATCATTTCCATAACATTATCATGACATTCCTAGGAGAAACCCTATTCAACAAAAAAAACTAGTAATAAAGTATTACAACTCCCACCACTACAAAAGAGGTTGGACATTGAAGCCCCTCCTGGAAGGGAAAATATGTGTGATTTTCATTTAACTACTGATCATAATGGAAAATCATTCAGATGTGATTAGACATGTTCAAATTACCACTGCAAAAGATATGCTAGGAGAAGTTACATAAGATGAAAGAAACTCTGAGGAGCTTGGAGACTCTAAAATTCACTACGTAGAATATGAATCAGATTTAGAAAGGGGAGGTTAAATATTACTTACTTTGGAGGATCCTTCATGTGTTGTGATGACTAGAGGCCAAAAAAGTCCTAAAATTCCAAATAATTCAGCCTCTCTAGAAATGTCTTTCAAAGGTAAGGAACCTCTTACTTGAACTCATGGCATTGGTTCAAAGGTTCAATTGTATTGGAGATCTGATCCTTAGACTTCTTTTGATATTATTGAATTTTGAAAATCTTCAAGAATCTAAATATATCCTTCTGAGTATCTTATGTTGAATCCAAAATAGCTAGACAAGTTAGTGAGATATGTCAAAGGTGATCATTCTCACACAGAGTCTAGTAGTAAACATCTTGTTAATTTTGAATCTCCCATTGTTGAATTATTTGCTACTCCACCTGATTCACCCACCTCTAAGTCTGAACTGGCCATCAATACATTTAATGATCCTTCTCATACATCTAATGTGAAACCCAATCCATTTTATGTTTGTTTGTTTAAAAATGGTCATAAGCTTAGTAATTACATTGTAGACTCAGTAGCCTCTGACAATATTATGTCTTCTTTAGTATACAAGGCTTTGGGCCTAACCCTCACCAAGACTTCTGGTAGTTGTTATTCCATGGATGGTAAGAAATTTCCTTTGCTCACACAGATCAAGGATGTACAAGCCACTCTTGCAGCCTATCCTAATAAAAGGCTAAAGCTGACTATTCTGTTAGTAGATATTCCTGCTAGTTATGGTATATTGCTGAGTAGAACTTTTTGTAAAGACATGGGTGGAGAAATTAAAATGGATTGGTCAGCAAAAATAATTCTGGTAGGAAAGAAAAATGTAAAATTACAACCTGAAGCAAAATCCAAGTTCACTGTGTTTCCATCTAATGATCTTAGAGCTCAAATATTGTACCAAGAATGTGAATTTGGAAATTATATGATAACTTCTAAAGATGAGAGAGAAGAATCAGTACTTTAACCTCCTTGTTCTGAAGGTGGATGGATCATGGAATTTGATGGTAGTTTCTCATAAATAGGCTCTAGAGCAGGTGTGGTCTTGATATCTTTTGAAAATGAGAAATTTCCTTATTTCTTCAAATTGGAATTTAAAAATACGGTTGAAACATCAGAGTATGAAGCTTTTTTATTGGGATTAGTTGAGGCCAAAAGAAAGGGGATAAAGATACTCAAGGCAAAAGGTGATGTTGAATTGATTTTCAAACAGGTAAGAAATATATTTTCTGTGAAGAATGAAATATTGAGACATTATAGAAACAAGGTTTGGGATGAGATAGAAGATTCTGATGCCTTTTCTATTGAAAAAATTCCCAAGGATCAGAATACTAGAGAAAATTGAATGGATGTATCAGCTTCTCTTCTTCTCCCTCATCCCAATTTTAAAGAAGACACATATAGAATAGAAATGATTTATAGACCTAAAGTCTGGGATAATGCTAAATCTTGGCAGGATTTTTAGAATGATAGATGGATTAAGAGTTTCTTAGGAAGTGAAAAAAAATTTATGTCAAATTTCTTTGAGGGTTCTGCATTAGAGTGCAAAGAGTTCTCTCCTGATTTAGGAATTGATTCAAATGAGGGTGTTATCCAATTGAAAGGAGATAAAATCCCAAAATTTATAGTGTCTCTTGAGCATATATTTGATTATAATGACAGATATGTTGGAAGTAAGCATCCACACATTGCCAATGGTCCCAAAGTTAATGAAAAGGTAAATATCGGGGATGAAACTGATCCAAAGTTTGTCAACATAGATACTTGACACCAGGAGAAAGACATAGATTTATTAAATTACTGATAAAATATAAAGATGTAATTTCTTGGTGCTATGATGATCTACAGAACTTTAGAAAAGGTTAATTCCAACACAATATTCCTCTAAAATTGGATGTAGTCCCATTCACACAGAAATTAAGAAATTATAACCCAAAATTTATAGATGTCATCTTCAAAGAGGTTGAGAAAATGTTAAATCCAGAATTATATATTTAATTCACCATTCAATATGGGTGGAAAATATTGTTCCTATATGGAAGAAAAAAGGTGAAATAAGGATTTGTGTCGATTTAAGGAACTTGAACTAGGAAAGTCTAAAAGATAATTACCCTCTACCTTTCATGGATCACAATCCGTAGACAGTTGTTGGATCGGAGATGATGTCCATGTTGGACAGATTTTTAGGTTCCAATGAGATAAGTGTGGCTAAGAAGGACCAACATAAAACTACCTCCGTTACCCTTGGGGAACTTTTGCATATAATTGTATGCCTTTTGTCCTAATTAATACTGGTGCAACTTTCCAAAGGGTAATGGACTTATTCTTCAGTCATTTAAAATATAAAATAATTATCATCTACTTGGATGATTTAACTATTTTTTTCAAGAGAAGGGAACATCATTTGACAGATTTGAAAGTTGTCCTACAGAGGTGTAGAGACCATGGAATATCCCTTAATCCAAAGAAGTTTGTTTTATGTATTATAGAAGGAAAAGTGTTAGGACATCTAGTTTCAAAGGATGATATTAAGATTGATCGAGAGAGAGTGAAGGAAATCCAACAACTAAGTCTTCCATCCAATAGATGTGGAATTACATCCTTCTTCGGGCAAGTGAACTTTCTTAGGAGATTTGTACCAGAATTTGTTGAGATCATAAAACACATTATAGGGATGATGAGTGAAAAGAAGGTATTCAAATGGAATGAAGCAACAATGAGGGCCTTTGAGGATGTTAAAGGAGTAATTGTGCATGCACCTACCTATAATGTCCCCTTTCTCGGATAAGAGTTAATAAAATACTAAAAATAAATTAATAGAATATATATATATATCCCACTACCATGACATAGTTACAGCAAGATAAACCTTCATGTCAAAACCAAGCACATTATCAATGCACAATAATGATAGTTAATAACGGTAAAATGAGATATAGAGTAAATATGTTCTATCGATCACTTAAGGAAAACCATCAACTATTAACGTAGGTTTAAGAGAAGGATTGACTAAGTGATGGTTAGTCATTACTCTCGCTAGTGACAGTAAATTGTTAAGAGGACAGTAATAATTAATACAAATAACAACAAATTGTATCTAATATCAACGTATCAAGATAATCAATATTATGAAGATAATTGTTATGAGAGGGAACTATCTCTTACGAAGTGTTACGGACCCCATATAGACATGTCTTTCAAATACAACTATTTGGTTAGGAATATATAAAATGGAAATTGATCTCATTTGACGAGGGAAGAAGATGTATCAAGGGAATAGAAAGGGAACTAATAAGAAATAGGGACCAGCATTCAAAGAGTAATTCGACTACAAACTTTGGTATGAAATTGTTTATATATATTTATATGCATAAACTCATTTATAAAGGCATTTGTAAATACATGTTCCATCATTTATAAAATTATGTATATAGGTGTATTTTATATATATACATATAATTAGAATATATCTATTATATGAATTCTTAAATTAATGCATTCTTGTATAAATATGAATTTCTCATGAATGAATCTTAAATGGATTTTATCCTAATGTTGTGCATCTATAATATTGGATACCATAAAGAATAAATTGTTAGTTAAATAGAGATGGGATTCCCAAAATAATATTGGATACCATATAGAATGAATTGTATGTTCATTAGAGATGGGATTCCTAAAATAATATTGGATACCATATAGAATGAATTGTGTATTCAATAGAGATGGGATTCCTAAGATAATATTGGATACCATATAGAATGAATTGTATGTTCATTAGAGATTCCTAAATTAATAATGGATACCATATAGAATGAATTGTATGTTCATTAGAGATGGGATTCCTAGAATGATGATATCGGATACCATAGAGGATGAATCTTATATTCATTAGAGATGGAATTCCTATATCTGGAGGGGGCTAGAGGAAATTGTTATAGTTTCCCTAGTCTCAAGATTTTTGTAATCTCAAGTAGGCGGTATATATACTAATAGCCAGTCATATGCATATGCGTAGGCTTGGATAACATCTATCATTTCCAAGAGATCTTAGGATAAGTGCTCTACGGGAAGACATGTCGATAGCCCGGTTGCTTAGATTGGATCTTATATCCCTCAAGCAGAGAATCGGGAATTATGTGAAGCCTGACCTAGAGGCAGTTCCTAGAGTCAAATCCCCTTACTAACTTATAATATAGTAAGAGTCATATAAATATTGTGTAATATTTTGTAATAACATCAATTTTGTAGGACATTACATAAGGAGAATAATTAGGGACATTACACTACCGTAGTAAATCCAGCCTTTCGAAATGAGTTCATCATTTATTGTTATGCATCCAAACATACTATGTCTGGTATTTTATTGTAGAAGAATGACTAGAATATGGAATATCTCATAGCCTTCATGATAATTCCACTTTAAAAAACATGAACTTAAATATGAACACTAATAGGAAAATAAGCTTTTTCTTTGGTAAAATTTGTCAAACAGTTTAGATCTTAGATTTTGCACTCTCACTCCATTGTTGGTGAACCTAGTACGGTTGTAAAGAGTATTTTGACACAACAAGAGGTGGGAATGAACAACAAGGCTACCTGGGTTGCTAAGATATAAGTTTTTGATCTAAACATTAAATCAACAAAGTTGGTTTGAGGTTAAGGCTTGTGTTGGTTGATAGCAGAAAATAAAGAAGAAGATGAAGATGAAGAAATGACAATTTCTTTATTACTGAGTTTAAAAGACTCATGGTTTATGGACGTAGCACATTATCTGACATATGCAGAATGCCTAGATCATATGTCCTCAAAAGAAAAGATAAATCTGAGACTGAAAACAACAAAGCATGTGATTTTTGATGATGTGTTATACAAGAAAAGTCTTGATGGAATTTTTGAGGCATGTAGATAAGTAACAAAATAAGAATCTTTTCAAGAACTTCCATGATGAGGCTCGTGGCGGGAACTTCTCTTCCATAGTCATAGTTTTTAAAATCCTTAGGAATTGTTATTATTGGCTAGGGATGTTCAAAGATGCATATAAATGGGTAACAGATTGTGAAAAGTGTAAATTATTCTCAAGAAACCCACAATAAGAAGCATTACCACTTAGGTCAGTTGTCATAGATGAACCCTTCAAACAATGGGGTTTACAATTTTTTGGGCCTCTTACACCTCCCTAAAGTGCACGATACACTCACATCCTGATAGCCACTAATTATTTTACAAAGTGGGTAGAGGCATCCCCAGTGAACAAAACCACCTTAGAATTGGTATGTAATTTCCTTAACAAGAATATACTGGTGCATTTTGGAGTACCTCATAACATTTTAGTAGAAAATATGATCTTTTCTTCAATCGAACTAACTATGTTTTTCTATGATCATATTATCTCACTCTCCCATTCATCATATTATTGTTTGTTAATATAGGTCTAATTACTAAGAGGGGAGGGGTGAATCGGTAATCCACACATTTTCACCAATTCAATGTCTTTAGACTTTATGCACCAAAACATATAGAAACTATTAACATAAGTATAATTTTAATGCATACATCCACAAGTAATAAATCAAACAATGTAAACACCATATTTATCATGTGGAAACCCAAATAGGAAAAAAAACATGGTGTGAGATGATACCCACAAAATTTGTACTCTTCTGGAATATGCCCTGTTAGGAGCTTACCATGTTAAAGGTTTACAAAACACTGTTAGGTGTTACCATGTTAAGGGATTTTCCTAAGAACTATTAGGATCTTTACTCTATTAGGAGTAGAATTTTTAGAATAATTTAAATACAAGCTAATGTTCCATCTTGTTAGAGGATTTACAATAAAGATTTGTTAGGATCTCCCCTATTAGGGGATTTTGCTGTTATAATGATTAGAAAGAAACATATAAAATGATCTATGAAAACTGCACTACCTCTGTATGATCATATCCTTTTAAGCTCTCAAATACATTACCATACTATATACTCTTCCTAAGCTCAATCACACTTGATTCATTTTCTTTCTTTGTCTCAAAATCCTTTTGCAATTTGCAATCATCTTTCTTCTCTCTCTATGTTCTTCTTCAATTGTTCTTCTTTGTAGAATTACTTCCACCAGCTTACAACAAACCCTAGATGCAAGATATGAATGATCCAGATCATCTTTGGTAAGATACAGTGCATCTAGATACTCATAAAACATTTTCCTCTGACCGCGTCAGCATGCTCATCGATTCTACCTTGGTAGTTGAGCCATTTTAGAAACCTCTTTTGACCAAAAAGAAACTTCCTGAAGAAGCCTTCTCAAACTTATACCTCATCAATGTGTTGTCAAGTAAGTCCCAAAAATCATACAACTAACTTTCCACTTTACGAAAATCATCACTGATCCTTTTGTTATAACGCATTTCATTACCGATCTACAAATCTTCTTAGCCTGTTCAAGAACTTTGTCTTGTTTAAATTTTCATTCTGTTAACACCACTTCCATTCAATTAAACTAGTAGTACTGATTAACATTATGATTTGTGCTTGCACATATAGTAGCTTTACATTGTTTACAATGATACCTTATGACCACTCCATCAAATACTTCATTGATCTGAAACAACAATCAAATCACCTACTATCTATCATTGACTATTTTAGCAATTACCCAGTTTGAGTCCATTCCATCATAACTAACATAATTTTCATATAAAACATCGTGATGGAAAATTTATCATCAAAACACATAATATAACCTTCCATAATAATATCAATATTAGAAACATACTATAACTCATGATTCACTTACACAATATTATGTAATATACTGAAAACACTAAGTAAAGTAGTTGACATCAATGAAAACCAAATAATTGATTCGATTGTCATAAAATCTATACCAATATTCATCAATGCATCACTTAGCATCATTGCATTAGTTATGCTAACAATCTCCCCCTTTGGTATTGATGGAAACATTCTTATCAACATCAATTTTCTTCTCATAGTTTCTCCTTGTTCTGCGTTCTGTAAAAATATTTCCACTTCTGTCTTTGCCTCTGATCTTCCACTTTTTTCTTCTCACTCCTTCATATACTCCTTCAAAGAAAATACATATCTTCCCATGTGGAAAGTGCATACATATTCTCCCCCTTACATATTCTCCCCCTTAGACAAAAATGTCAAAGGTGTCAAATCATTCAGTCACCTCTGAGTACGCATTACTAAATCTTGCATGTTTATTTCTCATTATACCAGTTGAGTATCAAACTTAAGACTTCTTCCCTTTAGGATTTTTCCACCCCTACATCAATTCATATATATGATATTCTGATAAACACATATGAACTTATGCAATCAGCATCATCCTCTAATTAACTTCAGATAGGGGAATAACCCCTAATCTACCTCTAAGATATTCAAAGGTATCTTTTGGCAATGGCTTGGTGAATACATTAGAAAAAATTTCTTTAGTAGACACATAATCAAGTCTTACCTCCTTCTCTTTTACTTTCTCTCTTAGAAAATGATATTTTATTGCAATGTGTTTTGTCTTCGAGTGTATCACTGGATTCTTGGAAGTATTGATTGTACTAGTGTTATCACAATAGATAAAAATAGGTTCAATTATCTTCTCATAAATTCCTTCAAGAATCTATTTTATACATACAACTTGTTGACAGTTAAGAGCAACAGCAACATACTCTTCTTCTGCAACAGATTGAGAAATACAAATTTTTTTCTTACTAGTCTAGGAGACTAATCTTTCACCAAGAAAGAATGCTCCACCACTTGTTCTCTTCCTATCATCAATATTTCCTGCCCAATATGCATCAGTAAATACATTCAAAGAAAAATTTATAACCTTACCATACCATAAGCCATAATCTTTAGTTCCTTTGAGATATCTAAAGATCCTCTTTACTGCAACCAAATGTGAGTCCTTTGGGTTTGATGAAAACCTTGCACCAATGTCAACAACATGTGAAATATTTGATCTATTGTGCACAACATACTTTAGTTTACCGATCTTGGATCTATATAAAGTTTAATTTACCTCTTTTGATTCATCCTCATGAGATAACTTGTATCTGTACCATAGGTGTCCCACTAGTTTTGAATCTTCCATGCCAAAAAAAATTAGAATCTCCTTCACATATTTTCATTGAATTATGTATATACCATTCTTTTTCTGTTGTATTTGAAGTCCAATTAAGAATTTAATTTCTCCTATCATATACATTTCAAATTCCTTCCTCATTTCCTCTGCAAATGACCTTCTTAATGCTTAATTTCAACCAAATAGTATGTCTTCACTTTCATATTTTAGATTTACATTGCTATTGTCACTAGTCCTTGTAAAACCAATCTTAATAAGATAAACATGCAATATTTCATACCATGATCTTGGAGCTTTCTTCAATCCATACAAATCTTTATGCAATTTACATACCATATCTTTACCTTTCTCCTTTGCAAATCCTTCAAGATGTTCAATGTATACTTCCTCTTCTAACACACCATTCAGGAAAATAGATTTTACATCCATTTGATATACCTTAAATATTTTATAAGAATCATATGCTAACAATATCCTTACACCTTCAAGTATTGAAATAGGTGCAAATATTTCTCCATAGTCTAATCCTTATTCTTGTGCATAACCTTTGCAAACGTCTTGCTTTGTTTATGATCACTTCTCCTTTCTCATTCAGCTTGTTCCTAAAAATCCATTTAGTACCTATAACATTCTTATGAGTAGGCCTAGGTACTAAAGTCCAAGTTTTATTATTTTCTATTTTCTATAATTCTTCTTTCATAACCATAATCCAATCATCATTGTCAAAATCATCTTTAACAGTTTTACGTTCAAGTTTAAATATCAGACAAGTGTTTTCTCTTGCCTTGCTTCTTGTCATTATTCCATCTTTTTTGTCACCAATAATCTGATCTTGTGCATGATTGAGTTTCACATACCTTGGGAGTACTAGTTCTATCCTTTGGTTACCTTCATCATTATTCACTGGTTGTGCTTCATTCAACACTTCAATCGTCTACAGTATTATTTCTGAATCCATCGGTTGAACATAAACAAACTTATCATAGTCTTACAGTTCCTTCTTGCTATATTCCTCATTCTTTTCAGAAAATTTATCAATTCTAACATTTTCACTTTCAATCATCTTGTTAGGACACTTGATCAAACACTTATATGTTTTTCTTTTAGTAGAATATCCAAGAAATATTCCTTCATCGCTTTTAGAATAAAATTTACCATTTTGATCATCCATTTTTATGTTACATTTTCTTCCAAAAAAATTTAATTAATTGACACTAGAAGTATGACCATACCATAGCTCATAAGGTGTTTTTATTGTACATTTCCTAAGTTGTACCATGTTTAGAGTATAAACAGCACTACTTACAACTTCTCTCCAAAACGTTTGAGCCACTTCCTTTTGTATCAACAATGTTCTTGCACAGTCAATTTTGGATCTGTTCCTTCTCTCAGCAATTCCATTTTGTTGAGGTGTTCTTGGTGTTGATAATTGTCTCTTGATTCCATGTTCTTCACAGAAAGATGTAAACTCATGTGAAGTAAACTCACCTCCTCTATCAGATCTAAGACATTTGACTAATGTACTTGTTTCTTTTTCAACTCTTTCCCTATAGACCTTGAACATGTATTATGCATCATATTTATCCTTTAAAATCATAATAGATTGCATTCTTAAGTAGTCATCAACAAATAAGATAAAGTACATATCTCCATAATATCTCTTTGTTCTCATCGGTCCACACAAGTCACTAATGTGAACAAGGTCAAGGATGTTCTGAGATGAGTAGACCTTACTTGTAAAGATAGACCTAGTTAAATTTCCCAACTGACACTCTTTACACACAGTATTTTCAAGCTTAGCTAATATAGGCAGACCTATAACACATTTATGCTTGCTGACCTTTATCAGATTATCAAAATTAACACGACAAAATATTTTATGCTAAAGCCAATTGTCTTCAACTTTAGAAATCAAGCAATATTTATTAGTAGAGTTCAAGTGAAATATGTCATATCTAGTATGTTTTCCAGTACAAATCAACTCTCTAGATGTTACTAAGATCTTGCACACATCGTTACTAAATTCCAACCTAAAACCTTTTTTATTCAACTGAGAAACACTGAACAAGTTGTACTTTAATCTATCAGCCCAATAAACATTATCACAATTGGTAGTATCATTTATTGTTATAGAATCCTTACCTCTTACTACACATGGTGAACCATTACTAAATCTGACTGCACCACCATCACATTCTTCCAATGAAATAAATTTTCCTTTATCATTGGTCGTGTGATGTGTACACCCATTGTCTATTATCCAATCACCACTATAATTCATGCTTGAAATCAATGCTTTCTCCTCACTATCTCCATCTACACCTGTTGAGGGATCTTCTTTTATTGCAACAAATACTATCTCTTCCCTATCATCTCTTCCATTTGATTCTTCATCACTCACTCCATCTTCTACTAGGTAGCATGCTTTCTTATTTTTTCTTTGAAGTTCCTGAATTTCTTGAACTTATCCTTCCTATCATTTTCAAGACATCTAGATGCAATATGACATATTTTGTTACATGAAAAGCATTTTAAAGGTAGTTTACCTTGATACTTTCATTTTCAAGTAGGCAATCTCCTCACTAGAAGTTATTCCAACTCTTCTTGTTCTCTTTCCTCATATAGGTTACAATCATAATCATATTTCCCTTCAAAATTGTTAGACTTCCTTTCCTTTCCTTGATGAACTAATGGTTAGGGAGGCTTTGAAAGCAGACTCTATTCTAAGCATATTGTTATCAAAATTACTCAACTCAAAAGTAGTAAGTTTTCCAATCAAAGAGTCTAGAGTCATATTTGTAGGAATGATAGATCTCCATTCTTGTATAGCACAGACTCTAATATGTTAGGAATAAGGTGTCTCAACCTTGGCTAATTCCTATTCTTATCATTTGTTTTGTAAAATGTATTTCTTGCAAATAATGTAATTAAGTGTGAGTGTACATGTCTAGTTGGCATGTTGATGTGTCACTCCACTTGATGTGTCGGCATCTTTAATTGTGTGTAAGGAGATCATGGCTGAAACAGTTATGACGGATTCCTATGACACGTAAGAGCTATTTCTAGGATATTTCAATGACAGGTGAAGACATGCAATGACATGTGGCAACTGATAAAGTTGAGTATTGTACACTCTTCCAATCCTTGATCCTATTTTCTCAGAGAATGGTAAAACCCTAATATGGCTATCTTTGGGAGTTGCCCTAAAAAGGAAAGCGCAATGATATAAGCATTTTTTAGGGTTATAGGAAAGGATACAAAAAGAGTGTATTGTTGGTATAATCTAGTGCTACTGGATTTGTCTGTGTGTGTCAATTGTCTCCTGAAAGAACTTGCATTGCAAGTGTGTTGTAACCATTGTGTTGAAGATAATACATTGTGCAGTTTTTGGAGTGCTGGGGTTTTTTACCGAAAGGTTTTCCCCAGGGTAAATCATTGTGTCATTCTCTATTTTCTGTATGCATGGTATATGGTTGCAATATCTTTGTTAAAGTAGTTAATGAATCTGAAAT
>MU226210.1:1602808-1657095 GCA_018584345.1 Thuja plicata
CATGGTATATGGTTGCAATATCTTTGTTAAAGTAGTTAACGAATTTGAAATTGTAAGGATTTAAAAGAATTTGCACAATACTTTCCTTTAGAGATTAGTGTAGGAAGTTGTTTCCGCACCTGAGTTTGCTTACATAATAGCATATTGTGGTAGGAGGGTTCTTAATATTTACTTACCACATCATCATCAATTTGACCACTAGCTCCTTTGATATCAGAGACAACCTCCTTAAGTCCTTTGTTGTATTGACCAATATTTCCTCCTTCTTGCATTCTCATTTCATCATACTTTCCTTTGAGACTATCTACTTTAGCTTTCAGGACATGAGCATCACCGTCATGGACTATTGCCACCTTATCCCACATATATTTAGCATTATCCATTTCTTTAATATCTACAAACTCAACATCACCCAAAGCACTTGCAATTTCTATCATAGCATAATTGTGTTCCAATTTTATCTTTATTTCATTAGGATTTAAGATGCCAGAAGGTTGAACATACTTCATTGTAAGATGATCCAATGCTTTATCTCCAATACCAGACAAATGCAAATTCATCATGCTTACCCATGTAGAGAAGTTTTCCTTAGATAACTTAGGTTTTTCCTTATTATACATCTTCAGATATTTCTCCAAAGCTACTAAGCCTTCACAATCAAGGGAGAAATGCTCTGATACCAATTGTTAATACAAGTTTGATTACTGCGAGGAGAGGGTTGAATAAGTAATCCACACAATTTCACCAATTCAACTTCTTTAAACTGTATGCACCAAAACATATAGTAGCTACTAGCATAAGTAAAATTTCAATGCATATATCCACAAGTAATCAATCACACAATGTAAACACCATATTTATCACATGGAAACCCAACTGGGAAAAAACCACGGTGTGAGATGATACCCACAAAAATTGCACTCTTCTAGAATACACCCTGTTAGGAGCTTACCGTGTTAAAGGTTTACAAAATATTGTTAGGTGTTACCATGTTAAGAGATTTTCCTAAGACCTGTTAGTGTCTTTACTCTATTAGGAGTATCCTTGTTAGAGTAATTTAAACACAAGATAATGTGCCATGTTGTTAAAGGATTTACAATAAAGATCTATTAGGATCTACCCTGTTAGAGGATTTTACTATTACAATGATTAGAAAGCAACATATAAAATGATCTGTGAAAACTGCACTACCTCTGCATGATTAGATTCTTTTAAGCTCTCATATAAATCACCATACTATATACTCTTCCTCATCTTGATTGCACTTGATTCCTTTTCTTTCTCCATCTCCAAATCCTTCTACAATTTGAAATCAACTTTCTTCTCTCTCTCTTTGTTCTTCTTCAACTATTCTTCTTTATAGAATTACTTCCACCGACTTACAAAAAACCCTAGATCTAAGATATCAATGATCCACATAATCTTTGGTAAGATACAATTTATCTAGACATTCATAAAACATTTTCCTATGATTGCATCCGCTTTCTCATTGATTTTACCTTGGTATTTGAGCCATTTAAAAAACCTCTTTTGACCAAAAATAAACTTCATGAAGAAGCCTTCTCCAACGTATACCTCGATCAATGTGCTATCAAGTAAGTCCCAAAAATTACACAACTTACTTGACAATTTACAAAAATCATCACTGATCCTTTTGTTATAACAAATTTCACCACCGATCTACAAATATTTATAGCTTGTTCAAGAAATTTTTCATTTTTACCTGTTCATTCCGTTAACACCACTTCCAGTCAATTAAACTAGTAGTACCAGTTAACATTATGATTTTCAATCACACATATATTATCTTGACATTGTTTACAATGATATATTATGACTGCTCCATCAAGTACTTCATCGATCTAAAACAAAAATTAAATCACTTACCTTTTATCATTGATTGTTTTAGAAATTACCCGGTTTGAGTCCATTCCATCATAACTAACTTAATTCTCCATATTAAATGTCACAATGGAAAATTTATCATCAACACACATGATATAACCTTCCATAAGAATAGAAACATTAGTAACATACCATAACTTAGGATTCTCTTACAAAATATCAGGTAATATACTGAAAACACTAAGTCAAGTAGTTGACATCAATGATGACCAAATAACTGATTCTCATGTCATCAAATCTATATGAATCTTCATCAATGCATCACTTAGCATCACTGCATCAATTATGCTAACATTATCCTCAAGGAAATGGACAAGCTGAGTCAAATAATAAAAATTTGATACCTATCATGAGAAAATTGGTAAGTGATAATTTGAAAGATTGGCATAAAAGGATTTATGAAGCACTTTGGGTTGATATAATAAAATAGAGAATGGCTATACGGATGGCACCTTTTGAAATAGTATGTGAAATAAGAGCTCAGTTATCTTTTCCTCTTGAATCATCTACAGCTAAGTTAGAAAAGGTGATCGAAGATCAATATTTCCAAAATTCTCTAGAAAAGAGAGTAATGTACCTGAATAAGATGGAGGAGGAGAGGAATGAACTGGTGGACCGTATTACAACCCATCAAGATCAAGTTAAAAGAATCTTTGATCAAAAAACTAGATGCAAAAAATTCATGCAAGGAGATCAAGTATTGTTGTGGGATAAGAGGGAACCCAAAGGATCGCATGGTAAATTTGATTCTCTCTGGAAAGGACCATTCAAAATCTGTCAAGTATTGGACCCTAACTCTTTTAAATTGGAATATCTAGATGGAACTGTTCTACCCCTATCTTATAATGGATAAGATCTTATGCTCTATCAATTATAAAATAGTAGTCCCCTATTCTTGTATATAGTATTTTGTTTTTCTTAGTCTTGTAGTTGGATATTTTTGTGTTGGTTTTGATGTGTCTTGCTCCTTTTTCCCTTTTTTGGCATTTGTGTAACTAGAGATCCTAGGTTCATTACTTAGTCTGTCACAGTCTTAGTCCCTAGTCAAAGCCAATGGTTACCCCTATTTTTTCTCATATTAAATTTTCCATATAATTTTCTTTTCAAACAAAATTAGAGTACATTTGTTCCTCTCTGTCGGTGTTTCATTCTCCTAAGTGTTTTCTTTATCAATTGAAAATCCTTTCTTTTTTTGTCTTTGCATACCAAAATGTTTGTTCTTTGAACCCCCTGATTGAACCTGTATATAAAGTTCATTGGTGCAAGGTTCATCCCTTGTGCGTATGTTTTCTACTTTTCTTGCACCCTGAGTCTTAGTCAAGTGTATGTGTGAAATATGCAAAGAAGAATCGGTGGGTGGTGAACTTGAACATTTATACCTTTTCCTCTTGGTTTAAGGTTCAAAGATAATTGCACACAAAAATAAATATAAAGGAAAGTAATGAATGAAAGAAAATAAATTATGGAAAAGGTAATATTCTAGGCATATCAGAGATTTAAATTTTTAAATTTCTGATAATGGAAGGTAATCATTACACGGTAAAATCCTAATGTGGAAGTGACTAATAATTAATAAAAGTGTAGAAATTATGTCATTTCAAGATTAATCCGGCATGAACAAATTGATAATTGAAGTATGGAAATCTTGTATCCGGATTTTGTGCCTTGTTATAAACATCAAATAAGTTGTTTCTTCATCGAAAATCCAAAATTATCAAGTAAGAAAAATGACATTGGAGGTAATGAATTTTCTTCTTCATAATTAGTAGGGAGTTCAGATTTTATGACAAGTGAGTTCTAATACTTCCTATGACCATCATTGCTTCTTTTCTTCAGAAGGAGGTTATTTATATTTCCTTCTTTTCTTAACTAACTCTAATATTTCATTTTTTATCTGTTAGAAATGGCTCCCAAAAACTCTTCTTGTAAAAGTTTAGAACAAAGCTCTGGTCTTGTGTGCTCTTTCCAGAATTCAGAGACATCTCTCTAGCTCATGCTAATTTAAAATATTTCTTAGAAAGAGATAAAAACCACATGGATTCCCCTATCATCTAAAATATAATTATAGCAGCCTTGTAGAAGCAATGACCTTTCCCATGACAGTGCATTGCCCATAATTGGTTTTTGAGTGTATGAATAAGTATGACCCAGAACATAGATGTATTAGGTCTGCAAGTGGTGGTAAATTGTTACCCATTAATAGAGAAACTATAATGGTATTCATGAAGATCCTGCCAAAGGAACCCTGTGCATACTGGAATATCACCACGTCTTACTTTTTCTTCTATGAGAAAAAGGCTAAATACAAAAGTTTGATTGCCATAAATTGGCTTCTGAAATTGCAGAAAGGTGGTTCAAGATTATGAAGACCCTTAACCAGAAAACACCTCATAAAGGAGATTATGGATATTTTAATTCTATTACATAGGCTTAAGGGTATTCATCAAGCATTTTATGGGAGGACTGGATGAACTTTTTCATCCAAGTAATTTTGAAGAGAGGACAATACATAGATTGGGCATAAATTATAGCTGAAAGATTGCATGAGGGTTTGAGTAATTATCTTGGGAATAGAAATTTTTACATGTCCTCTTACCTCTTTTATTATCTATCATGCACAAGAGATTGGCAAGGGATATATCATGAACCATGGGTAGATGCAATGAAAATCTAAGAATATTATCCTCATTTGCAGATGCAGAGGAGTTATGAGAATTACAAGAGAGTTCATGATGTTTTTTACTGGGAGACTAATTCATGAATTAGAAGGGAATGTGAATAGGAAAATGTCAAAAAAATCAATGCTTCTAGTAAGCACCTATGGTAGTTATTTTATTTAATTTCCTAGGTTTACATACATCAGAGTTGGTGGTTTTGAAAGAGAACCAGTCAAATTACCGCGGTATGCTAATTTAGACCACTTTATACTGATTGAGATTAGTAGACAAATTGACCATATTGAAAATAAATCTATAGAAAAACAAAAATCAGTTTTCTCATTTCCTATTGAACTAGGTCATTATATATGCAAATCGGTCTTTAATGCCCTGAAACTAGAAGCAAAATTTAAGAAGCTCAATCCACAATATTATACAACTAGGAAAAATTTTGAAAGCAAAGGTTTTGCACATGCTCATTTGAGCTTGGGAAAAAAAATTTCACATATTCCTCAGTTAGAAGATTTCTGGGACAACTATTATGAAAATTTTTAGTTAGAAGAAGAATGTTATCCAAGTTCACTTTGAACCAAATTGTCACTCTCAATTTGAAGATGAATATTACTGGAATCAGAGATGATGAAAAGGATGTAATAGATCAGGAGTATAGTGAAAAGGTACAAGGGTGGCCTATCCCTAAGATTGATTGGGATAAAGATGAAGGAAATTATATTCAAATTCAAAATTTTCCACTAATAAGGAGGACTGAAAAATGGCTAAGAAACCTGAGACTTGGAAAATTGAGAATCAGTGACTCAGAAACAATGGCAAGCATAAATGATGATTCCTCCTCACGGGATCATATTATTTCCTCTAATGAATCTATTGACACTTGTGTTGCAGATACTATCGAAGACAGTTAGTCGTGTTCTAGCTATTTATATGTTTTGAATAGACATTGAAAAGGCCCAAGAAATGTTGAGAGCATATAGACTCAATACTAATATTTTGATATATGATACTTTGATATCTGACACTTGTGTTGCAGGTACTATCAAAGAAGGTTAGTTGTGTTCTGGCTATTTATATGTTTTGAATAGACATCAAAAAGGCCTAAGAAATTTTGAGAGCATATAGACTCAATACTAATATTTTGATATATGATACTTTGAAAGAAAAACTTCATCTTTGAATATATGGTTTTATAATCGGTTATTACAGACTTATATTTGTGTGTTTGAGTTGATGAAAGTGGATTTCTCTATGAATTTTCTTTCAATGTAGTAATTGTTTAACTTCTTGAAAATATATCATGTATCTCAATGGATATAGATGGTTTATAAGCTCATTTTAGTTGAATTACTGGCATTAAAATAGAGTCTGTGAGCTCTATTTTTTAGAGTGACTCACATTGAAAAATTACATTTGTTTCATGTTTATGTGTGAATGTTAGCCTTCCTTTAGTACTTTCAGGTTAAAATTATGTTCAAAAATTTGATTAGTATTGTACTAATTCATTGAAAATCATTTAAATAGATTTTTTGGTGAACATAACTAATTGAATGTTTGAAGATGTTAAGTTGGTGATCACCGAGCTACAGAAAGTTAATGCAAGACATTAAATCAATTAAAGTATTGTATTTACATTGATGTCAACTTGATATAATCTGATTGGTTATATACATATTGTCAAAGACTTCAAAGAATCAAAGAGATAAAGGTTATGTTATGATTAATGCAAAAAAGATCAGTATACACCAAGTGACAACAAACACCAACAGACAGTCTACCCCGATGGATAGAGAACCCCAAGAGAAGAGTCACAGTGATACTCGAGAAAGCATTATCAAGTAGAACCTATGTGATACCCGAGAAGAACTGAATGTCACAGTTTTTCCCGATGGACAGACAAACCCGACAAGACAAAGATGCCTGAGGACAACTCAAGTCAAGACCAAGCTAACAAGGATTTAAACATCGATAAGAACTGAAGTTCATAAATGAAAAAATACTTAGATGTAGGAGCTAAATATGGAGTTAACTAGTTGATCACATTGTTTTCATCGACAAGTTAAAAGCTAGAGATAAGCTAGAGTTTTAAAGATAGTTTTATTCTAGTTGTCAAGCAGAAATCTGCGGAAAAAAACTAAAGTAAGATTTAAAGAAAGAATGGTGAGATTTCTGAATCATGTCAAGAACAAGTAAGACAAAGACCTAGAAATGGTGAAATCATGTCTATAAAAGAGACAAGCTAACTCATTATGAATTAGGGGGAATAATAGAAGAGGATGTTGAAGAGAATACTGGTGAAGAAGACTTCATTTAGACCTAATCAAACAAGCTGAAAGACAGAGCTAAAGATTTCTATAGACACTGAGCAATAGAGAAGCAACTACATCACCGAGCAGAAAGAAGTGGAGCAAAAGAATAGAAAAGAAACATTGATCAGAAAGGTATTATGAGCTTAAAATAGATCTAAACATCTACAAGTTTAAGTTGTATAAATGAATAGATCATATATTGTTTCAGTTTAACCATTGATTCAGAAAATCTCTTAACAGAGTGGGATTTAACTATCCTTTATATATTGAGATGCATCTCAAGGAGTATCAAAAAGTTTCTCATGAAGATAGCATAGTGAAATTCCATATATCAAGTGACAAACTATTATATTAAATCCTCTAACAAGGTCGCACTTAACAGTGTGTTTTTAACCTTTAACAGGGTTGGCTCTTCACCGAGCTCACTTCAGAAAAGAGAAAATTTTGGGTTACCGATCTCAAGTGGTTTTTCCCTTAACAAGGTTTCCACGTTAAAAATCCATGTGTCAAATGTGTATATGGTTCATTTCTTTAATTTTTTTCTTTACACATTACTAAAACAGGATTGATTGGTAAACACTATGTTATTTATTGTATTTCAGTAAAGGCTAGACTGTTATTCAGTAAAGCTTAAGAAAAAGGATTAGCGATGAACTTTGAGCAGTAGTTATTTGATAAGATTATTTAAAGGCATACATCCTGTAGGACTGAAGATAACTAAAGGTTTATATTTGTGGTATAAAGTTTTGGGTTTATTGGATTAATTTTTTGGGCCACTAATTCACCCCCCCCCCTCAGGTATTCTAACAATTGGTATCAAAGCTTGTGTGCTTAGAAAGGGAGGTTTCAAGACCTAAGCTAAAGATTACAAGATGAGCAAAAGGGATGTGCTTAAGTTGAACAAGGACAACTTTGCATCATGGAAAAGAAGGATAAGACTCCATCTATCAGGTATTGGAAATGATGTTACTCAATACTTGGATACTGAATAATGTATTGCCTACTGGACCTCAGACACTTGATCAATTGAGAGAAAAGCATGAGCACACTTCTATGATGATAGAACTTGCTTCCTCTCTCTCTCTCACTCTGATACTGAATTTGAAGATGTCAAAACATGCACCAAAAAGAAAATGTGGGACAAATTAAAGCTAGTACATTGAGGAGATGCAAATTTACTAAGAGCTAAGGCAGAAAGCCTAAGAGGAAGATTTGATGAACTAAGAATGAAAGAAGGAGAAAACATCACTTAGTATAGCTACAGAATCAAAGAGGTAGTCAATGCTATCCAAGGATATGGAGGTGTACTTGAAGAATAAATATTGGTAAGAAAAATCCTAAGAACCTTACTGCATGTTTATGCTATTAGAGTATCTAGCATACAAGAAATGAGAGAAGTAGCAAATAACAATGTCACTCTAGATAGTTTGGTTGGTAGACTTATTTCATTTGAGATGAATAACTTTGATAATAGTTTCTTACCATCTATTGATTCTGCATTCAAATCTTGTTTGAAAATAAGTAAATCAAGTCATAAACACACTATAAGAAATGATAGTGAAAGTGATAGTGATGACCAAGAACTTGATGAGATTGAAGCACTAATGGCCAGACAACTGCAGAGAGGCAAAGGTAGATACAAAGGTAAATTACCACTTGTATATTTTAATTGTAAAGAGATTGGATACTTTGCTGCTAGATGTCCAAACAAAAGAAAAGAAGATAGAAACAATGAAAGATCATATGAAAAGAAGTTTGATAGAGGTGATGACAGGGATTACCAAAGAAATCTTCAATCTGATAGAAGGGATACCCGATACTACAAGGACAAAGGGGAGAAAGCTTGTTACCTGGAAGAGAACAAAGTTGAGAATACTGACAGTGAATCTGATGAGGATATTGAGGTGATATTTGTTGCTATGAAGGATGATTCAGATGAAGAGGAAAGGTATGTTGAAACTGCACTCATATCTAAGGTTAGTAAAAATGATGTCTAGATTATTGATAGTGGTTGTACTCACCACATGACTAGAGATAAGGAAAAGTTTGAAACTTTTGAGTATTATAATGGTGGATCAGTAAGAATGGCTAATGACTCACCTTGTCTAGTTGAAGGTAAAGGAACCATAATGTTGTATAATATGATCAAATGTGAAAATTCATACTGGGTAAAAGGACTTAACTATAACCTATTGAGTGTTTCATAGCTGAATAACAAAGGTCACCAAGTTGCGTTTGAGAATAAAAAGGCAAAGATCTTTAATGAATCAGGAAGGTTGATCGGAACTGGTGAACAGACAAAAGGTAACCTATTCTATCTAGATGATATTAACACCACTTGTTTAATGGCTAGAAACAAAGACATGTGGTTGTGGAATAAAAGGCTATGTCATGTGAATTTTGACAATGTGATTAGGATAAGAAATAAAAGGAAAGTAAGAGGCTTACTGAGCATGTCAAAGCTCGACCATGTCATGTGTAAGAATTGTCAAAAAGGTAAAATGAAAAAGTCTAGTTTCAAGAGAAAAACCTACACATCTAATGTCATCCTAGAATTATTCCATACTTATCTATGTGGACTAATGAGGAAAAAGAGTTACTATGGTGATAGATACTTCATTCTCTTTGTTGATTATTACTCTAGAATGATGACAGTTATGTTCTTAAAAGAGAAATCAGAAGCATTCAAGATGTTTAAATGGTATAAAGCTATTGTAGAAAAACAAAGTGGTAAGGAAATGAAATGCTTAAGATAAAATAGAGGAGGATAATTTATTTTTTATGAATTCACTAACTTTTGTAATGATCATGGAATTCAAAGATAGGTTTATGCACCAAGAACACCATAGCAAAATGGGATTGCTAAAAGAAGGAACAGATCCATTGTTGATTGTTCCAAACCACCAATTATTGAGAAAGGAATCACTCAAACATTCTGGAGAGAAGTTGTCAGTACTATTGTCTACATATTGAATAGAGTTCAATTGAAGAAAGACACCAATAAGACACCTTATGAGCTATGGTATGGATACGCACCCAATGTAAGTTACTTCAGAATTTTTGGAAGTCAATGTTATATTTTGAAAGATGATAGAAATCGAAATCTTGACTCTAAAGGTGAAGAAGGAATATTTTTAGGGTATTCTACCAAGAGCAAGGCTTATAAATGTCTTAACAAATCCTCTAAAAAAATAATTGAAAGTGCAAATGTTAGAGTAGATGAATTTGCAAAGAAAAATGATAAGGAGAGCAAAAAGGAACTAGAAGACTAAAACAGATTTGTATATAAAGAAGAACCTGAAACTCTACCCAAGCAATAGTATATCACTCCTGAGCAACAAAATAATGCACCCGAGCATCAGCCTACAAACACCAAAAATCAAGAAATTGCTCAAAATGATGTTCTGAGCGATGGAGATTAGAATGAAGGTCAAGATGATGATCAAACTGATGAAAAAAGAGCTAAACCAATACTTTCCAAGTATGTCAGAAGACACCATCCATAGAACCAGATCATAGGAGATAAGAAGGATACAATGAGAACAAGAAGTAAGTCACTGAACACTAGATGTTTAATTTGTGATTTTGAGCCTAAATATGTTAATACTGCACCTGAAAATGAATAATGGGTTAGTGCTATGAATGAAGAGATAGAACAGATTGAGAAGAACATAACATGGACATTAGTACCTACACCAGATGACAAGAATGTCATTGGTACCAAATGGATATTTAGAAACAAGCTGAATGAGAATGGAGAACTCACAAGGAATAAAGCAAGGTTAGTATGCAAGAGGTATGCACAAGAAGAAGGTATTGAATATGGAGAAACCTTTGAACCCGTTGCTAGAATAGAAGGAGTCAAAATTCTATTGGCTTATGATGCATTCAAAGGATTCAAGGTATACCAAATGGATGTCAAGTCTCCATTCGTAAATGGAATACTAGAAGAAGAGGTATACATTGAACAACGAGAAGGGTTTGTTGATTCTAACAAGAGAAACATGGTTTGTAGATTACACAAAGCCTTGTGTGGATTGAAACAAGCACCTAGAGCATGGTATGAAAGACTTCACTCCTATCTCATAAGTATTGGATTTGTAAGAACAATTGAAAATAGTAACCTATATTTAAAACAAAATATTGATGATAACATTTTGATTGCTGAAATATTTGTTGATGATATCATATTTGGGGGTAATGATATGTTATGCAAATCATTTGCTAATGAAATAAGCAAAGAGTTTGATATGTCAATGTTTGGGGAGATCAAATTCTTTCTTGGTCTACAGATTCTTCAACAAGATGTAGGCATCTATATCACACAATCTAAATACATCAAGGAAGTGTTGAAGATATTCAAGATGGAAGATTCCAAACTAGTTGGAACACCTATGGAAACCGGATGCAAGCTGACAAAGGAAGACAAGTCAACTAAGGTAAATTAGACCGTATATAGATCTATGATTGGAAAACTCATGTATGTTGTTCACACTAGACTAGATATAGCACATGTAGTTGGAATAGTTGCAAGATTCTCTGCTAATCCCAAGGAATCACACAAGACGGTTGTCAAAAGAATTCTGAGATATCTAAAGAATACTAAGGACTATGGCTTATGGTATGAAAGAGAAGGAAAATTTGAACTTCAAATCTATACAGATGTTCATTGGGCTAGAAACTTAGATGACAAAAAGATCACAACAAGAGGAGAATTATTCATGGGTGACAGACTTGTCACATGGATAAGTAAGAAGCAAGGATGCATCTCACAATCTACTACAGAACTAGAATATGTGGTTGTTGCTGCAAATTTCTCCAACATTGCATGGATCAAACAATTACAGGAAGGTATGAATATGAAAATTCTTGAACTAGTGATTATCTATTGTGATAATACAAGTGCAATAAACATATCAAACAACCTTGTCATGCATCCTAAGACTAAGCATATTTCTATCAAGTATCATTACATACGGGAACAAGTACAAGAGAAAGAGGTGATACTCGAATATGTTCAATCCAAGGAACAATTAGTAGACATATTCACAAAGCCATTGCCTAAAGATACATTTGAGTACCTGAGAAAGAGACTAGGGGTCTGAACCTTGTCTATCAGTCACTAAGTTAACTAGGAGGTTGCATCAGCTTACACATAATCAGAAGATCATTCATGTTGATGCAAGCAAAGAGATGGACTGCCAAGATACATCAGTACATAGAAAGGTACTTATTTGCACCGAAAATGAAAGGCATTGTATTGCTGATGGAAAGGGAAATTCAAGGAGTATATTATAAAAAGGAGTAAGGATATAGTTTGGCATTGTTGTCAAAGGGAGAGAGATTATATATCCATATGAAATATCCATCATGATCATCCAAAGGGAGATAAGTATCCTAAGGGAGAGATGACTCAAAGGGAGAGAGTATATCTATTGTTTTTAAAGGAAAAAGAGATATTTATCAAGGAGAGGAACAGTTAAAGTGAGAGAAAACATCAAACAAGAGATTCTACAAAAAAGGGAGAGACGGAATTAGAATTTGCTACATCTATCCAGTAAAGGGAAGAAAGAATGAAGAAAGTACTTTGAAAGAATCAAATCTAAGCTAGAAGAGATTACCAAAACTAGACATTTGTATTGGTTATAGAACAATAAGTTTGGTAGATTGATGAACTACAAACTGATATATTTCATATTATATTAGTAGTAATGTAGTATGTTTCCATCAATGCCAAAGGGAGAGATTGATGAACATAACTGATTGAATGTTTGAAGATGTTAAGTTGGTGATCACCGAGCTGCAGAGAGTTAATGCAAGACATTAAATTAATTAATGTATTGTATTTTCATTGATTTCAAATTGATATAATCTAATTGGTTATATACATATTGTCAAAGACTTCAAAGAATCAAAGAGATAAAGGTTATATTATCAGTAATGCATAAAAGGTCAGTATACACCAAGTGACAAAAAACACCGATGGACAGTGCACCCCGATGGATAGAGAACCCTGAGAGAAGAGTCACAATGATACCCGAGAAAGCATTACTAAGAAGAACCTATGTGATAATCAAGCAGAACTGAATGTCACAGTGTTGCCCGACTGACAGAAAACCCTGGTGGATAGAGATGCCCGAGGACAACTGAAGTCAAGACCAAGGTAACAAGGAGTCAAACACCGATAAGAACTAAAGTTCAGAAAAAACAAAAGACTTAGTTGGCAAGAGCTAAATATGGAGTTAACTAGTTGATCACATTGTTTTCATCGACAAGTTAAAAGCTAGAGATAAGCTAGAGTTTTAAAGATAATTTTATTCCAATTTTCAAGGAGAAATCTACAGGATAAAACTAAAGCAAGCTTTAAAGAAAGAATGGAGAGATTTCTAGATCATGTCAAGAATAAGAAAGACAAAGACCTAGAAACAGTAAAATCATGTCTATAAAAGAGACAAGATAATTCATTATGAATTAGGGGGAAGAATAGAAGATGATGCTGAAGAGAATACTCATGAAGAATACTTCATTCAGACCTAAAAAAACAAGCTAAAAGATAGAGCTAAATATTCCTATAGACACCAAGCAACAAAGAAGCAACAACATCATCGAGCAGAAAGAAGTGGAGCAAAAGAACAGAAAAGAAACATTGATCAGAAAGGTAGTATGAGCTTACAATAGATCTGAACATCTGCAAGTTTAAGTTGTATAAATGAATAGATCATATACTATTTCATTTTATCCATTGATTCAGGAAATCTCTTAACTGAGTGGGATTTAACTATCCTTTATATATTGAGATACATCCCAAGGAGTATCAAAAAGTTTCTCATGAAGATAGCATAGTGAAATGCCAGATATCAAGTGACAAACTATTATATTAAATCCTCTAACAAGGTCACACTTAACTGTGTGTTTGTAACCTTTAACAGGGTTGGCTCTTCACCGAGCTCACTTCAGAAGAGTAAAAATTTTGGGTTACCGTTCCCAAGTGGTTTTTCCCTTAACAAGGTTTCCACGTTAAAAATCCATGTGTCAAATGTTTATATGGTTCATTTCTTTAATGTTTTTCTTTACACATTACTAAAACGGGATTGATTGGTAAATACTAAGTTATTTACTGTATTTCGGTAAAGGCTAGACTGCTATTTCGTAAAGCTTAAGAAAAAGGATTAACAGTGAACTCTGAGCAGTAGTTATTTGATAAGATTATTTAAAGGCATATATCTTGTAGGACTGAAGATAACTAGGGGTTTATATTTTTGGTACAAATTTTTGGGTTTATTGGATTATTTTTTTGGTCACTAATTACCCCCNAATTCCCCCCCCCCCCCCCCTCTCAGTTATTCTAACAGTTGTACCTTAATTTAGAGGGAAATTGATTTTAGTTTACCAAATTGTGGTTACATATTTGTTCTTAAAATAGGGTTTATAGAGTGAAATTAAGTGTTATTATAAAAGGGAAAATCTATTAACCAACAAATGGAAAAGTGCCAAATCATATACATCAGTAAATCATATCAAAATAGTAGACTTCACAAGAAAAAAATTCTTGTACCTTTCTTTTATAATTGGAAGAGCCTTCTTCTAAGCATCCATAATAGAACTCATCTATGCACATAGGTTATCATTTAGAATTAATGCATCAAATGATGATGATCATTTTGGAGACCAATACTGATTATCATACTCCTCTACATCAATAATAATTTTAGAAATATGTTCTAACCGGACCTCAACCATGTTCTTCACCAACCAGAAAGTCCTCACCAAATGTTCTCTATGTCTCTAAACATGCGGAAACTTTGATTTCAATTCACCAACTTGTGTTCGCTTCTTATCTCCCTTATCCTCAAAGAAATCAAAATTCTTTCCAATACCATTCAACTCAGACTCAATGCTTTCAATCTTAATTCTGAAATTGTCAATAGCAGAAGGCCACCAAAGACAATACCGATAAATATCATACATTTCTTTCAAGCATTCTCTTGTCTCACCAATATATGTATTTAACCTCTATTTGAAATTAGCACATTGTCTCTTAATTACGTCCTTGAATTTATATCCTTTAGATGTTTCCGGCAACTTCCTTTCCTCAAAAATTTTCATCAGATCAACCGGTAACACATTAGAAACAATAGAGGCAATAATGCCTCTACTAAGTGAATGATCCATTAACGCATTGTTGCCTCTATTGTTTCTAATGTGTTACTAGTTGATCTGATGAAAATTTTTGAGTAAAGGAATTTGCAGGAAACATCTAAAGGATGTAAATTCAAGGATGCAATTAAGAGACAATGTGATAATTTTGAATAAAAGTTAAATAAACATGTTGGTGAGACAAGAGAATGCTTGAAAGAAATGTCTAGTATTTATCAGTATTGTCTTGGTGGCCTGCTGCAATTGATAATTTCATAAGTAAGATAGAAAGAATTGAGTCTGAGTTGAATGGTATTGAAAACAATTTTGATTTCTTCGAGGATAAGGGAGATAAGAAGCGACTAAGAGTTGGCAAATTATAATCAGAGTTTCCGCGTGTTAGAGACATGGGGAAGATTTGGTGAGGACTTTCTGGTTGGTGAAGGACATGGTTGAGGTCCAGTTAGAACATATTTCTAAAATTATTTTTGATGTAGATGAGTATGATCATCAGTATTTGTCTCCAGACTAGTCATCATCATTTGATCCATTAATTCTAAATGATAACCTATGTGCACAGATGAGTTCTATTATGGATGCTTAGAAGAAGGCTCTTCCAATTATAAAAGAAAGGTACAAGAATTTTTTTCTTATGAAGTCTACTAATTTGATATGATTTACTGATGTATATGATTTGGCACTTTTCCATTTTTTGCTTAACAGATTTTCCCTTTTATAATAACACTTAATTTCACTCTATAAACCCTATTTTAAGAATAAATATGCAACCATAGTTTGGTAAACTAAAACCAATTTCCCTCTAAATTAAGGTACAACTCCCTTTAAATGATTTTCAATGAATTAATACAATACTAATCAAATTTTTTAACATACTTTTAACCCAAAAGTACTAAAGGAAGGCTAACATTCACACATAAACATGAAATAAACGCAATTTTTCAATATGAGTCATTCCAGAAAATAGATTTCACAGACTCTATATTATGAGTTCCCCTTTATTATATTATTTTATTATTTTATTTTATTTTATTTTATTTTATTATACCAGTGTATAAAACATAAGACTATACATAAAACATAAAATAATTATTGATTTATTTTATACACTATAGAACTATTATTATTTTATTATATACTATTATTTTATTATATTATATGTTTTATTTTATTTTATCTCTATCAATTCCCCTATATTATATTATATTAATGTATACCCTTACATTCTATAGTCTTATGTTTTATACACTATAGAACCAATTGTTGGTTTTAAACCTTGATGCTTGCATTAGTTTCCCAAATTTTATCTAATGAAATTTGTACTCATATCATTATGCTCACAGTGGCACCAGTAAGGGTTGTATTGGCTCTGATGTCCCAAATGATTGACGATGATAACAATGGCTAAAGGAATCAGTGACTAGACTCATTTTGTAGGCTGCATCTCATTCCTAGGCTTGCATACTAGTATTATAACCAACAAAAACAAGTTATTCCTTTTAATGACAAATCCTTCACTGAAGCGATCAACTACATTAAATATTCTTAAGGTTACATATCTATACACAGATATTCAGTATCAAGCAAGCAAGGATCCAAACATCAGAGAACAAAAGACCATGACAAGAGCATATCACACACTAAGCTGACAAGGATAACGAGACATATTTCCATCTAAGATGCACACAAGAGCTACTCAAAGAAATGATACAAGATCCTAATCTACTAAGAAATAACATATGAATAAGAAAAAGATGACAACACAAGATATCACATGGGGCATGAAATCGATCGTGTGTGTGTGTGTGTGTGTGTGTTTATATGTGTGTGTGTGTATATAGACATATATATACATACACACACACACATATATATACATACATATATATTTATATATATATATATCAAAGAGTGTATACAAAAGATTTCCCAAATAATCTCGAGAAAAATGAGCATCCTCGATGCAAATAAATCATGTATATAATCAGAAAATACCGCAAAAATATCAGAATGGGATAAGAAAGAAGAAGGGACAATCAAGACTCGCTCCCTCCCTCACCATCATCATGAGGAGGAGGAAGAGGGTCATCTAATCTAGGTGGGGGCCTTCTCCCTTGGATCTTACCAAATATAGAGAATATTATAGCACCTGCAATGCTACGAGAATTGCCATGTTGTATGCTGCCACATAGTAGTCTTCCTTTCTTGTCTATTAGACATAATCACATTGGAGGGCAACGCACTTAGCCGAAAAACCCTAGGTCAACTCCTAGATCCTCTTATCATGCTTCATCATGGCATGGTCTTTCTCTGTGATCTATGCTTGAGAGACCACTAGCTATGTCTTCAATTCTCTGACCCATCCTCTAAAGGTACAGATCATGTCTTGTAGGTCTTCTCCCTCTACACACCCTCCTCCTCTCCAACATGTGTTTCCCTCCACTAGAAAACATGTCAAGAAGCATCATCAAAAGTGGGAGCCTATTGAGCCTCAGCCATCTCCTTATCTGTTGCACCTGTAGATCCAATACCGACACTAGTAGAACCTAAGGTCCTACCCTCACCCCATTGTCATTGCTTACCTATTATAGGTGCCTTATTAGAACTGGCACGTGGATCCCCTCCTGCTCCTCTCTATGCGGGGACCCTCTCTCCTACACCTATAGCCCTCTAGGGAATATCTACCTCCTATATCTAAGGTTCTCTCTTAGCCAGATCCATAAATCTCAGAAAGGGATGAAGTGCAAAATAATCCATGTACTAGGGTGTGACCCCACCATCTGCTATGTCCTCTAGATAGTCCTAGGATGGATGGTGTAACCCTATAATCTCCTATAAATAGAGAGTTAGAGATAGTCTTGGAGACCACCCTCAACACTCCTCATTAAGAAAATGAGCATAGGCTGTGAACTCTTGTGGTATGCTCTATGGTTGGCCATACTACCATAGTACTCAAGACATTGCAAAGCGATCAACGAAAGTGGAAGTCCTCCTAAGAAAAGGATGTGACATGAAGAAGTCTCTCCTCTGAGCCCTCCAGTCAGCCTAGGCCTTTGTCCCTTTGTAAGGTCTCTAGACAACTGAGCTGAGATCATCAAGTTGACATATCTAATAGTCATTCTTCCCTAGGTGGGGCTGTGTCAAGAAACTTGGATACCTATATACGAAAGGTTGTCCACTTTGTCATGGATCCTCTGTCACTATTCTGCTAATGGGAAGGTGCTCCCATGCCCATATTTGTAAGGCCAGTACCCCTACATCCATACCCCTAGCACCTCAGAAAACTACCTCATGCATCTCATGGTACATATGTGCTAAAAGACACTAACCCCATCCTAACTGATCAGGTCGGGTCACATGTCTCTCCAATACCCGACCCCAACCTGCCAGGAATCCCTGTTGACTCATGTCTAACATAATGAAACAACCTATGAAACCTACCACTACACATGCAAGTGGATACTATGCACCATAATGGATCACCATCTCATCACAAGAAATGGCTTTTTCTATGATGGTGTGATAATGAAAAAATTGGATAAGAGCCTGTCTACCGAGTCACAGCATTGTATCATACTCTATCTTCTCTCCAGCAAAAGGGATTTGCAAAATCCTATATACATCCTTGGGAGTGATGGTCATCTCCCTGATCAGTAAGTGAAGTGTATTATACTCACTATAGAAATGCTCGACCAATGCAGTGAGCAATCTGTGATTCATGTGGATATCAGGCATCTGTGGTAACAAACCAAAGCCACTCACCCAAGTGACCTCTCTGAGGATCATAAAGGTTCCTCACTAACCGCATGGTCAGAGGATATATAGATCGGAACTAAATATCTGGCAACTGTGCCTGCAACAAAGAAATCAATGAACAGTCATCAATAATAGAGTGAAATATATGCATAATAGATTGAAAAGATGAAAAAAAGGATAAGTAATCTAAGTATTCAATAGAAAGAAGTGAAATTTCTTGGTAAACACCTCAAAAATTCCCACCACCTTTCATATGCCAAATTACAGCAAAGGTTCACTAGCATGAAAGCTCATACGAGTCAGGATTCAATATAGTATGACAATTTAGGCTGAAATGACAAAACAATTGGTCTGGTGTGACAAAATAGGTTTATATGAAGGTCCCTGTATGATTCATGGGTCACTCCCAGATGAAAAAACCTATGAGTCCATACAAAAAACTAAGTTTTTTTTAGTTTTTCGTATGATTTTTCTCACCGGCTCATACAATGACCTTATTCTATGGTTGAAAAAATGTGAAAACCTGGAAAAATCTATCAAAATAGGGAAAAAATTGACCTATAGAGTAAGTATTCTGATTACTTACTGGAGGTGGGTAATTCTTGGGCCATTTGTGCCTTCGCAAGCACTCAAATTGATGATCTGCGATCGGGACCACCATTTTGACTCAGAGAAGGTTTTTGGAATTCTAAACTCGAAAAGTGAAAATGATTTGAAAATAACCCTTTTTAGCCTTATATAGGTTTTGACCTAATTATCCAAATTGCTCTCATGGATGTGAAAATTGCACCCTTAGCTAATTGGATAGCCCTGAATCCATTTTTAGGACCAAAATTGAAATTCGGCGACATTTTGATGCTCAAAAAATGCACTTTATCCTATTACTCAAATGTACTTGATCGTTGAAGCTTGCCTCATAGGATTCTACTTTGAAATTGTTCCTAAATGACTAAATCAAGAATTCTTCACTTCAATCCAAGAAAGTCAACCTTGGTCAACCCAATTCAACTCTTGGTCAAAACTGGTCAACCAACTCTTTATCCAAGCTCAAATCTCAACTTTCTACATCTATTCTGACTACTCGATGCTTTTCAAGATTTTTGCCCTCACCTCATTTCAATTTTGATCCTGAGGAGGTAGTACCATTACATCAATAATTTGATTCACATCAACAATTTCAATCTCTAGGGGCATCAGGGCTCCGCATCAAACTAAGATCCCTCCAAGTGATTTCATCACTTCAAAACAAGTCACTTGAATCTCTAGGGGCATATCAGGTTCATCACACCACATCAATCTGATAATACCTCTCAATCAGGTAATTGGCTTCATCAAGACCCATATCAAGTCAATTACCCCAAGCAATCAATCGAGTGACAGTCAATCTCATCACACCACATCAGGTTGATTTTCCATTCAAACCAATCCAAAACTAAGAAATATTCTCTAGGGATGGACATTCAGTTTCATCACTTCACATCAAGCTGGATATTTGAATCTTTCTATCAGTCTTTGCTCAATAAAGCCTAAAGACTATATCTTCAGATCTCTCTATTAGTCTTCACTCAATAAATACTAGAGATGATATCTTCATATCTCTCTATCAGTCTTTACTCAATCAAGCCCGGAGCTAATATCTTGAGATCTCTCTATCAGTCTTCACTCAATCAAGTCTGGAGTTGATATCGTCAATATTCAATCGATCTTAGTGTGATCAAGTTCGGAATTGGTTATGATCCATGAGATATTTTCATCACTTCACATCAATCTATTTTTGGATCTTTCATCAAAATTTCTTTGAATCAACATGTTGCTCACACATAAATTCAAAGAGGGGAAAATGTAATCACCTGAAATTGGTTTAGTAAAGCTATAGCCCCTAATTCAATTAATTACCCTTTAAAAAATCCTAAATTAAATGCATTTATTACTAAACCCTAACTATGGAAGCATTTAATCAAACTTGCCTACATATTAAATATGACTTGTTGAATCAAATTTATTAATCAAAGCTCAAATTATCTAATTGCTTTAAACTAGGGAACTTAATTAAAAGTGCTAAACCCTTTTAATTAAGTGAACTCATTCACACATCCTCACACATGTGTGAGTACTCAAAAATCAAATAAAAGCAATTAAATGGGGAAATTACCAAAATTGTATCATCCTCCCCAAACAAGCACAAAGTTGACCAATCAAAATGACTCCACTTAGATCAAACACACATGGATTGAGAGAAATCGCATCTCTTCTGCTCTTCTTAGTTGAATCTTGACCGCTCGTCTCTCTATATTTCCTATAAAAGGAAAAGCTCCCTTTGATAAAAAAAAAAAGGAAAATTTGGGAATAAGATTATAATGCTAGTTTTTTTCTAGGTTTTTTAGATTGTTCTTTCCTCCATCTTCATTTTAGCTTAATTTTCTTGCATTTGGACTCTAGTTTGCATTACTATTTTAATGGTGATTTCATTCTTAGCTTCATTTAATAGTTGTTTTGATTAAGTAAAAATAGGTTTTTGAAGGACCCAAAACCTTTAAAAAGATCTTAAAGATAAAGCATTAAAAGCATTAAAGAGTCTGTGCCATAGCAACCATGACCAAAATCATAAAGGAAACATACAACAGCTACCAAAATACAAAAGGTTGCGACTAAACAAACATAATAGGACAGCACAACAAAAATATAGGATAGTAGAAAAGGACAGCTAGATACTTTTCATCAGGTCCTCAGCCTCGACCACCATTTAATAGTTGTTAATGACTCTCTTAGCTGCATTTTCATGGTTAATATGCACTTAGTTTTCTTATGCATGCATTTTCACCTTCAAGGTTCTTGAGAGAAAAGTATGCAAGTTCATACATCTTGTTCATTTCCATGCAATCTTCGATTTTGGAGTTGTCTAGTCATTGATTTCCTATGCCAATCTGATGAGAATTCTTATGAAATCACACTCACTTCAACTTGGAAGCAATAAGTCACTCTTAAGGGTAGTTGTGTAGTAATTTTTATTTAGATTTGATACTAACCCCTTAAATTAATGGTTTTTTGAAGTGTTTGGTGTTGCAGATTGAATGACACAATTTACCACACACAAAAGATAGATGAGGTCTCCTCGACGTCTTATCTATTTAGGGGCCTTCATTCAAATTTATCAAGTTGTAGATGAAAGTTTCATCACATCTTCCTATTTAGTTTGTTCAGGATACAATATAATAAAACGAGGGTTAGTTTCTCTAAAAATAACAGTTTTACTATGTATCACCTTTTGTGCGACAGGATCCCAAAGCTTGTACACCTTTACACCATAATTGTATCTAATGAAGATAAATTTCACATCCTTTTTCTCCATTTTTATTAGATTCTCCTTCGATACATATGCATATGCCTCGCTACCAAAAACTCTAAGATTTATGAATGAAGAATTATGACCTATTTTATCAACAAGAGCTGATGTAGGAGACTTTTTAATCATGTAGAAAGAAATGGAAACATCTTTAGCCCAAAAAAAATTGTTTTAGGCTAGTACAACTCAACATACTCCTAACCTTCTCCATAAACATCATGTTCATCTTTTTTGCAACTCAGATTGTTATGGGGAATGTAGATTTTTCACCTATCTATGAATGCTACAATCTTTATAGAACCTGTCAAAATCATTAGAGAAAAATTAACTACCATTATCAGACCTCAATCATTTTATTTTCCTTCTCATATACAATTAAACCATTTCTTTAATTTTTTAAATGATTAAAAAACATAAAAAAATTTGGTCGACCTTGAAGAAAACTATTGATGAACTACATAAATATAATTGTATCCCTTTGTGGATCATGTGTGAGAGTGTGCGAAGAGGTATGAGTGGAATCTAAAATTGAGGAAAATATCTAAAATTTGTATTTGTACTTCAATGGAACTAATCCAAACATGTTAAAGATGTTATTATCCAGTTCATGACTTATGGATTATTGTCCATGTATTTGTAAGGTAGTGAACCTTCTCAGGGTTGTATCCCTTATTGTAATTGAGCAGTGAGCTCTAGCAAGTGCACCCGAATGCATGTGTATTCCATTATAATAATTTTAGTAGTGTATATTTCTTTTAACCAAGTACATCATATTGTGGGTTCATCCCCACCCTGGCTTTTCCCTTAACCAGGTTTTCCATGAAAAAATTCTTGGTGTTATGTGTTCTTGATGTGTTGTGGATTATGCTTTATTGTTCACTAATCAAATCTGAAGTTTAAGGTTAAAAATTTCATTAAGTTTGAATTATTGGTCACAAATAATTCACCTCCCNAAATAATTCCCCCCCCCCCCCCCCCCCCTTAGTTGTATGTTGCCTTATTTCTATCAAGATTTTTTCCCAAAGAAGTGTGGAAGGTTTTTTGAGGAGTCTGGGATTAAGATATTTCCCAAAACCCTAATCAATGGGGTTCCCTCTTCTCTCATTATAGTTTTTTTTGACAAATTCAAGAAAAATGTATTAATAGTGAGCAATTTTATATTCTAATGGGCTAATTGGGTTGTTTTATTGTATTTCATCAAAACTATTAGATTTTCACAACTAGATCACATTCGCATGACAACCTATGTTGAAAGGTAATGTTGAAATTTATCCTTCTACACAAGGGTCTTCATTTTCATGTTTGATTGTAAATAGGATAATAATGTCATCATTTATGAAAGATGGTGTTTGGGGAAAAAATTCTCCTCCTCAAACATTGGTATCCATATTTCAACCCTGTGTTACTAAATATTTCTTAGTAAAACCTATATTGGTTTGCCTTCTAAACCTCCCATTTTAGTTGTAGTTTGAGGAATTCTTTGAAGCAATTGTGCATTCTTTGGGATATTATATGGCTACTAACATCAATACTTCCAACTTTGCCCATACATTTTTTCTAGCATCCTTGTGGATTTGGATATCTCAAGGGATCTTCTTATTGATATCACATTCATGATGGACAATCACAGTAGGAATCAACCACTAGATTCTGAAAGATTTCCCTTTTAATGTAGAAGATGCTCTGAAACTGGACATATGATCAATAATTGTTCCAAAAATTTCAAAAATAATCAGAATCAATCTTGTTGGTCTAATGTTCTCCCTCATCAGTATTTGATCAAAGATTAAAAGGTTAAAGGAAAGGATCTCGATACCCCTCAGTCAGGGAGGTTTTTCCATTTATGAGTGGTTGAGGCATAGTTGGGGGGTAGGAACACATCACCCATAGTGATATCTTCTCGTATTATTGTGGCCCCAAATTATACTTGAGTTTATACTCCTGTGCATGAGATGAATTTTATTCTTAGGGGGGAAATGGTTTTAGCCTTAGTGAAAGTTCCTCACCAAATTCCAATAGATGTAACATCTTCATATTTTAGTCATATTCCTATGGGTGAAGAGGTCTCTTCACTTGCTAGATCTATTTTTTATTTCTTTAGGTCTAGCATGTGATGTTGGTCTTTTCCCCAATGAAGACAATTAGATTAGACAAACAAAAATAGGAGCTATGGACAAAAAGGATCCATTAGCCAAAGTGGATCCAAATTCATCGGCTTCTCCTCCATTAGATAAGGAATGTGCAGATGTTAAGAAGAATAAATCCTCTTTTGAAAAATACTAGATGTTTTTTAGATCAACCACAAAAGGGGGAAATTGTGGTTACAATATAAATTTCTTTGAGACAGGGCTCTTTCAGAATGTAATAATCTAACATTGCTAATTTTTGAAGTATGTTCTATGGGTCATGTTGATAGTCCATTTGGGTGATTTCCTTTTGTAGTGCCCTTATGGTAAGGGTACGCATTGATGTACTTATTTCTTTCATTAATATTAATTTTTTCTTTTGTGTAACTTTTTTTAAAAAAATTAAAAAATAAATAATCTTACTATATGAAAGTAATTATTATTATATTATTAGTTATGATGACTAGGGAGTCTTATCTCTAGAGTTCTCTCAAGATTTGGAAAAGTTAGTTATGGAGGACAAGAATGTGTAGCTGGTTTCCCTTCCAGGGATCCCCTTTAAGATTAATTTTACTATTTATGGGTTTTTATTTGATGGGCCTATTATTCTTCTTATTTTGCAATATTTCATTGTGTTCAATAAACTTTTACCCTCTTTTCCCAAAAAAAAATAAAAAATTATCGGTAATAGTTTTTGTATTGAATTCAAAGATGAGTAAATACATACAAGATCGAATCCATTGAAGGCCACTATAATTAAATTCTACCTACAACACAAAAATCCACTAAATGGTTGATACAACTTTTAACTTTCCAACTCTAAACCACTCTGCAAAAATCAAAAAGCATCCAGGACATACAAAAATACATTCTTAATTAACCCATACTATAGAAAATTGGGATTGCATGCTTGGGTATCTGTCGTTTGAACCATCCTGTTGCTTCTTGCTTTGAGAATTTTAAGAAGGTAGCCTCGTGCACATCACTGGTTGTGCCTACACCGTCAAAATTCCTCCCTCCATAGACACCACCCTGACCTCCCTTTCCACCACGGTTAGTTACAGTCCCTGCCAACCCGCATCCATACCCACTTGCCCTTGATTTAGGCTGAAGTTTCCTTCTTGGTTTTAGGATTCCATCCTCTCTAAGTGGGGTCATAGATTTCACGATAGTCACTTTCTGCCCTCTCCTCTGTGTTGCCTCTGCCTCAACCTCAGCCACTTAGTTCCTTTGCAAGAAGGTTGGCAGAGCTTCCCACCCTTTATGTACTTCCTGGAGGTGTGCGGCCTAAGGGTGGGTGCAAGAGCAGATAACCAGTGGTTGTAGCTCACCTTCATTCCCACCTATGAGTTTCCATGGGCCTTCCTCCATGTGCAGCCCAATCCCAATTTCTACCCTTTCGATGATGTTCACCATTCCACCTGCCCATTTGGGATCCAAACATGTTTGTGCTACTTCTATCACCTCTTCTTGAGAGGAACCCATCATCAAAGCCAGAGCGAGGAACATGGATGAAATTTCCAAGTTTTTCCTCACTCAAAGGTTGACAGTGAGAAATTCTTCACCCAGCATGAGCACAACCGCATCCCAAAAAGCAACGTCATCAACTATGAAAACATTGCAAATTCATTGTATTGAAATGTTCCTATGGAACCCAGGGATCTATCCAGGTGAGCTAAGGGAGAATTTTGCTTCCATCCTTTCTCTACTCCACTCACCAGCTCTGCTTGCAAGGTAGTTTAAACTCCACTTCCCAAATTTGGCTTTCACTGCAAATTTTTCGTGTGCAAGCCGTCTCATTTTCATTAATTCCTTTACCACTTACACAAGAAAATCCAAGCGCAATCTTCAGTCATACTTTTGCATGCCACAAATTTGGGCCAATCATCCTTTACAAGAGGAATGTGGGAGGGAAAGTACGGGCTCCTTTGCCATCTCCATCGGTCAAGTACATGCAATGATTTTTCAAAGTTCACCATTTCCCCATTCAAAATCTTTGAATTCCAAAAATCTTAGGTTTTCATAAAGTTCAAATTTATCTTCTAGCGATCCATTCGCCCCAATATTAGAAAGGTTGTTTGCCAATGTATTAGCCTCCCTGAGAACATGTGTTATTTTGAAATCTTCAAACTCCCCTAGAAGGTTCCAAATCCTTCTGATGTGCTTATTGAGATTCCATGTATCCATCTGGACTTTCACGATGTCATTCACTGTTAGTAGGGAGTCTCCTTCTAGTGAAACTTCTGAACCCCCAACTTTTTCACCATCAATATTGCTCCTATCACTGCCTAACACTTAGATGCATTTTTTGTCTCATCTACCAACCTTTGAGCTCCCATCCCGACTATGCAACCATGTACATTTTGGGCTACAAATATCACTCTTGATATGCCCGGGTTAGCACTAGAGGCCCCGTCAAAGTTTATCTTCGTCCACCCCAGTTTCGGAGGCTTCCATCAAACTCTTGATTCCCCCAACTGCGGAGGTTTATCCCTCTTTGGCCCATTAACGGGATCAAAAAATATATTATTGTTATTATAATATAATAATAATAATAATATTTTTTATATTATTACAACATTTTATTAATAATATATTTAAATATTTCTTGTTTTTCCCTATTTCTCTATTTATTTATTTTATATCATCTTAAGTTATTATACTATTAAATTAACAATTCTAGTATTACATTATTATTAGTTAATTTTTTTATAAAATTATTTAAATATTTTTATTATTTTTTATATATCAAAAAATATAATATTAAAATAAAATATATGTTTTCTAAAGATATCTATTGACATTTATGTTAGAGAATGCATTTATGTTGCTTCGTACATAGTTTTGTTGTACTAAGCACATTTGGTATTGCTTCATAAATTAAGCGTGCACTTACTCAAAAAATATTATCATGCATATTTGAGCACACATGTTTGCACATGCATACCTAGCTTAATTTTACTTATTTGAGTCTAATTTAGTTCTGTTATGTCTATTTGGGCTCCAATTCGCCTTTTCAGCTCTAGTTTGTGTATAATGCATATCATACATCTTAGTTTGTATATCATGCACTAGTTTTCATATCTTAGCTTTTTAGTTTTTTCCTCTATTTTTAAATCATTCTTTTAAAAAAAATTCTCATTATATTCATTATAATTCATCCCTTTTGTAATCCCAATTTCATTTGTCAATCAATATAAAAATTTTAAGTTGTTTTGAACAATTTAATGTTGCTTGATCTTCTCTTTGTGATAGATAGTGTGCTTGTAGAGAATTATTGGCTTGTAGTTTGAAATCATCATCAACTCCTAAATATTATTAGATCTTGATCTACTAAGTTCCTATCCACATTCTTGAGAGATTCTACCTTGGGTGATTTTTCTGTGCACATCGGGCTCAAATGGAGGTTTACATCACATTTCCATCGTTCCAAAACCTACATATCGACTATTGTTTTTGTCAAAAACCAACCAGTTGAAGTTTTTGGTCGATTTGGCTAATGTTGCACAAATGAAGTTGAAATCTAGGTGTTAGCAAAAAAATAGGCATTATGGAGTGATATAAACCTCACCATCACACTCAAAAGGCTCAGAAAGCCTACAAATACCTGTTGATTTTGTCAAAACCTGTGATAGTCCATTTCAGGGCAATTTTTTTGGCAATCAAACATCATGCATGAAATTCTATATGATCCCACCTCCATCGTTCGTGAGATTTCTTATGCAAGCAAAAAAAATTATAATTTTTTTTGTAAAAATTTATAAAGTTTTTCAAACGTTAAAATTTGCAAAAACAAGGAGGCGACCCTTAATGTAGATTTATAGAGACTTCCATGTGCATGCACAAGTACCATAATAAGTTGGCATCAACAACTCCATTTGCTAATTCAATGCCACCCCTATAATTAGTATATTTTAGCTATATTTGGTACCTCACTAAATTTGGCTACAAAATCTTATAAGGTTCTAACACAAATATTTTGATAGCCACCAAATATTTTCTAGCAAAGGTTTTTTTGGGGTACGAGAACATTCTTAGAATAGTTTATGATGTTAGCATGACATCATCATATGAATTCCACCTCATCAAGCCTCCTTAAGCCTTCAAGTTCTATTCTGACTTACCTTTAATTCTTTAGTCATAACTTGAGTGCACAAACTCAAAACCACACAAACAAGAAGTAGTGCCTCTCGCGTTTGCATCCTGCTGCATATTTATTCTTTTGATCCAAGCTATACTCTTATATGTTTATCTTGTGATTGTTCATTTGTGTCCTGTTGGTATTGGTCATTTATGTAATGCAGTCAGATATTGATATATTCTTTTGTTCATGTGGTATCATTACTAATGTGATTAGTTGTTTATACATGTGATTTATTGATGATCATATATGCATGATGAATCTACTAGCGGGTGCTACAATGCTATATGATGATGTATGGATGCATTCCTACATACATTTATAGATGATGTTTTGATTTTTTTATTGATTGGTTTTCCTATGATGGATGTAATTTGGTGTACTATTGATGTGTTGATGTTGTTAACGTATTCTTGGTGTTAAATGTGTAATTATTTATAATGGATTTATAGGTTTTGATGTTTCCTAAAGATTTAATGATATATTGTATCATTAATTATGTTCTAATTAAGTAAAAATGGGTTTTACAAGGACCTGAAACCTTTAATCAAAGTCTTATAGATGTTCAATAAAGATCAACAACAACTATGTCATAGCACCAAACTAGGAAAGCAGAAATAGCTAGCTAGCTAACAACCTAACCAAAAAGTCCCATAGATAAGAAGGAAAAATAGGGACAGCAAAAAAAAAGGATAGCTGCATGCCCTCCACAAGTTCTTGGACCTGAATGACCATGATCTGCATCTGATTAACATAATTCTTGAGGTCTTATGTTTCTTTTTCCTCCTTTGGACTCATCTTCTTAGTGCAAGCCCTTGTGCGAGTTCTAGGTCCAGTGATCTCCTTCAAATCTCTGTAGTCCTTTTCCCCTTTGTCTTGATCTAGCTTATCCATCAGGATCTTTTCATGCCCAGTATAGGCTTTAAGGCTCATCAAGAATTGCTCTCCTATCTTTCGAACTATTTCCTTGATTTTTTCCACCTTAATGTTCAAGTTGTTGATTTTCCTTGTGTTGTCTTCTTCCTCTGCTCTGCCAATGATGTCCTTCAGCTATTTCTCTATTTTACCAACTTTGTTCACAATTTCAATTTGGGCTTCTGAGTTGCCAACCACCTCTTTCATTTCATCTAGGCATATAGCAACAATTTTTTCACCAATACTAATGCTTTTTATAAGATTAATCTCAGCTCTCATAATATCAATTTGATTTTGCATATTAGCATTGTCATCTAGCATTTTGCCCACCGTGCCAGTGAAATCTGCAATACAATCCTTTCTCTGCTTAATATCATTAGGCACATGATTTTTACTTGTTTCCTCATTATCATGGGAATCTTTTTCCTCATACCCTGTTTCCTCTTTTTTAGTTCTTTTATCTTGTTTTTCCTTCATCTTTTCATCATCCTTATGTTCGTTGATCTCTATTTTCCCAGCTAGATTTTGGTACTCTTCCTTACCACCTTTGTTTTCCTCCATGTTCTCTTCCCTATCATCCTCCCTGAGGTCAATCTCGTTATTCATCTTTTTCTCCATCACGTCCTCCTCATCCGAGGAAAGCACAATTTTCCTCTTGCTAGGGTTTTTACCTTTTCGGTTGGTCCTGGTTTTGTCCATCACTTCTCCCTATTTTATTTTCTTTGTCTCTTTTTTCTAGTTGTCCTCCTTCTCTTATTCCTTTGTTTCCTTCTCTGTTTCTGTGTGCTCTTCCAAAGTCTTCATCTTGGCAGAAATGCTTTGTTTACATTTTTTCTTACTAATTTTTCTCCCCTCTTGAATTTATTCATTAGTCTCCTTGTCAGTATCAGAGCCCTCGAAAATAGGCTTCTTCTGGCTTTTCTTAGACAAAGAACCCTTTTTAGTAGCACTTTTAGGGTTTTTTTACCCTTTGGACTCTTCATCATCTTCTTCTGTTTCTTCCTCATACATACTATCATCCTCATCACCTTTTGTATCTTCCTCATCCCTCTAGTTCTTTTTCAACAGAGGTCTTTCCACCTTCTTAGTTTTCAAAACCTCATAGATTAACAACATAAGACCTTGGTGAGAGGCATGATCTCCCTTTGGGTCTTTTTGCAGGTTGTTAATAGTAAAATCTAACGAACTAAGCAGATAATAGGGTAAGCTAACTTTCACATTATGTCAGAAATGATTCAATAACATGAAATGGTGACCATAACCTTGGGTAAACCTACCATCGAGCGTGATATAGCTAATGACCACGTAAATAACATACCTCCAAGGTCTTGATATGTGCTTTGGATTATGGTAGGAAGTATCTACCTTAACCAGTCTGGCCTTCTCTTCATCCGACTCTTGGAATTTCTCCCAAGCCTTATCAGATATCGCTCTATCTATGTAGAGCTTGATTCCCTTCATGCCCATTCCATTAGCCTTTGCTATTATCTCCTCTGTTACCTCCATGTACTTATTTCCCACCATCACCTTGCCATCTTTCCAGGTCTTAGAGAAAATCCTATAAATAGAGGTATTTCTGCCATGAAGCCTTTCCAGAAACATTTCCATCCCACATTCCTTCAGAATCTTCCTGACTTGTTTCATTTTTCTCCATTTGTCACAATTTACAGGCTCCACACGCTTCTTACTTCCACTCATCTTTGCTCTCTAGTATGAGTTTCTATCTCTGTGATAATTCTTAAGAAAGTCTTAAGAATACCACACCTTTCTCTTAAAAAATCCAAATACACCCAGAATCTGTGCCACATCCAGCTCATAATCACCACTAAGTACTTTCTCCTTAGATAGTATTATGAAAAATCATTTCCGCATTAAAAAAATTTATGAGACTTACCATTTATGACCTTTTTATGTCTACTCCTCAAACGGTCACTATCAAGTAATTATTTGGCTTGATAAGGTGTGTCTTCTCCATCATTCCATTGTGTCACCTCCTCCATCTTACAAGCCATGTTGGTGGCCCAGTCAGCAACACCATTGGTTTCTTGAAAGTTATGTGAAACAATGCAATTTTCAAAAGATTGGGTGATAGCTTTAGCTTTTTGCATTATGTTATAAATAGACCATGAGGCGGGAGTTTTATTATTCAGACATTTAATAATATTGAGGGAATCACCCTCTAACCAAACCTTGTTACAACCTTTCTCCTTAGCCAAGATAAGACCTTGAAGGGCAGCATTATCCTCAACATTATGATTAGTTTGGATACCAATAGGGATAGCTTTAATGCCCCTGCAAACTCCTTGTTCATCTCTTATCACAATCCCACACCCAGCCACCCCCAGGTTACCCTTTGAGGCACCATCAAAATTGACTTTCATCCAACCACTAGCAGGGCAGTCTCATCTAGCTTCCTCTCTCTTAGCTTTATTGTCCTATTTCATGAAATTACCTTTTATTTTCTAGTTATTGAAGAAGGTAATATCCTCCTCATTCAGGGGTTCCATAGCTCTGTCCTTTAATAATAAGTTTTCTTTGATAGCTCTCTAATCTTTTAGAAAACCTTCTTCTCACTAGCCACTTTATTTTTGAACACTCTCTCATTCCTTTCCCTCCAAACTCCCTAGCAGACATAGGCAGGAACAAACTTCCACACTTGACCATAGTTTCATTTTTTGAAGGATGGCTCCAAGAGTAAAAAAGACTCTTCATATCCTCAGGGAAATCCCACTCAATGTTAAGAATTTGAAGGAAGTAATCCCATATAACTCTAGCATAGGGACATTGAATAAACATATGATCCACACTTTCCTCATCCTGGTTACATAGGTAACATCTATTCAAAATTATCATACCTCTTTTTTCTGAGATTATCATTAGTCAGAACTTTTTTATGCATCAAAATCCAAAAAAAGACATTGATCTTTGGGCTAAGGTCCTTAATCCAAGCTTTAGCCCAACATGGATCATTAAGACCCTCAAACTCCTAGTAATACAAAGATGATCTAGTTAGGTTCCCATTCAGACTGTACTTCCATATAATCATGTCTTCTTCCTCAATCATAATAGTAGAATTAAGGATTTTATTGAGCTATCCCATAGTATTGTCAATAACCGTCAGATCTTTCTAGTGATCCATGTCCCAGTAGTCCTCCACTTTCCTCCCAAATCTAATTTTTCATTGACTCTAAAATTTCCTTCATTCAGGGAATTATTTGAGGGGGGTTTGTAAGATCCACTCATCCTCCCAAAAAAGAACATTTTTTTCATTTCCAACTTTCCATTTGATACCTTTTTTATGCTATCTTTATTTTTCATAGAATTTCTCCATATAAAAGAACCTCCAACTCCCCTATCTTTGTCAAGAAAGGTATCAAGGTCTGTGCGCTCCTTATTGTATTTATTATCCCATATAAGAGTCCATTCTCCCCTAGAGTTGTAGTATCTCCATATAAGTTTGGTAAGGAGGTGGTCATTAATATTTCTGATTTTTTGTAACCCAAGACCTCTTTTGTTAACAAGCCGACAGACCTTATCCCATGCTATGAGAGCTATCCTCTTCTTTTTCTCCATTCTTATCCATAGAAAAGTTTTTTGAATCTTTTCAATAGCTTCTCCAAATTTTTTGGGGATTTTAAAGATGCTCAAAGCATAAAGAGAGAGACCTTTAAGAATCTGAATCTTTCCAACTTTACTTAGCAACAATCCTTTCCACCCAGGTAGTTTTATATGATATCTATCCACTAAATAAATCTAGAAGGTTTCAGGAGGTTCTAGACAAAGAGGAAGACCAAGGTATGTTCCTCGAAGAGTTCCCATATCACAACCCAAAATCCTCATAATTCTTGTTTTTCTTTTTTTAGGAACATTAAAGAAAAACACAGAACCCTTTCCCCAATTAATAGTCTGACCTAGTGTTGTCCCATATTTAGTTGGATCTTTTTAAATGTTGATAGAATTTTTAACATAATCTTCACCCATAATAACTGAGTCATCAACAAACTACTTATGGGAACAGAATTGACTGGTAGAAGAAGGATTTAAGACTTTTATTTCCCCTTTCCTTACCTGGTTCTCCATGTACCTACCTAGATATTTATCCATAAGGATGAAGAGGACAGGGGAAAGAGGATCCCCCTGCCTTAGAACCCTAGTTGATTTTAACAAAGAAGTAGGAGTTCCATTGACCAAAACCGAGAAAGTGGTAGAAGATATAAGCTGATATATAAGTTCAGTGCTTTTATTATTAAATCAAAAAGCCCTAAACACTTTCATTAGAAACTCCCAATCCACCTTGTCATAGGCTTTATATAAGTCCAGTTTGAGAATTAGGCCTTCCTTCCTCAACATCACAAGAGAGTGAACATTTTCATGTATGGATACAATGGAATCCATAATTTGTCTGCCAGACAAAAATCCATTTTGCTGCTAGGATATCAAGGAAGGGAGAATAGATAATATCCTTGTGGTGAGGACCTTTGAAATAATCTTGTAGGCAGTGTTGCATAAGCTAATAGGCCTAAATTGATCCATTTTATCAGCCCCTTATTTTTGGGTTATAAAAGCTATAAAAGTGTCATTCAACTCCTTCAACAATTTTCTCGATCTAAAACTCTCTTTGATAGCATTAGTAACATCCTTTTCAATAATATTCCAGTACATTTGGAAGAAGAACATTGGATAACCATCTGGACCAGGGGCTTTGTCTTCATCAAAAGAGAAGACAACCTTTTTAATTTCAGATTTTGAAGGTATAGCATTTAGACTCGCATTATGGTTATCATTCAGGCTATGAGGAATGCACTCCAGAAACTCCCTTTGTTCTTCTATGTTTAGATATTTATCTTCTTGGAGAATATTTTGAAAAAAATTCTTTACCTCCATTCTTATGGCCTCCTCATCATTCGAGAGGGTGCCATTGATGTTAAGATTAGAAATTATATTATACATTCTATGCTTAAGAGTAGTCATAAAGAAGTATTTGGTATTTCTGTCTCCCTCCTTCGGGAATATCTTTCTAGATTGTTGTCTCCAGAAAGTCTCTTCTTTGGAAATTATGTCATGAAGCTCAACCAGTTTCTCATTCTCCTTATCTCTAGATATATTGGCATACCCTTCCTTCTAAATATTGTCCTGGATGTCCTTCAACTCCATGCAAACATTTTCTAGTAGAGAATATGTTGCCAAAGGTTTCTTTATTCCATTCTTTAATATTGTCCTTGACATGTTTGAGTTTTTTGGCCAAAATAAAAATAGTAGTTCCTTTGATTTTTATCTTCCACCATTCCTCAATTTTTTATTCAAGTTGTGGATGCAGAGTCTACATTTTCTCAAATCTATAAGGAAAGTTCCTTTTCTTTGATATGGGATCCGCCAGAAATGTAATAGGATTATGGTCTGATCCCACCCTCATATGAGTAGACATTGAGCAATAGTAATGGGTAAACCACTCATTGCTAATGAGAGCTCTATCAAGTCTAACCTGGATTAGTTCCTGGCCACTTCTTCTATTAGTCCAAGTGTAATTAATTCCCTGCACCTCTATATCATGGAGAGATTGGCTATCTATAAAATTCATAAGATCCATCCTGCTTTCTAGACTAGTTTGGCTTCCTCATTTTTTTTCATTTTCTTTTAAGGGAGTATTAAAATCTCCCATAACAATAAACTCCTCATTATTAAAAACATTTCTCAGAGAGGACAACTTGTTCCAAAAAACTTCTCTACCCTTTTAAGTATTAGGAGCATAAATATTAGTCAGCACCCAAGAAGTATTATCCTTAAGATGCCTGAACCTAATGCAAGCCACATTATTTCCCTGATAAATAACCTCACCTTTTATTTTATCTCAATTCCAAATTGTAGCAATACCCCCAAAAGCACCCTCAGAGTCCCCCCCACAAATATTCCCATTCTTGAAAAATCTAAGCTTTTCTACTTTCTCCTTAAGCATTTTGGTTTCTTGAATTAAAAAAAATGTCTAGTCTATTATCCCTAATCATATTCCTAACAAGGTCTTGTTTATGGGGATTATTCAGTCCCCTTATATTCCAAGAGATAATCTTCATACCTTAACAAAGGATCCCACCTCTAGGATGGTGAGTTGGCTTTCATCTGCTATGTTCTTCTTAGTCTCCTTGACTCTTAATCTTATGCTCGACGGTCATTCCGGTGAGGATAACATTCCTCCCACAACCCCAATTTTACTACTCCTTGGTGTTACTGTTATGCCTGGCTTTCCCTTATCATTCTTTGATTTTTTCTTCTCCCCATGGTTCTCTATCCCATCTTCCAAATCACTCTGGTCCCCTAAAAGAGCTTGGCTGATAGCCACAGTATCCCCTCATTTAGGCATTTTAGTGTCAAATAATGTTTTTCTTACCCCCTGGGGTGTGTTCTGTGAGTTATCGAAGGATTCTTGACCTAAAACTGTGCACTGTTGGGCATCCTGGCAAGTATCATCCTCCTCCACTTTATGGATTATGGTCTTTGAACTCCATTCAGATTGATTGGCATCATCATAGTTGCTAGGTAGTTCATTACCTTCCCCCTTTGTTGACACAATATCTATAGTCTCTTGTTGTCCTTCTTCCTGAATTTCCCCCTCTTCCCCTTGATCCTCCATTTTTTCCTGATGGCATTCATTGCATTCATTTCTCTCTAAGTGCCCATTTTTTATTTGATCATTGGTCATGCTCTCATCACCTTTCTTCGGTATTATAGCATTTTCCACTTTTTTATTAATTTGAACTTCCCTTGAGGCTTCTCCCCCATTTATCTTCACCTTCCCCATAGGGACCCATTTCTTGGTCTTTCTCTGGATGACCTTTGTCGGGCATTTCTTAGCCTAGTGTCCATCTTTCTTACAATGAAAACACGCAAAAGGAATGGTTTCATATTCAATCTTTTATTCCCATGATCCCGGCTTTGAGTGAATATGAATTTTCTTAGGCATGTTCATGTCCTATGTTATCCCAACACATATCCTTGCATACGTGAGCCTTCTCCTTGATGTGATAACATTATCTATTGATAGAAGCTCCCCAAAGGAATTTTCTATCCCAGCAAATATATCCTCCATCTAGTATTCCAAAGGTAGTCCATGGATCTTGACCCAAACCGGAACCTGGTTTATCACTTCCTCCTTAAAGACCAGATTAGGGCACCATTTCTAGAGGACCAGAGTATTTTTCCCTATCATCCATGGCCCATTCCATAATATTTTCATTCTATCCTCTTCACAAGAGAAAAATAAGGATAGGCATCCTTTTTCCATTGCAACCACATCTACTTGCCCTTTCAGGTCCCATTTCTGAGAAGCATAGGCCCTAACCACTTCAATATTTGGTCTAACCCCCAGGAATCTCCCAACTAGAGAGTTATTCATTCTAGTAATAGTATGATCAATAATCTGGTCTGAAATGTCTATTGCAAAACTCCCTTGAGAAGGTTTTGAAATATTCTTAACAGGTGGTAAGGATGACTAACCTGTTGGTTTGACTCCAAAGAGGGAAGCCCACTTTTTTCTTCTCTCTTGTTGTTCCTCTGACTCACCAAAACTACCCCCCCTGGGTCCCCAAGCATAAGTCCAGCATCGGGATCCTTCCCTTGTTTCCCTTTGTCCTTAGCATCTTCCGACTTGCTGTGCTCAAAAGCACCTGCACCCTTCGCACCAGTCCTGCTCAAATTTGAAATTGAATTTGTCTGCTCACTGCCTCCCCTCTCTCCTCTGCTCTCTCCCATCAAAAAACTTAGGATCATTGGTTAAGTAACATGAATTATGTTAGACCATGAGTAACATTTTAGTTTAAATGTGTTTATACTCACAATTTTTAAATAATCATTAATGACAGTTAATACCATTTAGCAATACTTAATGATGTTAATGAATTGTATATATACACAAATTAATTGTGAGAAGGGGTGGTGTCATAATTCATAGAATTATTATGCCACTAAAATTCTCTTTCACTAATTGATGTGATTTTATGATATATATGCACTTCAACTATTTGTACGTATATATGATATAGTACACTTGATATGTGGCATTTGAGTAATGACAGGTACCAGGCATCTACTCCACCTAGATCCATAGGTCTGAGTATGCCTATAATAACCTCAATATTGGTTAAACTAGAGATAATCATGTGGATAAACTTGTTTCAAATCCCAATCGTCATTCCATCTTTCGGGTGATAATCACCTATTACCCATGTTTACCGTCGGTTGTTGTGTGGCAACATTTGGCTACCCATGTGTGTGTGTGTGGGTGTTATATTGAGTTCAATGCATTATCACGATGTACCCTTGTGTCAATAATAGTCATTGGAGAGTGCATAGGGTAGAAATGTGTAACCATATGTGGGTTAGTGTTGTTGGCTGGTAACTCTGTCATTTTGTCGTTACTGACAAGTTTTGTGAGGATATTATTGATATTAAGATTTTAATATTGTCTTTGGAGATTTTGTATTTTGAAAGTTTGTAATTGATACTTTTAATAAAAACAAATGTTATATTTTTATGATGATTTTAAGTCATCTTATAATTCTTGGAAAAGTGCAATTTTATACACTTTTTGATGAATTGGGTTTTTGGGAAATTTCATGTTTTCCACACAAAGTATTGAAGAAACTCAAATTTGGCTTGGGTGAAAATTTTGGGGAAAATTATTTTTTGGGCATTGTTGCTTTGGATTCCTTGGGTTGAACTCCTTCTTCTCTCAAAGTCTCATGGGATTCAGTGGAGTATTCTTCCTTGTAACCATTTTTAGGTATTCTGTGTTTTGAAGCTATGCACCTTAATTTCTCTCTCCAATCTTGTTTGAATTCAATTTTATTGGTTGTAAAATGATCATGGAGTGATCTTTTGCATCTTCAATATCATTTCTAGTTTCTTTAAAAATATTTGATGGGTAGTTCATTAATTTCACATTTTCCTTTGGGAAATGAGGGTTTTTATGCTTTTATGTTGTTGGAGCTTAAATTCTTGAATATTTTAGAGAAATGGATGCATTTTTATTACTGTTATGTGTAAGGGAAAATGATTTTTCTCATTTTTCATTTCTTCGAGTTTGAAATGTTAGTGGTTTGGCTTGGATGGTTTTGTATCCAATTTTAGGAAAAATTATGCCCTTGTGTTGATATTTTATTTATAAATAGTATAATATTTCTTTTGGGTGTTATTGACAATTCTTTATGTGCTCTTGGAGTGAAATTCCAACCATGGTATGATGTTGTCACTGATTTATGTGTTTGGATGTATTTGTGTGATGGAAATGGCACTTGTATATTCCCTAATGAGACCATCAATGGTCAATTTGCAAGGTTGGAATCTATTGTACTTGATGTAGTCAAGGATGGAGAGAACTAAAAGAGGTATGTCCAATCCTTATAGTATGAGTCACACAATGAAACAACAAGCAACAATAGGGAGATATGACACATCAATCTTCTTTATTATTATTTGAAAATCATATACAATGGATCTACAACATGCAGTCATACATGCAAGCCATACAGGCCTGATTATAATCAGAAACCCTTACAAAATCCTTAGCTACATCTACAACAAGATAACCTTATGAAATTTTCCCTTTTAGGAACAAATGCATAAACTTATAAAGCCTTGGAAAATATTAGGTTGACCTAGAAAGATCACATTTCCCAATAAGAAAGAAAATGTATTACAAACAATAGGTTAGGACCCAAATCGTCAAGATCTAGTTCCAATGAATGAAATATGAATCAAGATACCTCAAGTAGGTCTTCCATAAATGTAGTATCATTGTAAAATGAGTCATTAATCTTCGTCAATATAAAAAACCTTTGCGAGATCGGAAGCACAAAGACTGGCTGGAAACATGAAGAACATGACACTCTCGCCAAGAATCTACAAGATCTCAAGTGGAAGTAACCAAATGAAGTGTGAATCTAGGAGAAGGTCCAACACAAAGCCATGAACATACTATAAGGATCACAACCCCTGAACATATACACAAAATGATCGCAGAAAGAAACAACAAGACTAATCAAACAAGAAAACATGAAAACAAATATTTTTGGTTGATGCAAGATTGCCAAGATCCCAAGATGCTCCTACATTAGACACCCAAGGTTATTTGAAAAGTGATAATCTCACTTTTTTGGGGCCAAAGGAAAACCAAAATGGTCAACCTCAGCCTAAGAAATCCATGAAGAATATTCTACAGGTTTATCCTTCCATTTGACAAGATACTCCATATACTGCTTACCTCTTGTGATTTTACCAACTCTGCTATCCAAAACCTTCTCTATCTGATCCATCTACTTCTTAGGATATTGTTGGTCAAAATCTGATCCATCAAAGCTACTAAAATTTGATTCATGATACTCATACAAATCAATAACATTAAATAAGGGTGATATATCCATGTCTTTGGGTAACTCCACTTCATATACATTCCCTAAATCAAATATCCTCAAGATCTTACAAGGACCAAATTTCTTCATCCTCAGCTTGTTATAAGTACCAATAGGAAATATACCCTTCTTTAAGTACACCATAACCTACACCATAACATCATCTACTACCTAAAATTCCTTATGTATTTGCTTCTTCTCTTTTCTCCTTTTATAGGCTTAGTTCATTTTCTCCAAATGTTGTCTAACTCCTTCATGTAATGACTTCATAACCTCATCAAATTCTCTGCCTTCGGTAATCTTATTAACATCATCACTAGAATCCCTCAATTCTACCACTCCCTTGGGATTAAAACTAGTAACTATCTCAAATGGTGTCTCCCTGTGCTCCTATTTACTGAATTATTATATGCAAACTCTGCTTGAGGCAAAACTAAATCCTAATTCCTTGGCTTGTCTCCAACTAAACATCACAATAAATTCCCTAAACTCCTATTCAAAACCTTTGTTTTTCCATTGATATGTGGATGAAAAGTAGAACTGTACTTCAAATCAACCGTCATCTTCTTCCAAAGTGTTCTCCAAAAATAACCAACAAAACCTACTATCCCTATCTAAAACAATGCTTTTAGGTAATCCATGTAATTTCACAATATCCTTGAAAAATAGATTAGTTACATGTACTATATCTATAGTCTTCTTATAAGGAATGAAATGTGTCATCTTAGAAAATTTGTCTACAACCACAAAAATTGAATCATGTCATCTCTGTGTTTTTGACAAACCGAGTACAAAATCCATACTGACTTCTTCCCAAGGTCTGATTAGTATGGTCAAAGGTGTATACAATCCCACATTCTGACTACTACCTTTTACAACTTGACACACTTTACAAACCTGAACAAAAATTCACACATCCTTTTGAATTTGTGGCCAAAAGTAATTCTCACTTACCAAGGCTATTGTCTTATCAATGCCAAAATGTCCTGCCAATCCTCCACTATGCTTTTCCTTAATGATATTATCCCTCATAGAACTTCTAGGTATACACAATTGACTACCTCTGATTAAAATTCCATCCTGAATAAAATAATCTAACCACTTACTTATGTCTACAACAATAGGTTCTCTGCAAGCTTTCCACAGTTCGGTGAAGTCTGGGTCATTCTCATACAATACCTTTAGGGCCCATTTGTTTCACAGAATTAGACTGGAATTGGCATTATCTAATTCCGGATAATGTCAATTCCATATTTGTGTCCATCTTACAAAATTGGAATTGGAATTTTCAAATTCCAATTTTGCCCCAAAATGGGAATATGCATCTTCCACCTAAATAGATGGAATTGGAATTGGATATTCCAATTCCAATTTTGATAAAACCAAATTTAACCTTTACACGTGTGTGTATGTGTGTATATATGTATATATACATGTGTATATATATGTGTATATACACATGTGTTTATATACATATATGTATATACACACATGTGTGTGTATATATACCTACACACATGTGTATATGTGTGTATATATGTGTATATATACACATGTGTATATATATATGTGTGTGTATATACACACACATGTGTGTGTATGAACACACACATGTGTGTCTATATGAACACACACACGTGTGTATGTGTGTATGTGTGTATATATACACAAATATGTATATATGTGTATATGTGTATATGTGTATATGTATATGTGTGTATGTGTATATATACACACATATATGTGTATATATGTATACATGTGTGTATATACACACACATATATATACACATGTGTGTGTATACACACACATGTGTGTATGTCTATACATGTGTGTATACATATATGTGTGTGTATACATATGTGTGTGTGTATATACACATGTATACATATATACACACATGTGTGTATATACACACATGTATGTGTATATATACATACATATACACACCGTATTTAAAAAATTAAGAAATAAACATTTAAAATTTCTTATGCACCTTCTCAATCATCTTTCGAATGAACCAAATGGGTCCAGCCTATATTCTAGAATTCATTTTCAGAATAGTAGAATTCCAAAATTTAGATGAATTCCAGAATTGACTATTCCAGCATACACAAATTCCATGAAACAAATGGGCCCTAATTCATCAAATCCCAACATTGCAATCCTCATTTCAGTCAACAAATTCCTTCTCCTACTCAAGGCATCAAAAACTTTATTTGACACACCACTCTTATGTTTCAAAACAAATGTATAGCTTTTTATGAACTCAACCCATCTCATATGTATTTGATTTAACTTACCTTGGTTGCTCAGGTACTTCAATGCTTGATGATCAATATAAATCACAAACTCCCTAGGAAATAAATAATGTCTCAATTTATTCAAGGATTGGATTATGGCATAAAATTCTTGATCATACACTAAATATCTTCTTTTGGCATCATTCAACTTTTCACTGAAATATGCAACAGGTCTCCCTTCTTGACTCAAGACAACTCCAATTGCATTTACACTAGCACTACAATCTACTTAAAATACCTTATTGAAATTAGGTAAAGCTAACATCGGTTGTTTTGTCGCCTTCTGCTTCAGCAATTTGAAACTCCTTTGTTCTCCTTGTTTCCACTTGAATTCCTTCATATCTCCCCTCATAGTTTCATTCATTGGTTCACAAATTGAGCTAAAGTTTATAATGAACTTCCAATAAAAACTAGCCAACCCATGAAATGATCTTACCTCTCCTACATTCTTCAATGTATGCCACTCAACAATGACTTTCACTTTCTCAGGATCCATCTACAATCCTTCAGCAAATATTACAAATCCCAAATATACTAATTCCTCTTTCATAAAAGTACACTTCTTAATGTTGATTAGAAACTTCTCTTCCCTTAACCTCTGAAATAATTGTCTAACATGCATCAAATTATCCTCTTTTCTCTTACTAAAAATCAATATATCATCCAAATACACAATGATAAAATTACCTAAGAATTTATTCAGAATTTCATTCATTAACCTCATGAAAGTACCTGGTGCATTAGACAATCGAAAAGGCATTACTAGCTACTCATACAATCCTTTATTTGTCTTGAATGTAGTCTTCCACTCATCACCTTATCTGATTCTAATATGATGATATCCACTCTTCAAATATATCTTTGCCAAATATCTAGCTCCATTCCAACAAATCATCCATCCTTGGCAAAGTAAACTGATACATAATTGTGATATGGTCGATGACTCTAGAATCAATGCACATTCTTCATTGTCCATATTTCTTAGGTTCTAACATTGTAGGCACTGCACATGGACTCAGAATTTCTCTGATCAATCCTTGTTGCAACAAATATTGCACTTGCATATTGAGTTCTTCATTCTCTGTTGGTGTCATCCTATATGCTTCCTTATTAGGCAAACTATTCGGTGGTATCAAATCCATACAATGGCTAATAATCCTCACATGTGGTATTCCATTAGGGACATTATCTGATATGATGTCTGCATACTCATTCAACAATCCAATGATTTCTCTTGCATGTTCTTCTCTTGATACAATCATCTTAGACTTCTTGGGTACTAAATAAATTGTTAGTAATAACTCAGAGGGGGGGTGAATCAGTGGCCTCAAAAATATTCCAACTAATCAACCCAAAGACTTAGTATCACAATATTAAGCCTCTAGTTATCTTCAGTCCTATAAGATGAATGCCTTCAAATATACTTATTAAATTACTGCTGCTTCGAGTGCTTTGTTTAAACCTTATTCTTTATGTTTACCGAATAGCAATCTTTCAATTTTTCAAAAAATAGTAAATTACTTAGAGTATTCCAATCAATCCAGATTAGCTATGTGTAATGCAAAACACTAAATTAATGACTCATAAACACATTGACACATGGATTTTTAACATGGAAACCGTGTTAAGGTAAAAACCAGTTGGGACCGGTAACCCAAAATTTTCACTCTTCTGAAGTGAGCTCGGTGAAGAGCCAACCTTGTTAAAGGTTACAAACACACTGTTAGGTGTAACCTTGTTAGAGGATTTAAAATATTAGTTTGTCACTTGATATCAGGAATTTCTATGCTACCTTCCTTGTCCAAACTCTTCTGGGTTGTCAAATGGTATCTGGCATCTCATGTTATCTTTGTGATTAAACTTTTTGATACTCCTTGTGATATATCTCAATATAGAAAGGATCTTTAAATCTTGCTCAGTTAAGAGACTTTCTGAATCAATGGTTAAACTGAAATAGTATGATCTGCTCACATATACAACTTATACTTGTAGATTTTTCAGATCTATTGTAAGCTCATTAAACCAATCTGATCAAAATATCTTTTCAATACTTTTGCTCCACTCTTGTTCTGCTTGGTGATTCTATGCTTTGTTGCTCGGTGTCTGCAGAAATCTTTAGCTCTTTCCTCGGCTTGATTGATCAGGACTATATGAAGTTGTTCTTCATCGATTTCTTTCCAGAATCCTCTTTTTCATTCACTCCCCTTAATTCGTAATGAATTAAGTTGTCTCTTTATAGACATGATATCACCATTTCTAGGTTCTTGATTTTCTTGATCTTGGCATGATCCGCAATCTTAGCAAATCTGATTTAAAGAAAAAAATCTTGTTTTATCTTGTAGAGATCTTCTTGCCAACTAGACAAAACAACTTTAAATTCTTTACTTATCTCTGGCTTTATCTTGTCAATTAAAGCAATGATAACTACCAGTTAAGTCTATATTTAGCTCTGCCAGCTAGATATTTTGTCATTTCTGAACTCTAGTTAACTTTAGTCTTTTAACTCTTTGATAGCTTTGTTCAACACTCCAATTCTCCTCGGGCTTCTCCATCGGGGTTGTCTATCCATTAGGTTTGTCTATCCTTTGGGCTTATCTGTCCATCGGGTTACACTGTGCTTCTGGCCGTCGGGTATGCTTGTGATTCTTCTTGTTGGTAATGCTCGTCAGGTTTCTTTCTTGAGTATCACTGTGACTTAACTTTTGGTTATCTCTATCCGTCAAGTTCCACTAGCCGTCAGTGTTTGTAGTCACATAGTGAATGCTTGTCTTTTATGCATTATTGAAAGCATGATCTTTATCTTTCTGATTCTATGAAGTCTTTGACACTTTGATTATAACCAATTAGATTATATCATGTTGACAACAATGACAATACGATCCATTAACTGATTTAATGTCTTGCATTATCTTTCTGCATCTTGGTGATCAGCTTAACATCTTCAAACATTCAATCAGTTACATGTCACCAATCTCTCCCTTTGGCATTGATGGTAACACACTACATTATCACACTATATTATTACTAATACAATATGAAATATAACAATTTCATCAATCTTTCCTAGTGTAACTATTACAAATTTCTGGTTCTCGGTAATCTCAAAATAGCTTTGATTTGTTTCTTGCAAAGTGGTTACTTTTCAATCTTTTAATACCTTCACTAGATAGATGTAGCATCTTCTGTCTCTATTCTGATATGTGCTCTGCCTTGACTATTCCTCTTCTTGATAATCTCTTTTTTCTTTGAAAACAATCTCTTCCTTTGTATGAACTCTCTCCCTTTGTTACTTCTCTCCCTTAGATGGATATTTCATATGTAATCAATCTCTCTCCCTTTGAATATTGATTAACTCTTCCTTTTGATTCTTAGGAACTTCTCTTCATGGATATTGATATAATCTTTTCCTGATAATGAGATAATTAATCTCTTCCTTTGACAACAATGCAAAAAAAGGTTCTTCTATATCATCTTCCATCCCTTTATATAATATATTCCTTGAATTTCCCTATCCATCAGCAATACAATGTCTCTTGTGTTTGGTGCAGTTTTGTACCTTGTTGTGTACAGATATGTAAAGGAAGAAATTTTGGTTATATAAATTATTAGGGGTGTATTTCCTTAACCTTTATATTTAATTTAGTTTTGTTTTGAATGTGTAATGTGATTAAGCATGTAGGGAGAAGGAAGATAAGATGTTCCTCTTTTATCCCCAAATGCACAAATGAAAGATCCAAGTTGATTACCCAAAAGAAGGATCAATACACAAGTGAATCAATCATTTGGAAATGAGAGAAATGAAGAAGATCTTAAATTCTATTTTATTATTAAGTAGATATGACATATGATAGTAATTGAAAAGGATGAGAGGAAGTACTAACCTTAAAGAATTGCAGATCAAATAATATTGTTTTCTGGGGTTTGTACTCTATTTTTGGAAAAAATCTGAAGTATGATCCGGAAAGGAAACGCAAAGACGAACAAAACCCAGAAATATTTTTCTGATCCAACACCGTCTTATGAAAAAGGTTGACCTTGACCCACTAATCTCATCACTGACCCAATAATATCGACCCTGACCTGCACAGGTCTGACAAAAAATCTATTCGCTGATCCTGATAGTTCGCTGAAAAGGGTATCCAGATCTGAGTTCAAATCTACAGTCCTGAACCTGTACTTGCAAGAAAAAGAGATTTGTTTGTTGGGGGGGAAGGGGTTTGCCTTAGTCAAACCCCGATTTAGGAATTAACCTTGAAATCAATAAAGTATAGAATGCTAGCAAGTAGTAGAATTGAATCTAAGAATGAAGCTATGATATTGAATAGACATGTAATTGTAATTCTAATGTAGACAAATATGTAAATATGAAAGCATGGACTTTAGAAACCATAAACCTCCATGATTGTATGCTTGAAATCCACCTTGAAGAGATGATGAAAGAGTCTTGAGGATGCACAAAATATCTTGAAGGAAGATCACACCATCATGATGGCTAGATCTAGGGCTTGAATGATAAATCTTGAATGCTTGAACCAAATCCCTTCAAAGGCTTGAAAGCTTGAATCATTGATCTTCAATGGGGAGCTTGAATGCTTAAGAGGAAGAGTTGAACACCTTGAAAGCTTGAGAATATGTAGAAAAATGGATGCTTAAACCTTTTTCTTCTTGACAAAATCTTGGTTAGATATTTTTTGCACTTAGAAGACTTCTTTTTGCTCAATATCGCTTCTTGTATCACTTAGAGAGAATGAGAGAGAAAGACTTCCTTTTATATGAAATTAGGGTACAATCTTCTAAGGAGGCTGACATAGGAGAATTAAATTCCAATTAGACCCATGCCCCTAGAAGAGGACCTATTTTAAATACAATTTAGGATTTGTCACTTTGGAACCCAAAACAGCTGACCTGAAAGCGGGAAAAATAAAATTTTGACGACCTCCAGAAGCTGACAAGCTTCCAGATTTGGAAGGGGGGCCCAGGTCAAGTTTGAGGTCAACCCTAACCTAGGTCAAGGTTGAGTTCAACCCTAAACTAGGTCAAGGTCGAGGTCAACCTTGACCTAGGGGGTCATAACCCCTGGAAAAAGTGCCAGGTGGGATATAAGGTGCCCGGAGAGGCCCAATCAGGGTCCTAAACAGGCACAGAAGCAGGAGATGATGCAGAAAGGAGGGGCTAGTATGATGGTGGTCAAAAACATCCCCTAAGGAGGGTTAAACATTCTTAACATTGAAGTGCTTCCATTTTAAGATGATACATTAAGCCCCCACTTTAGCGGAAGTATGGAAATCAAACATGCTTTCGGTAAAGTTAGAAGAAAGACTCTGGTGGATCACAGTGAGGTAGAACATCACCAAGTCAAGGACACATGTCCTTAGACCAAGTATTCTAACTCAACATACATATATAAAAGATATGAAAAATAAAGATAAATAAATCATAGAAACATACATTACTACATAGGCAAGACAAGAACGATACTATAGATAACATAGCTTCATGATCTAATCCCACTAGCATGAAAGTTAAAGAGAGAGAAGGGAAAGTGATTACCTCACCTAGTAATATTCCCACCTTACTATGAATCACCAAGGAGGGAGAGTCCAATAGGTTCACCCATAAAATGTGCTTGTAATTGTAATGCATCTTCTGACTGCTTTTGAAAATATCCATAGATCCACATTCTTGTATCACTATGGAATATAAAAATGCGTGTCTTCTCAAGATTTAGCAACTTATGTGTGTTACCTTCCAAGGATTTATCATATTATAAAATTTAAAAAGGGTGCATATCTCTTCAAGATTTAGCAACTTATGTGCGTTACCTTTTGAGGATTTAGCAAAAATAAAAGTAAAAATGTGTGTCCCTTCAGGATTTAGCAACTTATGTGCGTTACCTTCCGAGGATTTAGCAAAAGTAAAAGTAAAAATGTGTTTCCCTTCAAGATTTAGCAACTTATGTGTGTTACCTTCCAAGGATTTAGCATGTTGTAAAATGTAAACTATAGTACAAGGGAGACCCTATATATGCCCCCCTCCTTACCATGACTACCTACTAGGCAGGATAAGGAAGAGAAAAGAGGATACCTACTTCACAAAGTAAGGAGATATCTAGCTTAACAACAATGTATACCATATTCTTAGCAAAGAGCCTTGACTCTTACATCCAAGAGCATAGATAATCATGAAATTGATATGTCACTTATGGAAAAAGGATCGTCAAAAAGGGAAGAGATCTCATCAACAAGGCCCTCACCATAGAGGAGTGCTTAGGACAAAATGTCATCTTTTAAATAAAAGAGGGACCAAAGATTCAATCATCAAGCCCCCTGTAATCAAGAGGAAGTGGAATCTTATGATGAAGGAATCAAACTCTAACCCAAAGAAAGAGAAAGAGTTTATCAAAAGCATAGTTTGCAAAATAAAGAAGAGGTGATGACCTAGGACAATCACCTCTTATATAAGAGGGTATCCATAGTCAAAAGCATACATCTTTATAAGGAAATAATATTATATGATAAACAAATGCCACTAAGCTAAGGAAAGTAAATCCTTAGATAGAGGAAGAAGGAAAATACCTTGCCCCCCAGTGTGAAGGCAAGGGATATATTAAATTATATCAAGAAATTTCATAGAAAAGAGATAGATTTACAAGACAAATGTCCTAGAAAATATATCATGAATGATTTATAGGGATAGAATATTGAAATAATAACCAATTAAACTCAAAACAAAATACATGCTAAGAGCAAATTAGGTCCTAGAAGACTGGAATAAAATCCTCTTGCCCCCCAATGAAGAGACAAGAGGAAAAATGCAATCTAATTTGTAGAAGAACGAGGGGAATGCCCTATATCAAAATTATGAAGAAATTGTAATACTGCATGGGAATGAGATATAATTCCCAAGGCAGCTCTTTCTCTAACATATAGCTTGAAATGCACACAATCAACAAGTAAATTTTTATTACTATAATGAAAAAGACATTTATATTTAGACAAAGAATTTCTCGAAATAGGTTTGAAGATTTCTTTCTTTGAATTCATTAATTGGACATACACTTTCTTAGCCACATCTTGAGGAGTATCATGGTGATCTAGAGAAGGTGTTGGAAGAAGAACATGAAGAGGAGGATAGAGGTTAAGATCCACTACCTTGATTGGAGGAGGTGGGAAACCTATACCATGCATATCTTGTTTAGGAGATGAATGAATCGGGTTTTTAATGCCTTGTTCATTGATACCAAGTCCTAAACCTTTATAGCCTTGTTTATCCACCATAGTATATCTGGTAGTGTACCTATCTTGTAAAGCTTCAATAGGAGGAGATTGATTATGGTGCTCATGAGAAAATTTTGTGTATGGTGGAATGATAGGATTAGAAGAGGTTTCCTTGTTTTTCCCTTTATCATCATCATGGATTGGATAGGGAGGTGAAGGTAAATGAAAGAATTCTCAAACATCATCATAATAGATCCTAGCTTGAGCCCCATCATAAGTGTGGGAAGAACTAGGGATTGAAGGTGGAGAAATAGGAATAGGAATATTTGGAATTGTATTAGAATTGATAGGATTACAGTTAGGAAGATTAGGAGGTGAGGTATCATCAACCCAATTCTTCACATAATCCAAAAGAGTAATAAGTCCACTACACAAATCTTTTATGAAAGTTTTGAAAGTAGGAAGACTAGTATTGGTTAATCTCAAAATAGCATAAGAAAGTGAAATATGAAGATTAACAAACATGATGAAATGGATGATACTCTCATAGACATCATAGGTACTATAAAGAGATGCTAAAAGAAGCATAATAAGAAAAATAGCCATACACCAAAAGATCTTCATAATGAATGAGATGCAAGAAGTGTTTTTGTATTTTTATGAATACGTATATTTTTTTTGTGTGTTTTAAAATGCATTAGCATAAAAAGAAAATTTAATATGTATGCAAAAGCTAATGTGAGAGGCAAAGCATCTAACACCAACAAGAAAGAGTTGTCTATCGCGGGTTCACAAAAATGTAAAGGAAGAAAATTTGGTTATATGAATTATTAGGGGTGTATTTCCATAACCTTTACATTTAATTTAGTTTTGTTTTGAATGTTTAATGTAATTAAGCATGTAGGGGGAAGGAAGATAAGATGTTCCTCTTTTATCCCCAAATGCACAAATGAAAGATCCAAGTTGATTAACCCAAAAGAAGGATCAATGCACAAGTGACTCAATCATTTGGAAATGAGAGAAAGGAAGATCTTAAATTATGTTTCATTATTAAGTAGATATGATATATGATAGTAATTGAAAAGGATGAGAGGAATTACTAACCTTAAAGAATTGCAAATCAAAGAATGTTTTTCCTGGGGTCTGTACTCTATTTCTAGAAAATCTAAAGTATGATCCGGAAAGGAAACGTAGAGACGAACAAAACCCAGAAATATTTTTCCGATCTAACACCGTCTTATGAAAAAGGTCAACCTTGACCCACTAATCTCACCACTGACCCAATAATCTCGACCCTGACCTGCACAAGTCTGACATAAAATTGATCGCGGATCCCGATAGTTCGCTAAAAAGGGTATCCAGATCTGAGTTCAAATCTACAATCATGAACCTATACCTATAAGAAAAAAAGATTTATTTGTTGGGGGGGAGGGGTTTTCCTTAGTCAAACCCCGATTTAGGAATTAACCTTGAAATCAATAAAGTATAGAATGCTAGCAAGTAGTAGAATTTTATCTAAGAATGAAGCTATGATATTGAATAGACATGCAATTGTAATTCTAATGTAGACAAATATGTAAATATGAAATCATGGACTTTAGAAACCATAAACCTCCATGATTTTATGCTTGAAATCCACCTTGAAGAGATGATGAAAGAGTCTTGAGGATTCACAAAGGATCTTGAAGGAAGATCACACCATCATGATGGATAGATCTAGGGCTTGAATGATAAATCTTGAATGCTTGAACCAAATCCCTTCAAAGGCTTGAAAGCTTGAATCCTTGATCTTCAATGGGGAGCTTGAATTCTTAAGAGGAAGACTTGAACACCTTGAAAGCTTGAGAATATGTATAAAAATGGATGCTTGAACCTTTTTCTTCTTGAAAATATCTTGGTTAGAGATTTTTTTCCCTTAGAAGACTTTTTTTTCTCAATATTGCTTCTTGTATCACTTAGAGAGAATGAGAGAGAAAGGCTTCCTTATCTATGAAATTAGGGTACAATCTTCTAAGGAGTCTGAGATAGGAGAATTAAATTCCAATTAGACCCACACCTTTAGAAGAGGACCTATATTAAATACAATTTAGGATTTTTCACTTTGGAACCCAAAACAACCGACTCAAAAGCGGGAAAAATGAATTTTTTTGGGCCTCTGGAAGCTGACAAGCTTCCAGATTTGGAAGGGGGACCCAGGTCGAGGTCGAGGTCAACCCTGACCTAGGTCAAGGTCAAGTTTGACCTCCAGAAGCTGACAAGCTTCCAGATTTGGAAGGGGGACCCAGGTCAAGGTTGAGTTTGACCCTGACCTAGGTCAAGGTCGAGGTTGACCTTGACCTAGGGGGTCAGAACCACTGGAAAAAGTGCCAGGTAGGATAGAAGGTACCCAGAGATGCCCAATCAGGGTCCTAAAAAGGCACAGAAGTAGGAGATGATGCAAAAAGGAGGGGACAGTATGATGGTGGTCAAAAACATCCCCTAACAAGGGATAAATGTTCTTAACATGGAAGTGCTTCCATTTTAAGATGATACAAGATGTATATGTTGTTGTTCATCTCTAGTGCTTGCATCAACATGAATGATCTTCTGGTTTGGTATAGGCTGATGTAACCTTCTATTCATCTTACTGACTAATAGAAAAGGGTTGGATCCCTAGTCTCTATCTCAGGTACTCAAATGTATCTTTCGGTAATGGATTGGTGAATATATCAGTTAATTGTTCCTTTGATTGAACATATTCCAGTATCACCTCCTTTGCTTGCACTTATTGTCTTAGATAGTGATACTTGATAGCAATATGCTTAGTCTTAGCATGCATGACTAGATTCTTATAAATGTTAATTGCACTTGTATTGTCACAGTAGATAATTACTGGTTCAATAATATTCATATTCATACCTTCCAGCAACTATTTGATCCATGCAATATTGGAGCAATTCACAGTAGCTCCCACATACGCTGCTTTTGTAGTAGACTGAGAAATGCATCCTTGCTTCTTGTTGATCCATGTGACAAGTATGTCACCCATGAAGAATGCTCCTCCAGTTGTGCTCTTTTGGTCATCAATGTTTCCAGTCCAATCAGCATTTGTATAGACTTATAGCTCAAATTTTCCTTCTCTTTTATACCATAAGCCATAATCCTCGGTGTTCTTCAGATATCTCTGAATTCTCTTGACACCAATAATATGTGATGCTTTGGGATTAGAAGAGAATCTTGCAACTATTCCAACTGCATGTACAATATCTAGCCTGGTATGAACAACATACATTGGTTTTCCAATCATTGATCTATACAAGGTCTGGTTTACCTTATTTGATTTGTCTTCTTTTGTCAGCTTACATCCGGTAGCCATAGGTGTTCCAACTAGTTGGAATCTTCCATCTTGAATATATTCATCACTTCCTTGATGTATTTTTACTGAGTGATATATATATCTGCATCTTGTTGAAGAATCTATAGACCAAGAAATAATTTGATCTCCCCAAACATCAGACATTTCAATCTCTTTTCTCATTTCATTAGCAAAGGATTTTCATAACATTTCATTTCCCCCAAAAATTAAATCATCAAAAAAAATTTCAGCAATCAAAATATTACCATCGGTATCTTCTTTTAAGTACAGATTGTTATTTTCGCTAGTTCTTCCAAATTCAATGCTAATAAGATAGGAGTGAAGTCTTTCATACTAGGCTCTAGGTGTTTGTTTCAATCCATACAAGCCTTTATATATTCTACATACCATGTTTCTCTTGTATGGATCAACAAATCCTTCTGGTTGTTCAATGTATACCTCGTCTTCCAGTATTCCATTTAGGAATGCGGATTTGACATCCATCTGGTATACCTTGAATCCTTTGAATGCAGCATAAGAAATTAAGATTCTAAATCCTTCTAGTCTAGCAATGGATGCAAAGGTTTCTCCATAATAAATACCTTCTTCTTGTGCATACCCCTTGCATACTAACCTTGCTTTGTTTCTTGTGACCTCTCCATTCTCATTTAGCATGTTTCTGAATATCCATTTGGTACCGATGAAATTCTTGTCATCTGGTCTTGGTACTAATTTCCATGTACTATTCTTCTCAATATGTTCTATTTCTTCATTCATATCACTGACCCATTCTTCATTATCAATTGCAGTATTAACAGATTTAGGCTCAAAATCACAAAGTAAACATCAATTTTTTAGTGACTTACTTCTTGTTCTCATTCCAGCCTTCTTGTCTCCTATGATTTGATTTTGTGGATGATGTCTTCTGACATATTTGGCAAGTTTCAGTTCATCTCTTTGTGTTATGTATGTGGAGCCTAATCAGACTCAGGTTCTTTTGGTGCGGTTTCCCCCCAGAATTATCTACAGGGGATTCGGAGCAGTGCCCCCAAGCTCGGAGTCAAGGGGAAGAGCCCCTTGCGGGGTCCTGGGGCAGCACCCTAGGCAGGGTCAAGGGGCAGAGCCATCAATTTTCTATTAGTTAGAGTATTTTTTTACCTAATTAGGTTAAGTCAAAAATACTTGTGAAAAGGGCTTAGGGTTTGAGATTTGATTGTATGAGGGATTTTCGTAGCTTCCTGTGATGGTATTGAGTTGGAGGTTTTAGATTGTAATCACTGGATAATAATAAAGACATTGGACTCACTGTTGGTGGACGTAGCCCAGGGATTGGGTGAACCATGTTAAATTTTTATGTTATTGTGTTCTCTTTTGTGTGTTAATATTTGCATTTTTCTGCTTATTATTCTAACAAGTGGTATCAGAGCGAGTTTTTTTCGTTCATTCTTTCATCTATTCTCTGAAGCAGGTCTCACGAGTTAGTGGGAGAGTCTCTTGGTTAAGTGGGAGAAATGGAAGATGAGGGCAGGCTGAAGGTTGATAAGTTTAATGGGAAGAACTTCCAGTTATGGAAGATGCAAATGGAGCACTATCTCTATCAGAAGGATCTGTGGAAGCCATTAGAAGGAAAAACCAAGAAACAAGGAACTATGTCAGCAGAGGACTGGGAGGTTTTGGATAGGAAGGCTCTGGGATCTATTCGATTGTGCCTTGC
>MU226210.1:1659365-1677544 GCA_018584345.1 Thuja plicata
CATGAAAGAGGAGATGGACTCCTTGTTGAAAAATAAGACTTGGGACTTAGTCCCTTTACCTGAAGGAAAAAGAGCCTTGCCTAACAAATGGGTTTATAGGCTGAAGGAGGAAGATGAAGGAAAGAAGTGGTATAAGGCCAGACTTGTGGTAAAAGGTTTTGCACACAAAAAGGGTATCGATTTTGATGAAATATTATCCCATGTTGTAAAAATGACTTCAATTAGAACTGTACTAAGTCTTGTGGCTGTAGATGACTTGCATCTTGAACAATTAGATGTCAAAAGAGCTTTTCTCCATGGAGATTTGGAGGAGGAAATTTACATGCAGCAATCAGAGGGATATGAGGTCAAGGGTAAGGAGAATTTGGTGTGCAAGTTAAGGAAGAGTCTGTATGGCCTAAAGTAGGCACCCCGCCAATGGTATTTAAAATTTTATAGTTTCATGGCTAAACAAGGTTACCATAGATGTCATTCTGATCACTGTGTATATTTTAAGAGATTGGATAATGGGAGTTACATTATCATGTTACTCTATGTTGATGACATGCTTGTTGCTGGGTCCAATATGCAACACATAAATGAACTTAAACAGAAATTAGCAAGGTCATTTTCTATGAAGAATTTGGGTGCCGCTAAGCAAATCCTTGGTATGAGGATTACACAGGATAGGAAAAATAGAACTTTGAATTTGTCCCAAAGTGAGTATATAAAGAAGGTGTTGAAAAGATTCAATATGCAGGATGCAAAAGGAGTCAGTGCACCTTTGGCTAGTCATTTCAAATTGACTAAGGAAATGTGCCCAAAGGCACAGGAGGAGGTAGATAAAATTTCTAACATCTTATATTCATCAGTTTTTGGCAGTCTGATGTATGCAATGGTATGCACACGGCCAGATATTGCTCATGCAGTGGGAGTTGTCAGCAGCTATATGAGCAATCCGGGTATGGAACATTGGAATGATGTCAAATGCATTCTTTGATATTTGAGAGGTACTACTATAAAGGCATTATGTTTCACAGGATCTAGTTCTGCTATGAGTGGATTTGTTTACTCTGATCTGGAAGGAGATATTGATACAAGGAGGAGTACTACCGGGCATGTTTTCACTGTAGGGGGTACTGCAATCAGTTGGATTTCTAGATTGCAAAAGGTTAATACACTTTCAACCACTGAAGTTGAGTATGTAGCTGCTACGGAAGCTAGTAAGGAGATGATTTGGTTATAATTTTTTCTGGAGGAATTGGGTCAGAAGTAGGAAGATCGCCCATTGTACAGTGATAGCCAGAGTGCCATTCATCTTTCAAATAATTCTGCTTTGCACTCAAAAACAAAGCACATACAATTGCGATATCATTCCATTCTGTCAATTTTGGATGATGGACAGTTAAAGTTGGAGAAGATACATATAGATGATAATCCAGCATATATGTTTACAAAGGCAGTGACAAGGGAGAAGCTAAATTCCTCTTCAACTTTGGTTGGTCTTCTAGACTGGATAGAATAAAAGAACAGCAGAGTCCAAGGTGGTTTCTTTATTCCAGTGGGAGATACAGGTTTGGTCGATCAGTCTCCAAGTGGGAGGATATTGTTGTGGATTATGATCAGTCTCCAAGTGGGAGATTGTTATGTATGTGGAGCCTAATCAGACTCAGGTTCTTTCGGTGCGGTTTCCCCCCAAACTTATCTATAGGGGATTGGGGGCAGCACCCCCAAGCTTGAAGTCAAGGGGCAGAGCCCCTTGCGGGGTCCTGGGGTAGCACCCTAGGCAGGGTCAAGGGGCAGAGCCATCAATTTTCTATTAGTCAGAGTATTTTTTTCCCTAATTAGGTTAAGTCAAAAATACTTGTGAAAAGGGCTTAGGTTTTGAGATTCGATTGTATGAGGGATTTTCATAACTTCCTGTGACGGTATTGAGTTGCAGGTTTTAGATTGTAATCACTAGATAATAATAAAGACATTGGACTCATTGTTGGTGGATGTAGCCCAGGGATTGGGTGAACCACGTTAAATTTTTGTGTTATTGTGTTCTCTTCTGTGTGTTAATAGTTGCATTTTTATGCTTATTATTCTAACACTTTGTTCATCATTCTGATCATATTCTTGACCTTCATTCTGATCTCCTTTGCTCGAAACATCATCTTGAGGATTTTCCTAATTTTCAGTAATTGTAGCCTAATGCTCAGGTGCAACGTTCTGTTGCTCGGGAGTGATACATTGTTGCTTGAGTAGAGTTTCAAGTTTTGTATAAACAAACTTGTTGTAGTCTACTTGTTCTTTTATGCTTTTCTTATCATTCTTTTTTTCAAATTCATCTACTTTCACATTTGCACTTTCAATGATCTTGTTAAATGACTTGTTAAGACATTTATAAGCCTTGTTTTTGGTTGAATATCCTAGAAAAATACCTTCTTCACTTTTGGAGTCAATTTTTTCATTTCTATCATCCTTCAAAATATAACATTCACTACCAATGATTTTGAAGTAACTTACATTGGGTGTATGACCATACGAAAGCTCATAGGGTGTCTTCTTTGTGTCCTTTTTCAATTGTACTATGTTTAATGTGTAGACAGCAGTACTGACAACTTCCATCCAGAAATTTTGAGTGATTCTCTTCTCAATTTTCAATTTTCTTGCACAGTCAACAATTGATTTGTTTCTCCTTTTAGCAATTCCATTTTGCTATGGTTTTCTTGGTGCAGAAAGCTATCTTTTAATTCCATGCTCATTGCAATAGTTAGTGAGTTCATCTGAAGTAAATTCCCCTCCTTTATCTGACCTTAAGCATTTAAATTTTTTATCACTTTATTTTTCTACCATAGCCTTATACCATTTAAACATCTTGAATGCTTCTTATTTATCTTTTAAGAACATAACTATCATCATTATAGAATAATCATCAACAAAGAGAATAAAATACCTATCTTCATAGTAACTCTTTGTCCTCATGGGTCCATATAGATCAGTATGGACTAATTCTAGAATTGCATTATATGTATGAGTTTTACTCTTGAAACTAGAATTTTTCATCTTACCTTTTTAACAATTCTTGCACATGATATGCTCGGGCTTAGTCATGCTCGGTATGCCTTTGACATTCCTTTTATTGCTTATCTTTATCATGTTGTCAAAATTTACATGACACAATATTTTGTGTCACAACCATATGTCTTCGTTTCTATCCATTAAACAAGTGGTGTTAATGTCATCAAGATAGAAAAGGTTACGTTTTTTCTGCTCACCAGTTCTGATCAACCTTCTTGATTTATTGAAGATCTTTGCCTTCTTATTCTCAAATGCTAATATGTGACCTATATTGTTCAGTTGTGAAACACTTAATAGATTATAATTCAGTCCTTTTACCCAGTAATCATTTTCACATTTGATCAGGTTATTCAACATTATAATTCCTTTACCTTTAACTGGGCAAAGTGTATCATTACCCATTCTTTCTGAACCACCATTATAGTATTCAAAAGTCTCAAAAAAAAAATTTCCCTGGTCAAATGGTGAGTGCAGCCACTATCTATGATCCAAACATCATTCTTTCTAACCTTAGATATGAGTGCAGTTTCTACATACCTTACTTCTTCTTTGTCTGAATCATCCTTCATGGCTACAAATACCATCTCAATGTATTCTTCTAATTCAGTTTCAATGTCATCAACTTTGTTCTTAGCTAGGTAACAATATTTATTCCCTTTTTCCTTGTAGTCTCGGGTATCTCTTTTGTCAGATTGTTGGTTTCTTCGGTAATCTTTCTTATCACCTCTATAAAAATTCTTCTCATATGATCTGTCATTACTTCTATCATCTTTTCTTCTATTTGGATATCTTGCAGCAAAGTGTCCAACCTCTTTACAATTGAAATATACAACTGGTAATTTACCTTTATATCTACCTTTGCCTCTCTGCAATCTTCTTTCCATTAGTGCTTCAATCTCATCAAGTCCTTGATCCTCATTATCACTTTCACTATCATTTCTAATAGCATGTCTATGACTTGAATTACTTATTTTAAAAGAATATTTGAATGCAGATTCTATAGATGGTAAGACACTATTATCAAAGTTATTCATCTCAAATGAAATTAGTCTACCAATCAGACTATCTAGAGTAATTGTATTGTTTTCAACTGCTCTCATTTCTTGAATAGCAGAAACTCTAATAGCATATACAGGCATTAAGGTTCTTAAAATTTTACTTATCACTGTCTCCTCTTCAAGTACACCTCCAACTCCTTGGATAGTGTTGACTACCTCTTTGATTCTGTAGCTATACTTAGTGATATTTTCTCCTTCTTTCATCCTTAGGTCATCAAACCTCCCTCTTAGGCTTTCTGCCTTGGCTCTTAGTACATTAGCATATCTTCCATGTACCAGCTTCAACTTATCCCACATTTGCTTTGCAGAGGTGCAGGTTTTCACATCTTCAAACTCAGCATCGGAGAGTGATGAGGCAAGTTCTATCATCATGCAATTATGCTCGTGCTTTTCTCTCAATTGCTCAAGAGTGTGAGGTCCTTTAGGAAACACATATTCAGTATGAAAGTGTTGAGTAACGTCATTACCAATACCTAATAGGTGGAGTCTTATTCTACTTTGTCATGATACAAAGTTGTCTTTATTCAACTTGGGCACATCTCATCTATTCATCTTGTGATCTTTTGCTTGAGTTGTTAAACTTCATTTCTAAGCACATAAGCTCTGATACCAATTATTAGTAATAACTAAGAGGGGGGTGAATCGGTGGCCTCAAAAATATTCTAATTAATCAACCCAAAAACTTAGTACCACAATATTAAGCCTCTAGTTATCTTCAGTCCTATAAGATGAATGCCTTCAAATATACTTATTAAATTAATACTGCTTGAAGTGCTTTGTTTAAACCTTATTCTTTATGTTTACCGAATAGCAGTCTTTCAATTTACCAAAAAATAGTAAATTACTTAGAGTATACTGATCAATCCAGATTAGATATGTGTAATGCAAAACACGAAAATAATGACTCATAAATACATTGACACGTGGATTTTTAACATGAAAACCTTGTTAAGGGAAAAACCACTTGGGAACAGTAACCCAAAATTTTCACTATTCTGAAGTGAGCTTGGTGAAGAGCCAACCTTGTTAAAGGTTACAAACACACTATTAGGTGTGACCTTGTTAGAGGATTTAAAATATTAGTTTGTCACTTGATATCGGGCATTTCTATGCTACCTTCCTTGTCCAAACTCTTCTAGTTTGTCAAATGGTATCTGGCATCTCATACTATCTTCATGATCAAACTTTTTGATACTCTTTGGGATGTATCTCAATATAGAAAGGATATTTAAATCCTGCTCGGTTAAGAGACTTTATGAATCAATGGTTAAACTGAAACAGTATGATCTGTTCACATATATAACTTATACTTGCATATTTTTAGATCTATTGTAAGCTCATTAAACCAATCTGATCAAAATATCTTTTCAATACCTTTGCTCCACTCTTGTTCTGCTCGGTGATGCTATGCTCTGTTGCTCGGTATCCATAGAAATCTTTAGCTCTTTCCTCAGCTTGATTGATCAGGATTGTATGAAGTTGTTCTTCATCAGTTTCTCTCCAGTATCCTCTTTTTCATTCACTCCCCTTAATTTGTAATTAATTAAGTTGTCTCTTTATAGACATGATATCATTATTTCTAGGTTCTTGATTTTCTTGATCTTGGCATGATCCGCAATCTTAGCCAATCATATTTAAAGTAAAAACTCTTGTTTTATCTTGCATAGATCTTCTTTCCAACTAGACAAAACGGTTTTAAATCATTTACTTATCTCTGGCTTTATCTTGTCGATGAAAGCAATGATAACTACCAGTTAAGTCTATATTTAGCTATGCCAGCTAGATATTTTGTCATTTCTAAACTCCAGTTAGCTTCGGTGTTTTAACTCTTTGATAGCTTTCGTCAACACTCCAGTTTTCCTTGGGATTCTCCATTGAGGTTGTCTTTCCATCGGGTTTGTCTATCCTTTGGGCTTGTCTATCCATCAGGTTACACTGTGATTCTGGTCGTTGGGTATGCCTGTGATTCTACTCGTCAGTAATGCTCGTCAAGTTTCTTTCTTGGGCATCACTGTGACTTAACTTTCAGTTATCTCTGTCTGTCCGGTTCCACTAGCCATCGATGTTTTTAGTCACATAGTGAATGCTTGTCTTTTATGCATTACTAAAAGCATAATCTTTATCTTTCTGATTCTCTAAAGTCTTTGACACTCTGATTATAACCAATTAGATTATATCAAGTTGACATCAATGACAATACAATCTATTAACTGATTTAATGTCTTGCATTATCTTTTTGCATCTCAGTGATCAACTTAACATCTTCAAACATTCAAGCAGTTACATGTCATCATAAACATACACATTATCTTGCCTCATGCCATCCAAGAACTTTATATCATCCACTAAAAAAATCCTTGCACTAGTACACACTTCACTCTTAAGGGGTTACTCTAAAGGTAACAAATGTTGCTTCTTTTCATTAGCAATAATGGTGTATACAGTCTTCCTACCATCATGTATAGCTTGCCTATCATACTACCATGGTCTACCCAACAAGATATGGCACACATCCATAGGCATAATATCACACAAAACTTCATCATAATACTTCTCAATATTGAATTTAACTAGACATTTTTCACTTACTAGTACCTTGTGTTCATCTTGTATCCATGCAATCTAATAGTTTTTAGGATGCTTCAATATCTACAACTTAATTTTTTCCACCAACACCTTTGAGGAAAGATTATCAGAACTGCCACTATCTATGACAACATTGCATACCTTGTCTTGTACCTTGCATTTGGTTATGAATAAATTCTTCCTCTGTAAAGGTTCCATATCTTTCTCTTTATGATATAGGGTTCTTTGAGTTATCAAGGTTGCTCCATCCTTTGCTTGATTGTTATTTACTGATCTAGAGGACTCCTCATCTACAAATGTTTCTCACATACTACCTTCTGCCTTCTCCTCGGAGTTTCCTTGTTTGCATTCAAAGGCTCAGTGTCCTGCTTCGTTACATTTGAAACAAGTTCCACTGAATTTTCTTCTATCACCACTACTTTGTCCTTCATTGTAATAGGAACTCCTATCATTCCTCCTATAGTGATCATTATCCTTAGTTTAAAAATAATTTCTACCCTAATGTGCAGAAGATCTACCTCCTCCAACATTAGTATTGGATCGACCTCTCTGAAATCTTCCTTCTCTACCCCTTTGCCTTTTCTCATACCTTTAGTTCAACTTTTCTTCAGCCTTCAAAGCCCATTTAAGATTATTCCACACTTATAATATGTATCACATTGATTTCATCCTATATTGAAACTCTTAAACCATTAAGATAATGAGAAACTTGTTCAGATGCATCATCTATATGAACAGATCTAATATTTTTCTTGTAAAACTCCTTAGTATAACTCTTGTCACTTAAGTCCCTATGCCTCAAGTTTTGCAATTTCTGAAATAGACTTACTTGGCAATCCTCAGTGAAAAACTTAACCTTTAATTTATTCACCATTCTATCCCCAAGATTTGATCTTGTCTTTACCATTCTCTGTCGATCTATTTGTAAATGTTCCCACTATAAGGATGCATGTCCTTTTATCTTGGGGTAAAATTACAAATCTTTGTCACACTTTTATAAAGGAAAAGGTCCACAACATGCAAACTGTTAAACTTTAACAACATAAAAGTGACATTTGTGCTTAGGATTTGAAAATGATCTAAACTAATGAAATGTGTAAAATTGGATGTAGTTTATGCCTATAATTTTTTTAAAAAAATTGAATAATAATTGACATAGTTTTTTAATTTTTAAAGTCCATTTTTTAATTGCTAAAAAATGTTGAAAATCTAGGGTCTAGTTCTCACCAAAACAATATATGCAATTAATCTTGTTTTCCTCTGATTTCAAAATATTTTTTAGATGACATGTATAACTAGTGCAGAAAAAAAAATTGGTTTTCGGTATATATTTTGTCTGTTATAACTATTCAAATTCGGAGTTACCCGAAATTAACAATTTTTGTCTCCCGCCTAATTTGCCCTAGCAAATCTACACCATTTAGAAAAATAAAATTATATATTCTTGAAGAGGACTCTCTCCTCTGGTGTTATATATAAGTTTTAAATTTTTTTGACATGATTTGCTATTTTTTTTTCTTTTTTTGAACGAGTGTGTTCTTAAATGTTAAAATACCTACTTGTAGTTTTTTCAACTTATAATATATTATATGTAATCAAAACATTACAAAAATTATATGACCATAATCTAGACTTCGAGCTCTACAAAAGGGTATTTTTTAGATTTTAAAAGAAGTTGATTTTTGATGGAGAATTCAGCTCCTACACTGACGTGTTTTTAAATTTTCCATTTTTTGCTTATTTGGCTTCCACATGGGATGCCACATAGGTATGTTCGGTCAGAATAGTTCTGACAGAAATAATTTCGGCCAGAACTGTTTCGACCAAAACTAAGGCCGACCAAACATGGTCACGTGGATGACCATGACCCTCAAAGCTCATATATTAAATATTTTTTTAATTAAAAAAATATAATTGTGAATTATTGCAACTTAAAAAATATTTTTTTTAATAAAAATCACTGTTTAAAGAGTTTTAAAGACGTATTTTTCTGTTAAAGGGAAACTACGAATTAAGATTATTAAGGAGGTTTGTTTTTTTTTGCAAGTTTATTTCTTATTTTAGTTTTTTGAGATTTTTTTTGTATTTTTAATTAAAGCATTGTTCAATATTAAATTATGAACTTATCAATATTATTTTTTTATTTTTTTCTCAAGAGTATATGGGTTTGTGTATGCAAGTGAATTGAAACTCTCAATTTGAACAATTTGTGCAATAGGTAATAAAAGAAACAAAACAAGAAAATATAATCAAATAAGGGATGACAAAATGAAAGGGCGTACAAAATGTAATGAAGATGAACTTGTTGAAGTTCAAGAAGATGCAATTCAAGGAGGGGAACAAATTGGTAGTTTCGAAGGTGGAAATATATCTTTTGACATGAGAAATTTGATGGAGATTAATGAGGATTCACTTTTTAGTAAAATTTCATCTGAAGAAATGGTATCTAAAAGCATAATGCAAAAAAATTTTGGGATGAATATTAAAAAAATAAAAGTCTGATTGGAAAAGCACAATTATTTGCTAGGTTATTCAGGAAAATAGAAATGACTCTTGTTTTGGAGTTGTTAGGTGTTGATAACAAGAAAAGCTCAGGAGACAATGTAAATTGAATAATAGTTGAAAAATTGCAAGATTCATTGAACGACATTAACAACTCAAGTTGAGGAGCTGATTTAAATGTTGCACGTAGAGCATTAATGAATACTTTATCTAGTAGGAGGTTGACATAGAGAAAATAAGTACATGCAATTTCTGATTTACTGAATGTATCTAGAAGAACTGTTCAAAGATATATTAGGAAGATAAATATGTTAGATGAAAATACTCAAAAGAATTGGGTTAATATTTATAGACTTCCTCAAAAAGACAAAATTTTTGAAGATGTAAAAAAATAGTTCATTGAATAATGGACCACTCACTCCCGTGTTTCTTCCAATAGAAGGGATACTATACAGATGAAAGATGAAGAGACCGGTATGAAAATTGCACATCCAAAACATTTTATAGATACAACACAAAGTGAATTGTTTGCAGCATTCAAGCAAGAAGTTTTAGATGTGAAAATATGTCAAAGAATATTTGAGAGGTTGTGCCCCTTTCTTTGTACGCATAAATAAGGTACGTGAAACTTGTTGTTGCCGAAATAATGTTGAGTTTCATCTATATTTGCAATCATATAAAAAAGTTATGGTAGTACTTAATTTAGATATGGTCATCCCTGGAAGTATGACACAATTTGTAAAGTCTATTTTATGTGAGAAATCAGAAGATTCAGATGAGTTCAAAGTACAATGTATAAAGAGTGCATGCAATGATTATGGAGATTTACATAAATTTTCATTGCAAATTGAGAATATTAATGTTTCAACGCCAGTTTTGTGGAAGAGATTTGAATATGAGACATATCGAATTGAGACCGGAGATAAATCCAAACAAATTGTATTGAAGGAGAGTGAATTTCCCTACCTTGATTTTATGACCAAGTTCCGTACTATAATTTATCCACATATCCAACATTGTCATGGTGCATGATGACAAGCTAAACAGTTTCGTGATTCCAAAAATTATTTTCCACCTGTTGTATTCTTTCAATTGTAGATTTCTCTAAGAACTATACATTCTCCCCTCAATCAGAGCTTCAAGCTTAATATTATTATTCTGAGAAAGTTGTAATATTTGTGCAAGTGACATATAGACACACACAATTTGATTTGGATGAGGTAGAAAGTACCAATCTAAATGAACGCATTATGATCAAGGAGGTTCATTTATATATCAGCTATGATAAGGTTCATGATAGGAGCTATGTGGCTCATTATTTTGCAATTTATTTTGAAGATATTGTCAATCACGGGATAAAGGCTTCACAACACTAGATTTGGTCTGATGGTTGTGGAGGTAAGTGTATGCACTTCAATTAATTTTCATTCTCATTGATTACTTGTTAAATTATTAAATGATCATAATCTTGCATACACCAACTTAATCTTGCAGGACAATTTAAATCCGCAAAATCCTTTAATTAGCTAGCTATGCAACATGCCAGATGCAATGTTAAGTTTCTATGGAACTTCTTTGAAAGTGGACATGGGAAAGGAGAGCACGATGGAGCAGGAGCATGTGTGAAGTGTGCACTTTGCCAACATGAACTTGCAGGTAAAAATGGTGTGAATAGTAGTTTTATATATATATATATATATATATATATATATATATATATATAGATATTTCAAATAATATAATTTCAACTTAGATCCATTTGCTTTAAACTGATAGTTCAGACATTTACAAGTAACATGATACAGAATTCAAAGAAAATTGTTGAATGGTGTCAAAGTCATTTTACTAGTCAGGACACCAACTACAACAAACGTTATTTTTGGGAAGTGAAAAGTAATTTATATTTTGTAGGAAAATTTTAAATTAAAATTTAATTTCGTCTTCATCTATGTTATCATAATTGTTGATCTAAAAATGTGTAGCTTTCATTTCATATTTGCAATAGATATAGGTCGATCTAATCCTCAGAATTATTAAAGGATTGTTGGTATTAGAAGTTTACATCAATTGATGAGTACAAGACAACACAAGCCTCTATTGATTCAAGTAAGAGAAAAATCATGTTTTTGTGCTGACTACGTTGGGGACAATCCAATGAGTCAATGTGAGAATATTACAAATGGATATGTTTCATGATGGGATATGAAGGAGTAAACCAGAATGCCTCCTTATGAAGATGATGACATTGACATAAACATTTATGATCCTATATATTCAGTTGATTATGAGTGTGTTTTTGATTTAGTTGTTACAGGTGCGTGCACATACATGTTATTTTATTTAAATATAATTTATTGTACTTTTTATTTGAATTTAATAGAATCTAAATTTGTATAGGTGATATTTGTGTTTAATATATAGCTTTTATGTATGTTGTTATAGCTTTTATGTACCCCCCTTAAGACCTCCCCTTAAGACATCCCCTTTTAAATTACTTTAAATTACTTACATGAAAAATTATTTAGATTACTTAATTGTATTTTGAAATGGTTCAATGAGTTTAGTATATATCTTTTATGTATGTTTTTATAGCTTTTGTGTACTCCCCTTAAGACTTCCCCTTAAGACATCCCCTTTTAAATTACTTTAAATTACTTACATGATAAATTATTTAGATTACTTAATTGTATTTTAATGGTCCATTACATTAGTTAAGGTTGTACATGACATAACATGTTGTTATAACATGTATACAAATAACTCTAAAATATGAAATAATGCATTCACATATAACATACATACATATATGAAATGACTAAAATGAACATGTATATATAGTAATGTCTAAAATATGAAATAAAACATTCACATATAACATACATACATACATATATGAAATGACTAAAATGAACGTGTATATATGAAATGACTAAAATGAACATGTATATATAGTAATGTCTAAAATATGAAATAACGCATTCACATATAACATACATACATATATGAAATGACTAAAATGAACATGTATATATATACCTACATATATGAAATAACATACCAACATATAACATACCAGATTCTTCAAATAGCAGGGGTCTCCCACAAGAATATGTGATGGGGGATCACCACTTCACTTTGTAGCGGTAGGACTAGATTCTATATTGAACATGCCAACTATATTCTATATGTAACATGCCTCTAGCAAACACCTCTACCCACGAAAATGGAACCCCCTATCAATTCTATGGGACCTGCCCCTACCAAGGTCCCTTATAATAGTAGGGGCACCTACCCCTACCAAGGAAAATGGAACCTACCACAAAGGGAAATGGAAAATGGATTTTCATGACCCCTACCCCAACCTATTCTATGGCGGGGCAAAATAGCAAATAATTACAGCCCTACTATTCTAAAGGTGGCGGATAATTTGAAATTATGCAGAGTTTCTTTTTCCCTACTATTATATTCTCGCCTATAGAATGGTAGGGGAACAAATGATAGAGAATTTTAAAAAGAGTAGGGTTCATAAAGCATGCTCAGGTAGGCTCCAATGAAACAATAACTGGCTCCAACGTGCCGCTCAAGTAGGAGGGACTGACTCCCATCCTTTGTTTTCTACTATGCCCCTTATTGCATGCTCCTTGCTGGAATTAGATTTTAGTTGCCTTCCTCCCCGAACTCCCTTCCCTAGGAGAGGAGCCCATGCATTGCTAGGCCATCTAGGGGGACCTAACTATAGTTGTTCTTACCATCCCCGTAGCCATATAATTTTAGGGGCCTACTATTATAAGGGGTTGCATCCCTCACCAGGCCATCCCCCATCTCTGAATAGCACTAACTCTAGTAATCCTACCTTTTTGTTATATCTTGAGAATCTTGCTTGCCTAACTAACTTTCCTTCTTGGGGATATCCTTTCGTCACCATAGAATTTTAGGGTTGTGAAGTCCTCTACTATTCTACGGGGAACTTGCCCATAGGTAAGAAAAAAATGGGATATTCTAAGGGTAGGGCCCATAGACCTACTATTCTAAGGTAGGGCAAGGGCAATAATAGAATAATAGGACCTGAGATTCTATACATAGAATGCATATATGAAATGACTAAAATGAACATGTATATATGTAATATCTAAAGTATGAAATAGCATACCAACATATAACATGTACATGTATATGTTTGAAATAACATGTATATGAAATGTCTAAAATAGATGTGTCTGAAATAACATGTACATATAAAATGTCTAGAATAGATCTATGAAACATGAAATATCTAAAATAGCATGTGTGCTCAACTAGGACCATATCCTGATCCGTGACCTAATCATGGTCCACCTCCTCCTGATCTCTTTGTGCAATAAAATAAATATATGTGTCATGCATACACACATGTACAATAAATTAAATACTTATGATCATTGAAGAATTAAGTTTAAAAAAATGTATAAATTTACCTGTCTGTCATGATGCACAGGATCGCCAGGAGTCTCTAAATCTCCATATGGCTCCATATTGTAACACCCCAAAATTGGCATCTTGCAACCCTAACCAATTTTGTTGCATTTGTCATTCTTCTGAATCATCAAAGTCCTATTGTACTAGGCAATTCTGAGTTTTGAATGACTCTACTCGACCTAAGTGTCAAATGCAGAAAATCCTAAATCTGCATTGATCATACATTATATTTAATTCATAAATATCTATTGGCTAAACAAACCCTATGATTGAATTAATTTAATTATAAAGTCCTAGCACTTTATTTAAATTAAATTCACCCCTTTTAGCTAAAACACATGAAAAAGGAATTAAATAATATTTAATTATTGAATAAATATCCTTATTTCAATAATTGAATTTAATTATTCAAATAATTGAGAAAAACATATTTATGAGGTCATACTTTATTTATTTAATTAAATATTCTCTCAAAAATCTTCTCTTCAGTTCATAAATAGAAGTTTTGAAATAATTGTGCTTTAAAGAGAAAGAAAACAGTTAAAATCATAAATAAAACAGTTAAAATCAAAGAAAGAAAACAGTTAAAGCAAAGGGAAAACAATTTATTGTTTTCTTTTAAAGAAAGCTTTCTATTTTAAACTGGCTTTTCTATCTGTTTTATTTCAAAAAGGAAACTTTCTATTCTGATCACCTCTGAGTCTATAAAAGAACTCCCCTTCCTCATTCAAAACCCCAATCTTTTTATGCATTGTTAGAATAAATAATTGCTACTTCATTTTAGTTAATAATCCCATTTACATTTAGTTATCATTTGCAATAGATTAATTTCAATTTCTTAGAATAATTGCATTGAAATCATGTCTTAGATAATCTTGCATCTTTCAATTCCTAGAATAATCTTGCACTTGCATTGCATTCATGGAGAAAAATCTTTCATTCTTAGATTGGTTTATGGTTGTGAGACTCTCATTCTGAGAGCTATTTCAAAACCCCATCTAGATAGAAGGCAACAGGTCGAATCATACAGGCATGCAGGATGAATAATTCATATTCACTTTTGTATGTGGCTGATGAACAAGGACTATGTTGAAGTGTATGGTTGAATAGCAAGGCCAATTTTACCACATACATTTCTGACTCCCACCGTGGGGCAAAACATCTATTTCTGTCATCACATTTTATTTAGTTTTGAAAATCTTGGGATCATGTTTGTACTCTGATTTTGCAGGTAAAACAACGCATTTCATCTTTGTTTTAGCATGGAGCAAGTTTGAAAAAAATATATATCTTCTGTATATTATTCTCTCAGTGCATTTTAAGCTCTCCTTTTGAGCCAAATCTGACTACACCATTGCGTCTGGATCATCGTTTCGGTTGAAAATGACTGTAAACATGCCTATACTTGTCAAAAGTTGAATTAGTGGCAAAAACATTTTGCCCAAGGAGGTCATACAACCCATTGCATGGAAATAAAGGTATATTTCTATTTTTTCTACACACAGCTCGAGGCAGATTTTTGAAAAAAAATCTGAAAAAAAAAATAAAAAAATTTTACTATGTTAAATTTGACAGCCGTCAAACCATCATTCTCCATGACCTTCTGTGACAGCCATGAAACCATCAAATTTAAACTTGCATGTTGATGACGTCAGCAGTGTTTGAAAAATCTTTAGCCTTCACCATTGAGCTTTTTGAATTTGTAGTCTAACTTTAAACGATCATATCTTGCTCATTTTAAGTCCAAATTGAGTGCAATTTTTTTTTATTTTGGGTAGAATTGTCTGAAGATTTTTGGGTTTTTCTTAGTTTCTAGATTCTAGTCACAGAGTTATCAAAAATTACAGGTTTTCATCACTATACTTGTCTAATCCTCTGTTTTGCAGCTTCCAAAGCCTCGTACGGGCTCATACAGTAACATTTTTTAGTGAAATTTTTTTTGAAAGTTTATGATTTTTTGTCTACTTTCTGAATATGTATTCTATTTTCTATTTTTCAAATTTTTATAATGTGGAATAATCTTTGGCTTTGATTTTCATTTGATTATCTTTTGCGTACAGCCTAACAGTGGTTTGCAGAACATTATCCAAGAAGACTAAAGCACAAAATACTCACAAATTAGTTTTGTAGGTTGCCTTTGATCGATAGAACACAAAATATTGTGCTTGCATCTTATTTTTTATTTCTTAAAATAGGAACCCACATGCAAGACTTCTTAAAATGAACATTTGTTTGATGTTTTGGGGATGAAAATAATGTCAGGACACTATGCTCTCACCTTTTTGGGGTGATCAAAAATCCAGAAACATTATTGTCATTTTCTTATTCTGCTTGAAGTGTCTTCTAGTTTTGTAAACCCAAGGAATTGCATGGACGTATCCTCTCCCCTCGCCTTCACAGATCTTGGGTGTAAAAGAAATCCATACAAATTGTTTAGCGTGGCTACCTCCCAAGTGCTTTAGCAGAGCCAGTGAGAGTAGATTGCCCAACCGGTAATAGGCTAAAGCCAAGCCCTTTCAAACCGGTATATAAAAAATGTCATTGTGATTAGTCTCACAATGGACAGGTATGAATTTGTTGTGGCAACCAAAATCTCCTTTAGTACCCTAGTGGTGCGTTAAAGTCCCGACATTGTTAAGGTGAAAACCTTGCTTTGAAAGGATTGGGAGAGCCCCCTTAATTGGGAAAATGACTTGATCACAACCACCTAAATAGATGTCCTTACTACAAACTGTTGTTCTAGTTTCCAAAAACCCTTTATCTATTGGCGCAGAAGGTCAGAGACCAACTAAGATGCCCCACACTTTTATGGCTCTTAGTAGAGACAACAACCCTTTGGGAAGCAATTCCTTTGGGGTTTGAAGCTTGATGTGCCTGAGAAGTGAGTTCACATGTAAGGAGGAGCCCATGCCTCCAAGCTTCTAAGTTGTCCGCTATGAGTAAGTGTAGCTAAACTTTGGTTCAAGTGGGGATTCAACAGATACTGCCCTGGCTATCCTAGGATTGTGATGTGTCTGTTCTGGTACTACAAATAATCTCCATGATGTGTTTTTCATGAGTGTTTACTGAAACAACAACAAAAATCAAATGATTTGGACAAATGTAAACTTTGGATATTTGCCTATCTTGTCTTGTCTGAAACCTAAACGATCTATCGAAACTCTATCAAATTTGTTTCAAAAACTTGTCAAAAATTGGTCTTTCATCAGTCTATCCTACTACATTTAGTCTATCCTGAAATTTGCACTGTCATAACACTTCTTCTAGTTCACATGCAACTGCAATCTGTTGTTAGTCCAACCTATCGCTATCTTGAAATCTGATGTTGTTACACTTGTCCAATTGATTGAGTCCTTTGTTCAATCTTATCATCTTTGTCTGCATTTTCCTTGTTCTGAGTTGTGAGAGCAGGTTCGTTAACCTTGACTCAAGATCAGAGTCTTTTGTTATCTCCTTCTCAGTTGGACGTTTATCTCTTGCTCTCTTTGGTCTTGGACTTGGATAACACTTTAGGTATCATCACAGTGTCAGTCAAGCGAATCAACTTATCTATGCCTGTGTGAACTAGAAGTCATTTTAAGGAACTCTAGAAGTCTATCACCTTGTTATCCAATTCTGTATTATGTTGTGAAGGTTCTATCTGAATCTTCACAAATCTATACTTTCATCAACATCATCACTAGTATGTCTTTGACTGTAATCTTTTGACAGTCTGACTCATTGTTGTTTCAAAATTTGACTTTGTTGTGCTAGTCCAAGTGACCCACTATCTATTTCAATCTTATCATCTATGTCTGCATTGTCCTTATCCTGATTTGTGAAAGCAGGTTCATCAACCTTGACTCAAGATCAGAGTCATTGCTACCTCCATCTCAGTTGGACATTATCTCCTTTGTCCTTTGGTCTTGGACTTAATCTGCACTTTAGATATCACTTCAGCACCTGTCAGTCAATCAATTGATTCATCATACCTTCTCTTCAATCTTCTAAGAAAGCGCACATTCAGACAATCTTACAATGTCTAAAAGCAAAGAAGAGATTCTTAGGGCAGCTTTATTAAAACAACTTCAAACTTTGGAATCTGAACTCCAATTATTAAAGGGGAAAAATGATACTCCATCTAACAAATCCTCCTTAAGATCAACCTGTCCTTTTTTATTCAATCATGATTCTTATATCTCCACACTTCCTTCCAACATGGATAAATCTTGGTATGACAATCCCATCTTTGATCAAGAACATTTTTATGACAAACCCAACTTTGATCAAGAGAATGTAGAGGAAGCTATGACAACATCAGATGAAATCCTTTTCTATCCACAAAAGAAGGATATTGCAAGTCAAGAAGTGTCTATTTATCCTTTAGAGAGAATCTTTACTCCTTTGGGACAATCTTATCAATCAATATTGGAGGAACTTCTTGAGCATAATCTCATCACATTGCCTCCAGCCACATCATGTGGATTCATATTCTTGAGTAACTATTGTGCATATCATCGACATAACAAGCATAAAACTTCATATTGCATGGAG
>MU226210.1:1677594-1739948 GCA_018584345.1 Thuja plicata
ATATCATCGACATAACAAGCATAAAACTTCATATTGCATGGAGTTGAAACATAAAATCCAAGATCTCATAGATGATGGCATAATCGAAGTGGAAAATGCTAATGAATCATCTAGTGAAGATACTAATATCAAGCACGATCAATATTAGGAATCCATGTCTAGCAACGGTTCCCATATCACATCTACTTCCTCCACCATTCCTCCATCTCCTAAAGCTTCATCTTCTGTATCAAAGAATGAGCCTAGTGACGACTATGTCTACCCTCAAGGACTACCTCTAAACAAGATCCAAGCTAATCAGCATACGCCTGCAAGTCTTTCTCAGGATTCTTAGATCATAGACCCCAAGCTTCCATGTGCCTCAACGCTTATCATGCCTACTCCAAATGATACTCTATTAGCCTTTCAAGAATCCCTCATGCATATCAAAACTCCCACCTCGTCCATAGAAGTGGTTCCATGTCAAGAGGAGAATCCACAATGTGAAGAAACAAATATCAGCGATGATCAAGATCAAGACACCATCCATCCTTATCCAATGGTTGACCAAAGTCACACATCTCAAGAGGCGCATGATGATCCTTTCATCCCATTCCATTTCTCCCCAGAAGAAACTCTTACATCTCCTATATCTTATCCATCTCCCAAGAAAGATCAAGATATCCTTTCCAGCATCTCTACTGAGCTTATTGAAAAACAAGAGAAAGGTACCCTTTGTACACCATCTAATAATCCTTGTCAAGATCAGAGCATCCCATCATCCCCTTGTCATATTCTTCCTTATACATAAACCATCATTCCTCTAAATCCCTTGCATAACAATAAATCCTCTCAAGCTTCAATTGCTCCTATCAAAGTTTATCATGCTCCTATTGATATACAGATGAATTCAAAAGAGAAGAGCCTTGGTCATACAGCTCACTCTAAATATTTTGATATCCCTTCCACACCTTATATCCCTCGATTCAAACGTAAGAATCAGCCTTCTCCATCCTCCAAATCCATCCTTGGTCCTCATATTCCAAAGCTAAAACCGTCGAACCTGCCATCTATATTGGGTCCTTATATCCCTCCATCCACCATGCCTATCACTACTATCTTGTCATCCACTTACCCTATCTCCTACCAAGATCAACAAAGACATACATCCTTGAATTCTCCCTATCAACCAATCCATATGAACCAGTCATATCGGTCCTATTCATCCATAATTCCCAAGTCTTTTGGAAGCAATTTGGATGCGCAATGAAGAAATCACAAATACAAGAATCCACTTACATATGAAGATCACTATGTCCCATCTAATCAACATGTGACTACAAAGAAAAAGGAAATATCTAAGAGACCACAAGGGTCCACTAAGAAAATATGGGTTCCTAAATCCATCATGGAAGAATTGTGTTCTAAATCCAAGCAAAGAATAAAATCAAAGAAAATATGGGTTCCTAAATCCATTATGGAAGAATTGCGTTCTAAATCATCCAAAAGAAAAGGAAAATCAAAAGCTACGTGGATTCCCAAGGCTCTTTAAAAATACTTGGATACAAAAACAAAATCAAAATTTATGTGGATTCCCAAGTATATCTTAGAAGACTTGAACAAAAAGGAAAAGTTAGAGTTGGCATCCAAGATTCCAAAGTCTTCTACTTCATCTCCATCTAAACATCTCTCATCTTCTAACTCCATCTTGGGTCCTCGCATACCAAGATCCATATCCACTCATCCATCAATGTCTCCAGCTATTCCATCCACTTTTCCTCCATTTGTCCACTACCCTTCAAGGGTGTGTCAATGTTGATCTTATCACCATACCCTATCTAATATCCTGCACCTACCTCCTACGCATCCATCTCATATTCCTGCTATTCCTCTCATCCAATCCATCGCATAAATCCTTGACTACCATCTCCCTTATCCTCTATATAATCTTCTCTACCATCACCCTATCAACATCTTTGAGCATACTTTCAGTGGCCTTGGCCTAGTATAGCATATCTTTCAGAGGAGTACTATCTAAAGAGCTAGAAGCTTAAGTTCCTCCATAAAATCAAAAAAGATGAAAAAAAAAAAAGAAGAAGAAGAAAAAGTGCCTTGGTGAAAACCTGATAAAAAGGCACCTTGGTAGCAAAAGTAAAGATAAATCAATCCATCCTATGGTGAAAACCACTTCTTGTGGCGCCTTGGATAAGTACCATGATGAAAACTTGGCAAACAGGCATCATGCATAATTCCTCCTACTTGCACTCTTCATTTGGGGGAAAGTTCATTCCATGTCATTTTCTCTCATCATATCTTACATCCAGCTAGCTTGTGAACATCCATGTTCCTTTTGTTGATCTTGACAAGGTTGAGCCTATCCATGAGCATCATGTATCCTGACATTCATGATTCTTTCCATCAGCCTATTTACTTTCTATCATGCATGCTACCCTATCATGATCTTTCTTATCCCAAGCCTATCCTTCCTATCTTTGTGCATTCCTATCATAATCCAAAACATGCACTTTTACCTCCATCGACATTTATCATGATCATAGCTATATCCTATCCTATGAAATTGACCCCTTGGTCTTGATCAAAATTGAAAAACATGTTCTTAGAAGTCTCTTGACATGTCCACTCTTTTGGACCACATACTTTTCATGACATCAGGTCATTACCCTAAATGCTATACAACATTGCTCCATGAGCCTACATTGCTATATTATTTTTTCCCTAGCTTGGGTAATCTTGAAGAGAATATCCCTGAGGGTCGCATTCACCCTCTTCATCCATCATTGGCTATCCATCTCATACATCAACTTTCTAATCCCTCTACAATGTCCTACACCTTGCTAGACATCCGGGCAAACCATTGTGATCTTGCTTGAGATCGAGTAATCTCTAAAAATCTAAAAATTGCAAAATCTCTAAAAATCTTAAAATTGTAAAAAGTCCTGAAAAAATGATCATCTTAGTGAAAACCTAGCGATAGGCGCTTTGATGTATCTCCAAAAAAAATTATATATTCCAAAAATACAAAAAAATTAAAAATTTGAAAAATACAAAGAGAAAAAGAGAAAAAGTGTCATTAATGAAAACCTGGCAAACAGGCGTCGTGGTAGCAAAAAAAGAATTTCTGCCAAGAAGGTGAAAACCTGGTAAACATGCACCTCTTGTTCCACATTGCTATACCTATCGCAACAACACTTGACTTTACACATTTGCTTTGTTGCTTTCCTACTTGCATTTGCTTTTCCGCATGCTTTCAATTCCCGTCAAGACACCAACTTATATGGATTGAAACTGGTCATACTCTCGGGGAAACCCTCCTGGTCTAGGGGGCACTCTCCTATCACCTTTTGGGACCTACTTCGCAATAGTCACCAGTGGTTCTCACTACATCCGACTACTGTCCTTAGCTTATACTGAGTTCTCTTTCCTTCAGAATCTCCCTAACATCTGTCACTAGTGGTTCTCACTGCGTCTGGCTACTGATGTCTAGCTAGTACTATGATCTCTTCACTCGAGATCTCATGCATCAGTCACCAGTGGTTCTCACTGCATCTATCTACTATCGCTATACTTTTGAGATTTCCCGCATCCATTACAGTTGGATTTATACTCAAACGCTCTATCTATCGATACTCGGTCTTGATGATTCTTTGATTTATTTTGTACATAGCTTTTGGTCACTTTCATGACACTTTGGTTCCTTTGCGAACCCTCTTGACTTGACATTAATTCAGTGCCATACGCTTGGGGGCAATCAAATCTAGTTTTTCCTCACAACATACCTCAATTCAGTCATCATTACTTGGGGGCATGGGTCTCCAATTTGATCACATCTTTGGTTTACACCTGAGTTAGTAATCTTGTCATTTCTGTAGGACAACTCACTACTGACACAAACTGGTTTTTTTCAACACCACCATAAATAGTGTTTTTCAACACTATCTTTGGACACATCTGTGTTTTTCAACACACATCGGATATCTCAAATGTAAACATCTATCGATAAAAATCAAACACAATGCACTCACAAGCACAACAGTGTTTTTCAACACCCTATACACATACATATTCAAAAAAATTGAAACTAGCTGAGCTATGCTTGAATCTTTCTTTGTATGTTGTCTATTCTCATGGATTTCATTGATATTTTCTTTGTCTACTGCTTGTTGGTGTAGTCCCGGTAATCTGGCAACGTCAAATAAATAGGGTGTATGTGATAAGAGCTCTCGCACTAAGGTGGAACAGCCTCACATCCCTTGATCTTGTTTATTTGCATGCCATGGTAAGGTCGGTACTATCTCCTTGACTGTTATTGCTCTGTTTGTTTATGCATGATCACACTCATGGATATCTTGGCTTTGAATTCCTTGATACTAGTGTACTCTTACAACATTAACTGGAAACAATCTTCAAGTCATCTTGGCTTTTGTACCCTGGTGCTTATGTTTGTTTCCTACATTTTCTCCGATGAAAGTCATATTCATATCCTTATGGTTGCATTATGGTGCCAGTAAGGATTGTATCGACTTCGATGTTCCAAAAAATGCTCAATGATGATGATTTTACGATGGATCTCACAACCATGTCCTAGAATTGTACTTTCATATTGCATCTAGCATAAGCTTGCATTTTCATTCTAGACTTGCATTGTGGCAATAATTTGATGTTTCATTCATTGCCTACTCCTGGATTTGTACATTAAGGAGTTCTTCTTCAGCGTCCTAGCTTCATCATGACTAGACAAGTGTTGGATCCTTGATCTCTATCTTTAGCTATATGCTCAATCCATTTTCGTGATCAAAATCAAAATCTGACACTTCTATAGAGCTCAAAATTGCATTTTAAATCTTGCAACCGACGTGATCGGATGCTTGTGCAGTCAAATTTCTGACATCACTTTCTTGTCAAAATCATATCTAATCAACATTTTCTCAAATCTTTGACTTTTTTCCTAAAAAGTCAACTTTGGTCAACCTTAGTCAAACTCGGTCAACTAGACCTTGACATCTCTCAAAATTGATTTTGAATCTTCTGAATTCTTCTGTAATCTATTCTGAGTTCTTCTTGATCTCCGATCCGACATCTATCTGCAATTTTTTTCTCTCCATCGTCATTATGATGTGTCATCTTTCCATTTCACTCCTGAGGGGGCAGGATGATTACATCATTGAATCTATTTCCAATCAATCCAATCTGATATTCAAAAGTCCTCATTGCTATGGGCATCTCATCACTTGGGGCATATTCAATTTTTCGTACCTCACAGTCAAAACTGGATACTCCATAATCAATAAGTGCATCTTTGTTCCTTACATCTTGTCATCTATTAGGTATCAGGGTACTCTAACCTGGATCCCTGAGAATCAAGCTTCATTCTGGAGATGATTCTTAAAATCTCATCATTTAGGTATCGAGGCAATCTAACCCTAACTCCTGAAGGTTGAGCCTCATTCTGGGGACAGTCTTGTGAAAGATATCAATCTAACCAGTGTCTGGGCAATCTAACCTAGATATTGGGGGACTAAGCTTCGTTCTGGAGATAGTCCTTAAAATCTCTATTGACTATCTTTTGGGATAGGTATCAAGGCAATCTAACCCTAACTCTTGAAGGTTGAGCCTTGTTCTGGGGACAGTCTTGTGAAAGATATCAATCTAACCAGTGTCTGGGCAATCTAACCTAGACATTGGGGGACTAAGCTTCATTCTAGAGATAGTCCTTAAAACCTCTATTGACTATCTTTTTATGGACAGGTATTGGGGCAATCTAACCCTATCTCGTGAAGGTTGAGCCTTGTTCAGGGGACAGTCTTTTGAAAGATACCAATCTATTAGGTATCTGAGCAATCTAACTTAGATCCCTGAGGATCAAGCTTCATTTTGGAGATGATTCTCAAAATCTCAATCTATTAGGTATCAGGGCAATCTAACCCAGATCCTTGAGGATCAAGCTTCGTTCTGGAGATGACCCTCGAAAACTCTACTTGACCGGCGTCTTGGCAATCTAACCTAGACTTCGAAGAGTTAAGCTTTGTCCTGGAGATGGCTCTGAAATCTTCATCAATCAATCTTTGCATCATCAATTTTCAAAATCTATTCTTTTGTGCTTCAGAATTCAGACTATTCTTTGAATCAATGTGTTGCTCGCACATCAATTCAAAGAGGGGCAAAATGTAACACCCCAAAATTGGCATCTTGCAACCCTAACCAATTTTGTTGCATTTGTCATTTTTCTAAATCATCAAAGTCCTATTGTACTAGGCAATTCTGAGTTTTGACTGACTCTACTCGACCTAAGTGTCAAATGCAGAAAATCCTAAATTTGCATTGATCATACATTATATTTAATTCCTAAATATCTATTGGCTAAATAAACCCTATGATTGAATTAATTTAATTATAAAGTCCTAGCACTTTAATTAAACTAAATTCACCCCTTTTAGCTAAAACACATGAAAAAGGAATTAAATAATATTTAATTATTAAACAAATATCCTCATTTCAATAATTGAATTTAATTATTCAAATAAATGAGAAAAACATATTTATGAGGTCATACTTTATTTATTTAATTAAATATTCTCTCAAAAATCTTCTCTTTAGTTCAGAAATAGAAGTTTTGAAATAAATGTGCTTTAAAGAGAAAGAAAACAGTTAAAATCATAAATAAAACAGTTAAAATCAAAGAAAGAAAACAGTTAAAGCAAAGGGAAAATAATTTATTGTTTTCTTTTAAAGAAAGCTTTCTATTTTAAACTGGCTTTTCTATCTGTTTTATTTCAAAAAGGAAACTTTATATTTTGATCACCTCTGAGTCTATAAAAGAACTCTCCTTCCTCATTCAAAACCCCAGTCTTTTTATGCTTTGTTAGAATAAAGAATTGCTGCTTCATTTTAGTGTATAATCTCATTTACATTTAGCTATCATTTGCAATAGATTAATTTCAATTTCTTAGAATAATTGCATTGAAATTATGTCTTAGATTAATCTTGCATCTTTCAATTCCTAGAATAATCTTGCACTTGCATTGCATTCATGGAGAAAAATCCTTCATTCTTAGATTAGTCTATGGTTGTGAGACTCTCATTCTGAGAGCTATTTCGAAACCCCATCTAGATAGAAGGCAACAGTTCAAATCATACAGGCATGCAGGATGAATAATTCATATTCACTTTTGTATGTGGTTGACAAACAAGGACTATGTTGACGTGTATGGTTGAATAGCAAGGCCAATTTTACCACATACACATATTGCCCGGAATACCCTGGAGAACATATATATATATATATATATATATATATATATATATCAAAATTTTAATTCAAATTATTTATGTACATGTGTAATTTTTTTTATTACATCAAAATTTAAATAAATATATACCGTAGCAGTGTGTAATGCTCTCTCGATAGCGCTCAAATTTGAATCATGTAAGGACACATCACCGGGATCAATCTGGTCATGTAAGGACACCTCTAAGGGATCAATCTAGTCATTTTTAATCAAGGTGATAAAAATTTGATGAGCTAGATGTGATGAAGTGGCCCGAGTAGACTGGTTAGGTGCATCTTCATCAACTACAGTCTGCTGAGGAGTTGTAGGTGGTGCGGGAATATCCTCCTGTCTCTATGCACCCTGAGAACCTGATCCAGTAGATCTACTAAGAATTGTGGGGAAAAATGATGGGAGCTCCCTAAGAGGAACCCCGCTGATAATCTGTAAAGCCTGATATGTGCAAAGTAGATCATTGGATAAACATGCACCCATACAATGCAACTGGTCCAAATCTGATATAGCTGCAACCTCTAAGGGAGATGGTATGTTTACTATCTAGTATGGAACATCACTAGAGGATGCATCCTCTGTAGGTGGAGGAATTCCATAATGGGAACACAACATGCATCTCTAGAAATGATCAGATGACATCTCATGAACCTGTGTTGTGATAATTGCAATACTATAAAATACATCCCTCCTAATCATGTCATCTGGTACACTTTGTCCTGCAGCTATCATTTCCAAACCTTTTGGTACCACCAAAAGGTTTGGACTCACCTTTGCCCACTTATTAGAGGGCATTGGGGAATTACGCCCTCTAGATCTGTCAGATAATCTCCCCCTCCCCTACCCAACATGACCAGGAAAATTTGTATAATAAACATCATGATGCAAATGAAATTTTGCAAACAATTGTTTGCAAAAATATAGTGGAAGCTCATCCTTATGGGGCCACCTATGATGAACAGCCAACCATCAAGGATATATAAATGGTGCAATAAGGTCATCCTCACATTGAGTAGTCATATAACCTCTCACCTGAGCTCTATCCTGGTAATGAGGAAACATGGTATTCACCATAGTAGTGGAAACCTCTAAGTCAACTTGTCTATACTTCACAGTGCCAATAACGTTGCGGGAGAGAGAAGTATAGAATGTATCAATAGATATGCTATCATAAGGGTTGCATGATTAAACTATGTCAATAATATGAACCAATTCCTCTCTAATACTCTTCACCCTATACCTATTAGGAAGGGTGGTGGATGACTGAATCCTCTGATCGAGAACCTCAATAGCCCGTGTCAATCGAGCTATGGTACTAGTGAATAACTCCTCTGGTGCAGGAGCACCCATAGGTTTTTTTGGCAATATAGTTAGTTTAGTTGTGTGTGTGTTCCTTATGGCATTTTTGTTTTTAATAAGATTGATTCAATCTTAAGGTCATGTTGACCATAGCATAGGTGTGTTAGGATGTGTTCAGTTTGAGACTTACGACCTTTTAGAAAGTGCAATTAGGGCTAATAATTTGTCAAGCCCTCCAATTAGCACATGTGTGATGATGATGTCATTATGAGGTCAGTAGGGTCTAAGGTAAGTTAGAATCATGTTTCAACCCTTATTTGGGTTTTTGGTGAAGTTTAGTCAAGATTTGAAGCATTTTGACATAGTTTACAAGAAATGGGGAAAAGTTGTCAAAGTTGCATTTTGCAACTTTGCATTGTTGCTCCGACAACATTTGAAAGAATTGGACAAATCGTTAAAAAGATGCCCTAAGGGGTTGATAACTAATTCACCACCATATTTAAGAGAAACCTTGACCTTGTATCAAGGTTGGACATTCAGTGTATGAACATAATTATTGTGAAGCAATAACAGCGATGTGTTTTTGTGTGCAGTTTTGAAGTTCTTGATTACATTAGGGTTTAATGGATTAGTTTTGGCACTGTAACCCATGCATATGTTAGATTATTTATTCTTTGAATTATGTGTGGCATTAGTTAGTCATTTTGTTTGGTTTTAAGCATCCTTTGTAAATAGTTTGTATTCTACATTGTCACTAGTCTAAACCAGGCAGTTTGTAAAGAATGGAGTGCTAGCTCATTCTCCCACCATACAAATTTTACAGACCTTTGGGATCAGTGACTAGACTCTATGTGTGTACATATGATAGGATTTTGGGCCTTGGAAAGAAAGTTGTCTATTTTTGCAGTGATGCCCTAGGTGAGCCAGAAGAGCAAGGTTAGGGATCACAGTGGATTGCAAAAGCAATTAGAGGGATTGAACGCATTGATTGCTTCAATCTGAGCATGTGGAGAGGAGTATATGTGTGTGTGGAAGCCCCATGCCCAAGGAGAAGACTTGGTGAGTATTTCTACGAGGGGAAAGAACAAACCCTTGTGTATGTAGATAGAACATTGGGAAACCCTTGATTTTAGGCTTGATTATAGAAACCCACTGTACAGACAGTTTGGGCTAGTAAAACCTAATAAATCTTAAAGGTCTTCCAAAATGGTGTTAGGTTTAGGACCTTGTTTTCCACCTTGTTGAGAATATTTTGGAGTTATGTGCCAAAAGGTTTGTAATTAAGCCTAATTCCTTGTAGCCCTGTTTTGTGCAAAATCAAACAAGTACTTGAAATCCATAAGGATTTCATTGCAACTTTGTGTTGTTAGGAATTGCCATGGACCCAATTCCCTAGGAGTGAACATTCCTCTCCATTTGGTGATCATTTTTGTTCATGTGTGAATATCTGGTGTGAATGGTGCAAGAAGACATCCATGGGGTATGTTGGTGTTTGAGTTGATCTCCTTAATGGTGTAGACAAATTGAATAGGTGAAGGATTGAGAGTAGAATCCTTGTGAAATTAGGGCTTGTGAAGAATCCAAATAGGCTAGAGAAGTGGCATAAAGAAGACCCTATGAGAAGATAGGGTTAGAGAGCAATATTTATCATTACATCAGATTGGTATCAGAGCAAGCTAAAGATTTGGGATTCGGTGTATGTCTCTATATACTGGTGAATCAGTAGGGGAGATCAGTATGGTGACTAATGCATAGTTAGCTAAAGAGATGGGTGAACAAAATGAGAAAAAAAAGACTCCTTGAAGAATCCCTACATGAAATGAGAATAAAACTAAAAGAAGTTGTTGATAGAGCCAAGGATAAAGGCAAAGAAGGTGAAAGTAGTGATAGAGGTAAAAAGCAGATTGATGAGGAAGATATCATCCCTGAACTAGACCCTCCATTAAATAAAGAACCATTCTTGAAATCCATCAAGGCACTAGGTGGAAAGGCGTTAGAAGGTGTACCACTATTTAGTGGGAAAATGGATATTGAGACAGTGATGGAGTGGATTGAGGGGATGAAAAACTATTTTGAGTGTGAAGGTGTTATAGAGGCACAAAAACTCAAGGTTGCAAAGTCAAGGCTAAGAGGATCAACATTGACATGGTGGAAGTACTTGCAAGATGAAAGAGTTAGAATGGGTAAACAACCTATAGCTAACTGGAAATCCATGGTGACTAAAGTGAAAGAAAATTATCTACCAAAAGACTATGAAATACAACTCCATAGAAAGAGACAAGGTCCGAAGCAAAAAGATTTGTATGTGGCCTCTTATATAGAGGAGTTTCAGAAGTTATGTCTTAGGTCAAAGATTCAAGAAGAGGAACCTATTAAGGTAGAAAGATACTTGGGTGGTCTAAAATGGAACATCCAAGAAGAGATAAGTTCGTGGACTCCAACTAATGTTCAAAAGTACCACCAATTAACCCTTAAGGTGGAAGAAAGGAACAAGAAGAAAGGGGACTCTAATGTCAGAGGAAGAGGTAGAGGAAGAGACCAAGGGGGTCATAGAGGTGGTTATCAAGGCAGAGGTAATGAACAAATAAATCAGAGAGATTCCAAGTTGACAAAGCATGGTAGTGAAACTACTCTAAGAGGGGGTTATACCAGAGGTAGAGGTACTCAAGGAGGCTCTAGTAGAGGAATAAGTTCAGGAAGAAGCAACTCATACTTTGCAAGTATGAAATGTTATACTTGTGGCCAATTGGGTCACCCGACCTATAGATGCCCTGATAAACCTACTTCATCAAACAATGGTAAAAGGAGTGCATATGCTCATGAAGACACAACAAGTGTCAAGACACCCGAGGTTGATTACATTGAGTCAGAGATGGGATAAAATCTCATGTTCAGAAGAGTTATGATTAGGCAGCCAATCAAGGATGGACCCAAGCATAGGAGAGCTTTGTTTAGGGTTAGATGTAAAATTCTTAGCAAAGTTTGCAAAGTTATCATGGATTCAGGCTCCAAAGACAATATCATATTAGAGGAATTTTTAAACAAACTTAAATTGGCAAAGATACCTCATGTAAATCCATACAAAGTGATATGGTTGAACAAAGGGCAAAGTGTGTTGGTGAATGAGCAGACTTGGGTGGAGTTTTCCATTGTAGGGTATAAGGATAAATTGCTTTGTGATGTGTTTCCTATGGATGCATGTCATCTACTATTGTGCAAGCCTTGGCAATATGATAGGGGTGCAGTGTATGATGGAAAGGATAATTCCATATCTTTCAAGAAAGATAGCAGAACTTTCAAGATTCAGTCCTTGTTGGATGAAGATGAGCCACAACCCAAAACCTCTAGTGTTTTGTTGAGTAGTAGAAAGGAGTTCATTAATACCCTTAAAGATGAAGGAAGTGAAGGGTATTCCATCTTGCTCAAGACTAATGAGGAAGAGAAGCCTAAATAAGATCCTTTGCCATCATAAATCAGAGAGTTACTTGAAAAGTATAAAGATATAGTCAGTGATGGTACTCCTGTAAATTTACCTCCTAGAAGAGTCATAAGTCATCAAATTGAATTTGTACCTAGTGCATCATTTCCAAATAAGGAAGCTTATAAGCTTACTCTAGATCAGAACCTAGAAGTGGCTAGACAAGTGGAGGAGCTATTAGACCAAGGACTAATCAAGAAGAGCATCAATCCATGTGTCATACCTGTGGTCTTAGCATCCAAGAAGGGTGGTAAGTGGATAATTTGCACTGACTCTAGGGCTATTAATAGGATTACAATCATATACAAATTTCCTATTCCTAGAATTGAGGATTTGATGTATTGTCTTGGAGGGACAAAGTACTTCACTAAATTGGCCCTAAAAAGTGGGTACCACCATATTAGAATCAAAGATGGGGATGAATGGAAGATAAATTTTAAGACTACTGATGGGTTGTATGAGTGGAGAGTTATGCCATTTGCCCTTTCAAATTCCCCTAGCACATTCATGAGGCTCGTGAATGAAGTGCTTAAGGATTTCACAGGGATATTTGTGGTAGTGTATCTAGAGGATATACTCATCTTCAGCAAGACAACAAAGGAACTTTTGAAGCATGTGGAGATGGTACTCAAAAGGTTGCAAGAGAATAAGTTATCCATAAATCTAGAGAAGTGTGATCTCTTCAAGCAAGAGCTTGTGTATTTGGGGTTTTTAGTATCCCAAGGGTCATTGAAGATGGACCCAAGAAAGGTGGAAGCTATTCTAAATTGGCCTACACCAACTATAGGGACAAAGGTAAGGAGATTTCATGGGTTAGCTCAATTTTACAAAAAATTTATAAAAATTTCAGTGGTATTTGTGCACCAATGCTAGACACCATCAAGGGTGGTCTAAAGACTAAGTTTAGGTGGACCTCTAAAGCAAGGAAAGCATTTGAAAATTTGAAGGAACAAGGAGAAACACAACCTATCCTTAGACTCACTAGTTTTGACAACTTGTTTACTTTGGAGTGTGATGGAAGTGGGATGGAATTAGGGGGTGTGTTAAGTCAAGAAGATAGGCCAATAGCCTTCTTTAGTGAGAAGTTAAATGAAGCCAAGAAGAAATATTCTTCTTGTGACTTGGAATTGTATGCCTTAGTTCAGTCTCTTAGGAAGTGGAGACATTACTTGCTACCAAAATAATTTGTAGTGTTTACTGACAACCAAGCCCTTAGCTATATAAATACACAAGAAAAGCTCAGTAGTAGACACTTAAAGTGGATGGAATACCTTCAAGCATTCACATTCACAATAAAGCACAAGAAAGGACAATTGAACAAGGTTGTAGATGCACTAAGTAGGAGGATGCTGACCATTCAAGAAGTTCAGTTGAAAAGCATTGGTATAGAGAGTTTCAAGGACCTCTATAGGTAATATGAAGACTTTGGTGAAGCCTACAAGGTATGTTCTGATTTTTAGAATCACTTTCATGGTAAGTGTTTTGATTTTACCTTGAAAAGTGGGTTGTTATTTAAGGGAAACCAATTGTGTGTTCCTAAGAGTTCAATGAGAGAGAATCTCATTCAAGAGAAACATAATGGTAGCTTGAGTGGCCATTTTGGGGTGAACAAAACCATAGAGTTAGTACAAAGGTTTTACCATTGGCGAAAGTTGGTTAGAGATGTGACAAAATATGTTGAGCAATGTGTAGTGTGCATGAAAGAAAAAGGAGGAGCTAGAAATACAGGTTTGTATCAACCTTTTCCAATCCCTAATAGACCATGGGAGTGTGTTAGCATGGATTTAATTATAGGTCTACCTAAGAAAAAATATGGACATCACTGTATCTATGTTTTGGTAGATAGATTTAGCAAAATGGGTCATTTTATACCTTGTAGAACTACTCATGATGCTAGTAACATTGCACGTTTTTTTTTTAAGGAGATTGTAAGAATCCATGGACTACCCCTAAGCATTGTATCAGATAGGGATGTCAATTTCATGAGCCATTTCTAGAAAACACTATGGGGCAAATTGGGTACTAACCTATCATTTGGTTTAGCTTACCACCCTCAGACTGGTGGCCAAACTGAGGTGGTTAACAGAGTGCTTGGTAACTTATTAAGGTGCCTAACTAAGGAATATGGATAGACATGGGATGTGGTCATTCCCTAAGCTGAATATGCATATAATGATAGTGTGAATAGAACAACATGTAGGATCCCATTTGAAGTTGTATATGGGATGCACCCAAGGAGTGTATGTGAGCTTAGAGACCTTGGAGCTATGGAATACATGAGTGGTCATGCTGAAGACTTCACTCAAACCATGAAGGAGATTCAAGAGTAGGTGAAGAGGACTATACTAGAGTCTACTCAAAAGTTGAAGGCTAAAGTGGATGAGAAGAGAAAGGATGTTCAATTTGAGATAGGGGATTATGTCATGGTCCATTTGAATAAATATAGGTTACAGAAGGGGGTGCCTACCAAACTACGGATGAAGAGAGTGGGACCCTACAAAATCTTAGCCAAGTATGGGGCTAATGCCTACAAAATGGATCTACCTACTGATTTGAGCATCTCACCTGTTTTCAATGTGGCAGAATTGATAAAGTTTAAAGGACCCTTAACTAAGATAGATGTGAACAGAGAGGAGGTTGGCAAAGATGTAGAGCCTGATGTTTTACCTCCCAAGATGCAGACAACAGTAGACAAGGTATTAGATTCATGATTCAGGAAGAATACTAGACACCAGGTGTACATGGAGCACCTCATAAAGTGGAAGAATAAGCCATAGTCAGAGGCAACATGGGTTGCAGCTACAGACTTCAAGAAGTTTGTGATTACTGAAGACATCTTAGCCACAGGAGTGACTTGACTTTCTCTTGTGGGGGGAGTATGGTGTGGGAGGACCCATAGGTTGTTTTGGAAATCTATTTAGTTTTTTTTTGTGTGTGTTCCTTATGGAATTTTTTTTTGTAATAAGCTTGAGTCAAGCTTAAGGTCATGTTGACCATAGCATAGGTTTTTTAGGATGTGTTCAGTTTGAGACTTAGGACCTTTTAGAAAGTGAAATTAGGGCTAATAAGTTGTCAAGTCCTCCAATTGGCACATGTGTGATGATGATGTCATCATGAGGTCATTAGGTTCTAAGGTAAGTTAGAATAATTTTTCAACCCTTATTTGGGTCTTTGGTGAAGTTTAGTGATGATTTGAAGATTTTTGACATAGTTTACAAGAAATGGGGAAAAGTTGTCAATGTTGCTCCGACAACATTTACAAGAATTGGAAAACTCATTCAAAATATTCCCTAAGGGGTTGATAACTAATTCACCACCCTATTTAAGAGAAACCTTGACCTTGTAGCAAGGTTGGACATTCAGTGTACGGACATAATTTTTGTGAAGCAATAACAACTATGTGTTTTTGTGTGCAATTTTGAAGTTCTTGATTACAGTAGGGTTTTAATGGATTAGTTTTGGAACTTTAACCCATGCATATGTTATATTAGGTGTTTTTGAATTATTTGTGGCATTAGTTAGTCATTTTGTTTGGTTTTAAGCATCCTTTGTAAATAGTTTGTATTCTACACTGTCACAGGTCTGAACCAGGCAGTTTGTAAAGAATGGAGTGCTAGCTCATTCTCCCACCATACAAATTGTATAGCCCTTTGGGATTAGTGACTAGACTCCATGTGTGTACATATGGAAAGATTTTGGGCCCAGGAAAGCAAGTTGGCTATTTTTGCAGTGATGCCCTTGGCAAGCCAAAAGAGCATGGTTAGGGATCATAGTGGATTGAGAAGCAATTAGAGGGATTGAATGCATTGATTGCTTCAATCTGAGCATGTAGAGAGGAGTATATGTGTGTGTGGAAGACCCATTCCCAAGGAGAAAACTTTTTGAGGAGTTCTATGAGGATAAATAACAAACCCTTGTGTGTGTAGACAGAATATTGGGAAATCCTTGATTTTAGGCTTGATTATAGCAACCCACTGTACAGACAATTTGGGGAAGTAAAACCTAATAAATATTAAATTTATTCCAAAAGGGTGTCAGGATTGGGACCTTGTTTTCCACCTTTTTGATAATATTTTGGAGTTATGTGCCAAAAGGTGTGTAATTAGGCCTAATTCCTTGTAGCCCTGTTTTGTGCAAAATCAAGCAAGTTCTTGAAATCAATAAGGATTTCATTGCAAATTTGTGTTGTTAGGAATTTCCATGGACCTAATGCCCTAGGAATTAACCTTCCTCTCCATTTGGTGATCATTTTTGTTCAAGTGTGAACATTTGGTGTGAATGATGCAAGAAGGCATCTATGGGGTATGTTGGTGTTTGAGTTGATCTCCTTAATGGTGTAGACAAATTGAATAGGTGAAGGATTGAGAGTATAATCCTTGTGAAATTAGGGTTTGTGAAGAATCCTAATAGGGTAGAGAAGTGGACTAAAGAATGCCCTAGGAGAATATAGGGTTAGAGAGCAAGATTTTTCATTACATCATCCTCCTTGCCCTCTGTAGAATCAACAAATCTACGAGAAGAGTGGTCACTACCACCCCCCTGAACACTAGCCTCTCCAAAATCTATAGGTGATGCCCCTCTACTTGATTCCATGTGATAGAAAAAATAGATATATGCTCAAAATTATAAAGAAGAATATATATACATACATATATATATATACATACATATATATATATACATATATATATATACATATATATATATATACATATATATATATATGCACATGTACATGGTCCAATTCTAATTTAATTATATATTTATACACATGTATTACAAATAAATAAAATTGAAAACACTTGAATGCATATACGTTTGAAAGAAAAATAATTTAAAATCATATACATACATGTACATATTTTCAAACAAAAAGAGGTTTTGAGTTATGGTTCAATTTTGTCTAGGTTTACAACTAGCCTAGTTTAATGTAGATTAATGTTTCATGTTTAATTTTAGGGATCAACTTGGTTTATTTCTTAATTAGGTTTAGGGTTAATTTGTTTGTGGTTCTAGGGTTCATGTTGGTTTCTAGTGTTCTAAGGTTTATGTTAGCTCATGTTCCATTTTCACATGTTTCTTTCATGTTAGAGTTCATGTGTTGGTTTCATGTTAGGATTTATGTTGGTTTCTAGTACGTTAGGGTTTATGTTGGCTCATGTTCCAGTTTTAGGTTAGGGTTCATATTGGTTTCATGTTATGATTTATTTATCAATTGGGTTTAGGGATATACTTTTAAATTAGGTTTACATGGTTGGGGTTCATGTGTTTGTTTAGTGTTATGGTTTATGTTGTTTAATGTTCCAGTTTCATGTTAGTTTCTATCTAATGCCATGTTATGATAGATAAAATAGATAAAAGAAAACACAACTACATATGTTCGAAAGAAAAATGATTTAGCATGTTAAGGTTTATGTTTATTTATGTTTTAGTTTCATGTCAGTTTCATGTTAGGGTTCATGTCAAGGATAAATATGGTTAGGGTTTCATGTTAAGGTTTATGTTGATTTATGTTTTAGTTTCATGTTGGTTTCATGTTAGGGTACAGTGTTATGTTTAATATGTTTTTTAATACTAATGTTTTGTAATACTAATATTTTCTAATGTCTTGTAACATTTTCCTAATGTTTTTTTAGGTTTCATGTTAGGGTTCAATATGGTTAGGGTTTCATGTTAGGGTTCATGTTGATTTATGTTTCAGTTTCATGTTGGTTTCATGTTATGGTACAATGTTTTTGATTAAGGTAAAAATAGGTTTTGAAAGGACCCCGAAACCTTTTACAATAGATTACTAGAGATAAGCATCATCAGCCCATACACACATAGATATCCTACTACAAACAAAAACCAGGACCCCAACGAACACCCAAAACCCAAAAAAAGAAAAACAAAAAACTGCCAAAAAGATGCACAGTTTCCAGCATAACTTCTGGCATAGTTTCAAGAACAGATAAAAACTACTTCATACTTTCATAGGCTTCCTCAGCCTCTTTCTGCATGTCTTCCATTTTATCAATGGACTCCTTCAATGCTTTCATCTCTTTTGGAATCTCTAGAAATTTTCTTTTAATGCCACTTCGGGTTCTGGCCCCTAAGCCCGAGCTCCCAGCTTTGTCATCTATTGTAATAGTAGTATTTTCTAGTAGACTACTCTCCAAGTAAGAATATAACACTTTGATATTTTGAACAGAGACTTTAATCCATACGTTACTATGCTTTAGAATAATACTTATCATATGCCCGTTGTGGCTAATTTTATTTTTCATGTCTTTCATCTTTTCTTCCACAAGAGCATTGACTCTGGTTGTAATCTCCTCATCTATATTGTTTTTTTTTACCTTAATTAGCAGATCCTTCTCTATTTCTTCCAGTTTGGTTTTGAAGGGCTCCATAGCTTCTTGCATTTCATTCAAAGTGCTGCTTCATGGCCTTCATTTCCTCACTGAGCCAATTCTCCATGCTCGCCCCATGATCCTCCTTGCTCTTTTGAATTCTATCATCGATTTCAAACCCTACCATAGTTTTGTGATCAAGGTCCATTCTCTTTCTTTTCTTTTTCCTGTTACCAGCCTTCAAATTCGGCTGCTCTATCTACTCCTCCTTGTCCTTACCATCATTCATTTCCTCATTTTTATCCTCCTTGTCATCTCCCTCTTTTTCTTCTTCTTCTTTTTCCACCTCTTGATTGTCGGCTTCATTTCTCCTATTCTCATCATCATCATTCAAGGGAATTTCCTCCTCATTTATCTAGGTGTCCTCCTTGGTCACCTGTTCATCTATATCTTTCACTAGAGCCTCCTCATTTATCTCTTGAGCTTCCTCTTCTTCCACGGGCATTTCCTCCTTCTCCTCTTCCTAAATCTCTTCTTCACTACCCTAACTATCAAGGGTTTGGTCTTCAATCTCCTCCTGCCTTTCTAGATTCACCTTTTTCTTGCTCCTTACCCTTTTCTTCAGGTTTTCCTTTTTACTATCCAGCTTAACTTGCTTAGCATTCCCTTTAACCCTTTTGGGAATGGGTTCTGGGATTTTATTTCTATCATATTTTGAAATTAACAAAAATAAGCCCTTCATGAAGCACCGGGTTGCTCGCTTTTTTCCTATGCTCCATGACACTATTATTCAGCAAGCTCAAAAGATAGAAGGAAGACGACACCTTTTTGTTATGCCTAAAATGATTTGCAAGAACAAAATGAAGGTTGTAAATTTTGGAGTAGCGACCATCCAGGGTGAAATACTCGATCATCATAGTCAAAATATTAGCCCAGTGACTCTTAATTTTTTCAATGTCCACATAATCCCCCGTCCCTTTGCTCAAAAGGGCTTCTTGTTCTTCGGTCTTTGGGAAGATTTTGAAAGCTTGAGTCCCAATGTGCTTTTTGTCCCTATAAAACTTCATGCCTTCACAGGAAAGACCCATAATTTTTGAAATTATGCTCATAGTTAGAGTAAAAGACTTTCCCCACATATTCACCTTTCCATTCTTCCAGCCGTCTGCAATTTTTTTGTTATTTCTTTGTCCCATCCATGCAACTTCTCCAAATACTAGGTCACACCACCCTTCTTCAGCCTCTTCCAAACTTTCTTCTTTTGTTTCCACTTCGTACAGTCCATTGGTTCCTCCCTCTTTAGACCACCACCCATTATTCTCAAAGATTTCTAAACTTTCAGAGAGTAAATGGGCTGAAACGCAAGAATGTTGTGAATTTTTTGTTTCAAAATGCTAGCTAAAACCCACAAAATGTGCAAAGTCACATTCTTCATGAATCTCGTGTCCCTCGACTGACAGCTATCATCACACTTAATCTTAAGTGATCTAATCATCATTAATTATGTTTATTAATTGAGCCTTCAATATGGTTAATCTTATCATACCTGATAAGACATAAAATCTCCATATTGAGATCTGCTTCCCCTCTCCATGATTGGATGACATCAATTTGAGCCCCCACATTAGATAAGCCATCCATCAGCTTATTTCCTTCCCTAAACACATGGGTTATGTGACTTTCTTTAAAAAGAAGCATTAATGATTTAATTTTATCAATTATGTGGCTTATAGTCCAAGAAGCCTCATTCTTACCATTAATATAGTTTATTATGTTTAGTGAGTCTCCCTCCAACCAAAAAATTGAATAACCCATTTCTTTAGCCATCATGACAACTTGAAGGGATGCCATCACTTTAGCAACATGATTTGTCTGAACTCCCAGAGGGGCTGTAACAGCTCCCAGAAAATTTCCAGTAGAGTCTCTTATTATGCTTCCCACTCCAGCTCTTCCCAGATTCCCTTTAGCTGCACCATCAAAGTTACCTTTGACCCAGCCTGTCAGAGGAGCACACCATCTTATGTTTTCCCTCAAATTTAAATCCTTATCTTTATGCCCCTAATTTTTCCTGTTAAGAACATCATTTAAACTCTGAGTGTTCTTATAGGGGGATTCTCTAGGGAGATAACCATTGAAATTTTCTAGCAAACTTCTGCAAATGCTATTGTCCACAATCTCATAGGATGAGATTTTTTCTCTGAATATTTTGTTGTTTCTCTCCTTTTAGATTCTCCAAGTGAAGTGAGGAAGAAACAACCTCCAAAGGTCTTTGGCTTCTTTACCATTAAGGTGGCAATGCCATTGTTTTACCATGTCCTGGAAGTTATTAGGTTTCACCCAATCCAGGTTGAAATGATTGAAGATGGAGTTCCACACTTTACAAGTATAAGTACAATGAATCATAAGGTGGTTACAATTTTCAGCTTCAAAACAATAGAGAATACATCTATTAGGCATACTAAATCCCCTTTTACAAAGATTGTCCACTATAAGAATTTTGTTCTGAACAAGCAGCCAAAAAAACATGTTAATTCTAGGTATTAACTTATTGTTCCATACCTGATAACTGATAGGGTGATCTTCTTGGGAGAAGAGAAGGGCTTTTTCATTTTGAAGAATTTTTAATTTCTATGTCAACTCAATAATTGATGTTGAAGAGACCAAAAATTTTCCATTTGCCTCTAGACCCCAAATCAAAGAGTCTTGTTCATTTTCTCTTACAAACCAAAGATTAAGATGCTTGTTGACCAAATTGAGGTTTTCATCAAAGGAGCTAAGGTCAACCCATTTCTCATTGATCCAATAATCATAAACCTTTTCCCCAATTATATCTTTACAGTCGAAAATTGCTAGCATCCATTCCTACTTCTCATTAAGAGCTTCTTCCTTCAGCTAGTTATCATTCTAGAAATTTATCTTCTTGCCATTTCCTAGCTTCCATCTTATCCCTTTTCTAATCAGGTCCCTTCCTTTCCTAATGTTGTTCCAAATGAAAGAACCTTTGATATCTAAAGGGTTCCTTAGCATATCCTCCAAAGAGTTCAGGTGGTATTTTCTCTTGATAATAGCATTCCATTCCTTCTCCTCTTCAAAGATTCTCCAGCACTATTTAGCCAGCAAAGCCTTATTAGTATTTTTAATGCTTTTGATACCAAGCCCTCCAAACTTCTTAGGTTTATACACCACCTCCCAAGCTACAAGACTTAACCTCTTCTTCTCTTCAACTCCAGACCAAAGAAATCTTTTCTAAACTTTTTCAATCAAGTCTGCAAACTTCTGAGTGATTTTGAAGAGACTGAGCGCATAGACTGGAAGATTTTGGAGAGTAGATTTCAGAAGCTGAACTTTTCTAGCTTGACTAAGAGTAGCTCATTTCCATCCTACCAGCTTGTTGTGAAAATGGTCAAGGATACCATTCCAAAAAGAATCATTCGGTTTATGACTTAGAGGGAGTCTCAAGTAGGTGGAGGGAAGATTCCCAATCTTGCAACCCAAAATGGTAGAGATCTTCCTTTGTCTTTCTTCAGGAGTGTTTCAAAAAAAAAGGGAACTCTTCTCCCAATTAATAGATTGACCAGAAGCATTAGTATAAGTATTCAAAGCCTTTTTCATGTTCCTTTATTCCTTAACAAAGGCTTCCCCCATTATGATAATGCCATCCACAAATTGTTTATGAGAACATTTTTGCAGAGCAGAGGAGGGTTGGAGACTAGAAATCTGACTTGTTGTAACCATACTATTGATGTATCTCCCAAGGCTTTCTACCATAATGGCAAAGAGAATGGGGGAAATTGGATCACCTTGTCTCAAACCTCTTGTGAGATGGAAGAAAATGGAAGATACCCCATTAACAAGCACATAAGAAGTCACTGTAGACACCAATTCCATTATTATTCTTATCACATATTTATCAAAGCCAAAAGACCTAAGGATAATTGACAGAAAAGACTAGTCCACTCTATCATAGGATTTTGAAAAGTCTAATTTCATCAAGAATCCTTGTTTTTTAGAGGCATGAAGAGAATGAATATTCTCATCCACCACCATAATAGAGTCCAGGATCTGTCTTCCTAGAACAAAACCATTATGTTGAGGAGAGATCATATTAGACAATAATCTCATAATTCTAGTAGTAATGACCTTCGAAATAATTTTTTATAAGGAGTTGCAAAGACATATTGGTCTAAAGCCATCAATTGTATTAGCTCCAGGTTTTTTAGGAATGAGAGCTATAAAAGTTGAATTTAGTTCCTTAAGGATAGATTTAGTTCCAAAGAACTCTTTTACCTTTGAACAAACATTTTTTCCAGTGATGCTCCAAAACTTCTGGAAGAAAAACATCTGAAACCCATCAGGACCTGGAGATTTCTCTCCTTCAAAAGAAAAAATAGCCTTCTTAATTTATGTGTCCGAAGGAATAGCCTTTACAAGAACATTGAAGGAATGATCCATTTCACAAGGAATCAAAGAAAGTAATTTCCTTTGGTCTTCTAAGTTAAGACTTTGATCTTTAGAAAACAAGGTCGCAAAGTACCCCATCATTTCTTCCCTTATTTCTTCTTCTTTAGTAATTTTACCTTTAGTAGCAGACAAGGAATGTATTGTGTTTATTGCCTTGTGTTTAAGAGCAGTAAGATGAAAAAATCTGGTATTCTTATCTCCTGCTTTCAACCAAAGAGATATAGATCTCTGCCTCTAGAAAGTCTCCTCTTTAGCTATAATGTTGTGAAAATCTGCAAGGACAAAATTTTCTTGAGTTCTCATATTTTCAGTTAGGCCATTCCTTTGAATTTCCTCCTGGATTTCTTTCAAGTCCATTTGGGTTTTATTTTTGGATTGGAAGATGTCACCATGGACATTCTTATTCCAATGTTTGACATTAGATTTTACATTAGCCATTTTCTTGACCACTTTGAACATTGTTGTTTCTTCCACCTTAATATTCCACCAATCCCTTATTTTATTTTCCAGATCAGGGTGATCTAGCCACATCTTCTCAAATCTAAAGGGAGCATTTGTTTTGCCTATGAAAGGAAGAACATTAAAGGATATAGGAAAATGATCCGAACCAATTCTGGTGAGGGAAGAAAGGGCACAGGAGAACTTAGTATACCATTCCGGATTAATTAGCACCCTATCAATCTTAACTTGAATAAGATCATCTCCCACCCTACGATTAGACCAAGTATAGGTAATCCCTTCCAAATCAACATCCAGCAATCCTTCATTAATAATGAAGGCCATCAAATCTACCCTAATTTCCACTTATGATAAATTTCCTCCCATTTTATCTTCCTACTTTAACAGAGTATTAAAGTCTCCCATTATAAGAAATTTTTTCTCCAAACTAATTTCCATCTGATTATGCAACTTCTTTCAGAGCTTAAGTCTTCCATATTTAGTGTTGGCAGCATAAACATTTATAAGGATCCAAGAGAAATTATCCTTTAAGCTCCGGACTTTGGCTGCTAAGAAATTTTATCCTCTTTTAGGAGCTGACAGTCAAAGCAAGATTGATTCCAGATGATTTCCAATCCTCCAGAAGCCCCTTCAGAACTACTACCAAAACATTTCCCATTTTTTAATAGTTTTAAGTTCTCTATTTTATATTTGATCATCTTAGTTTCCTGTATCAAAAGAATATCCGGTTTGGAATCTCTAACTAAATTCCTAACTACATCTTGCTTGTGAGGAGCATTGAGTCCTCAAATGTTCCATGAAATAATCTTCATTTAAGGATTGGAGAACAAACCTGATGGATAGTGAGTTGTTTTCCATCAGTAATATTTTGTTTTGCTTCCTCTTCCCTTTGAGTTTTCTCTGATCTTCTTCCTTTTTCTGGTTTTGGAGTTCCTATATCTTCTTTCTGTTGTCTTGTCAAGACTCCTAGTTTTTGACCTCTATTCTTCTTTATCGATTTCCCCATTGAGGAGCTCTCAGCTTTCTTTCCTAGGCTAGAGTTCATTTCATAAATAGAGTGGTTTCCTTCAGGGGATTTTGGGACTTTTACACCTAATCCCTTCTTTGGGTATCCCACAGTTGACCAAGATTTTTCATTTTCCTCTGCATCTACCTCTTTCTTCTTTTTATGTTTATCATTCTGATTTGGATCAGCTAGGGAGTCTATTTTCCTTCCCCTAGTTGAGTCATTCTCCTTCTCCTATTTTTCCTCTGACCTTTGTTTTGTTTTATTTTTTGTTTCTTCCAGAGACTCCTCTTCATCAAAGTACCTTTCTTTTTCTTCTCCTTTGGAAGGAGTCACATTTTCTTCTATCCTTGATTCATTCTATTTTGTTTCTCCTGTGACAAGTTCCCATTTTTCTTCTGCAGCTATGTTCTGGCTTGTGAACTCAATTGTGCTTACTTCGGGAACTTGCGTCACAACTTCTTGAATAGCTTCCCCTTTTTGCTCCTTCTGATTATTCTCATTTATATTTTCATACATGCTTTCATCCATCTGATCCCTATTTCCTTCCAGCATTTTTGGGATGACATTTGTTTCTTCTAATTTTTTTTTCCATTCTTTGTCCTTTATTTTGATCTCGGAGCTTCTTCTTTTCCTTTTGAGGCTTTTGGGGGCAATGTTTGGCCCAGTGACCAGATTTATTACATATAAAGCATGCGAAAGACATAGATTCATATTCGATCTCTTGAATCCATGACCCCAGTTTTGATTTCAGGGTTATTACCTAAGGAAGATCTACATTCTGCTGAATGTTAACACAAATCCTTGCGTAAACTTGTCTTGTTCTAGCTTTTGTCATAGGATCTATAGATAGAAGCTCCCCAAAAGCACCTGCTATAGCAATCATAATTTCTTCATGCCAATATTCTAGAGGCATCCCAGGAAGACGAACCCAGACCAATGCTGCTGTAAAGAATCTATCATTATAGTAAAGGTTGGTCATCCATTTTTGCAGAGATAATGAGGATTTTCCCATCATCCAGGGACCTCAACACAGAACTTTAGAAAGGTCTTCCCCATTTGAGAATTCAAAGGAGAAAAAACCTTTATGCATAGCCACTACATCAACTTGACCTTTCAGCCTCCATTTCTTATCCACAAAGGATCTGACTAAATCTATATTCGGTCTTGGACCCAAAAAATTTCCTACCAAAGTAGAAGCCATGATAGAAACTGTGTGGTCCACTAACATATCTAGTATATCAATACCAAACTCTCCTTTTAGTGGGTTTGTTAAGATATTCACTTTGTGGAATAAGGACTTACCCGAGGGTTTTATACCAAAGAGACCCACCCATTTCCCTTTCCCCAGATTAGCGAAAAGACCATGTGACTTACCTTGAGATGATTCTCCCCCAACATTCAAATGTTATGGTACAATTTTATGTTTAATATGTTTTGTAACATTCTCCTAATGTTTTGAAACATATGTAATAAAACTAAATTAATTAACTAAGTAACTAACATATTATCTTAACTGGAAAAAATTAAATCTACATAAAACTATATTTTTTTATTTTCTAAAATTAAAACAAAAAAATATTAAATAATAGTACAACTACATTAATTTAACCAAAAAAAACTTAAAAATGTTTAAAAAATCATTTTAAAAAAAATAGAAAAACCCTACCTATTTTCGGCCGAAGTTCTCCAAATCCGTTCCACAATTCTCGGAAGGCGCTCAGTACAAATGAGTCACTCTAAGAAAATTTTGGGGTATATATGGTTTTTAATGGTTCAGGTCGAAACTGTTTTGGCCGGAAGAGGTCCAGCCGAAATGGTTTCGATCAGAACTCATTTTTCACATCGACGCCACATGGCGCCGTATGTACAACCGAAAACCTTCCAGCCAAAACCGTTTCAACCGAAACTACGAAAATGGTCGTCAAGTGCGACACAACTTCATACTTTTACTCCTTGGTACAAGCATATTTTACCTTATTCTCCTCACTAGTTCCTTCAAGTTCAAAGTGTTTGTCCATCTTTGTGATCCAATCTATCAATTCATCTACATCGAGGTTAGCACGATAGTCATGTGGATTAAAATGGGGTCTCTTATTCACATTGATCAAATCTTTGATGAACCTCTCTTCTTCTTGATTCAAGTCTAGTTGTGCCTTATTGTTCTCTCCTTCCCCTGCCTAAGTCTAGTTGTGGATTTTCATTCCTTTATCCACCTCTAACATTCCTCCTAGCCATCTTCATAATCTTCAGCAGCTACAGGTTGGATCCTTTCTTCTACCACCCCACAAGAAAACCCTTGGTTGCAAAACCTTGCTCTGATACCACTTGATGTATTAAATAATGGAGGGAACTCAAATAGGTCTCTCCAATCCTTGCAACATGAGTCATACAACAAAAACAACAAGCAACAACAAGGAGATATGAAAGATCAACCTTCTTTATTATTATCATAAAATCATATTCAATGGATTTGCAATATGTAGTCATACATGCCAGACATACAAGACTGATTACAATCAGAAACCATTACAAAAGCCTTATCTATAGGTACAACAAGATAATATTATGAAATGTACCCCTTTAGGAACAAATCCATAAGCTTATAAAGCATTCACAAACATTAGGTCAGCCTAGAAAGATCACATTTCCCAATAAGAAATAAAACATATTACAAATAATAGGTCAGGACCCAAATCATCAAGATCTACTTCCAATGAATGAATATGAATCATGATCCCTCAAGTAGGTCATCCACACATGTAGTATCATCATAAAATGATTCATTACGCTTCACCGATCGGGAAAACCTTCACGAGATTGGAAACATGAAGACTGGCCAGAAACATGAAGAACATGATAGTCTCACCAAGAATCTACAAGATCTCAAGCGTGAAGTAACCAAATAAAGCATGAACCTAGGAGAAGGTCCAACATGAAGCCACAAAAATGTTGTAAGGATCATAGCCCCTGAAGATATACATAGAATGATCACAGAAAGAAACACCAAGACTGATCAAACATGCAAATAGGAAAATAAATATTTTTGGTTGATGCAAGATTTCCAAGATCCAAAGATGCTCCTGCATCAGTACTATTGTTAAGGGACATACCGATAAGGAGCCACACCTTGGTTTTGATTTATTGGAAGCCATATTTGTGTTGTGCCATGGATTTATACCTTGGGTGGGTGTAGGGGAAATCTTGGGTGTGGATCTTAATTGGGGGATTGGGGCACAAAGTGGCCACCAGGGTAACCCATTAAATAGCTAGTTAGTCAAGTGAAAAAATAATTAAAATGAATGAGTTAAAAATATTATAATAAGATAATATGTGATAGTTTGGTGTATTTTTCCTTATATTCCTTTTGCATGCCTTTAGTGCTATCTTAGAATAAGGATGCATTGGTAGAAGACATGGCTTATCTGAAAAGTCAAGCATATTCGCCATCACAAGAGGTTTCTCAACTCTATAGGAGTCATGGTATGGTGAGGTGATGGCTCATTCCATTCCCACACCTTGGCTATGTGATGACACTCCTAATTCTAGACTCTGCACCCATCTGTATTGTTCGGGTTGAGAGGGTAACCTTTATGATGTCATGTTATATGGTTGATTACTTGTTATGTCACCATATTTCTTGTGTAATGTATCATTCCTTGGTGGTTTTTTTGGTGACATGTTATCCTTGTGGTTATGTATCTTGTGATTGTAACATTGTGGTGTGGTTATGCATGTGTGGACACCCTTGTATGATTCCTTGCTTGTGTTTGCTTAGGCCATATGGTTATCTTTGTGAGCACGGCGGGGAGGGTCTAAGGTACCTCATTGTTGGGTGGCATGACAAATCATCGGTGGGGACTGGTGTACAAGTATTAAAGAGGACCCAATTCATATGCTAAATTTAAACCATGACACATCTATTATATCTCATGTATATTCTTACTTTATGATTATATTAATAATTTAACGATACTGCATTCACAATGGAACATATTGTATTAATAGTACATGCCTTTTTATCAAGTAAAATGAGTCATATGGTGTATTAATTACCCTCAGTGGTTAGCTAGCTCGTGTATACACTAAACGTTCAATTTGGGGCAGGGTTTTGGGTCAATAAGGGGTCAAATTTTGGCAAAATCTCTAGATTGGTGCCTGCACCTACAAATTCCTACCTAATCTAATTGAATCCTAAGAATGCATCAATCAACACCTAAGATAATTGAAGTCTAAGAACCCTCAATCGATGTCTCTACCTCTCTTTACTGAGACATCTTAGTCTTCCCAAGTAATTAACTGGTGATTGACATCTGCATGTTTGGATTGACCTTTGGGATGATTGGTGACTATTGCCTACTTCAATGTCTCTTATAATTTAGTTTCATAAGCTTGTTTGAAAATTCTAAGATGTTTGAGCTTGATTCCCTAATGATTCCTAGCTAGTCTTACCCCCAAATTATGGTCTATGCATGCCTAATTATTGCAGAACTTATTATCTTGGTAATCTGAATGAATTATAATTTCACTTTCATTGGACCCTTGGACAATTTGATTGAACATTTCATTCTCTCATGTCGGTGGTTAATTTATTAACCTTTCATATTGATATGTTAATGAATGTTAAGTGGTGCATGTTTAATGTATTTAAATTTTTTTTTAAATTGTTACGTCCTTATTAGCATATGTTTGGCCTTGTTATCCAAGGGTTCCTTAGCAGGGCATTACACAAGATATCATCAAATTTTTGTTTTGGCGCAAATCTATTTTTGATGGTGACTTTGTCTTATTCTTTGTATATTTTTTGTACCAAGCTTGTGAAGTCAGATCTTTTATCTTGCACTTCTGGGGCCCTAAGTTTCTCATACAGAGTTTATTTTTCAGAAACTTTTTATCATTAGAGAGTTGGTTGTGTGATCTATCCAAATATTTCATCCATTATTTTAGATTTTATATCAAGTACATAGTAGTCTCAGATTCATTCATTTGTTGATTTTTTTCAACTTTCCAACTGTAGAAAGGTTTGTGTTTTCTTGCTGTGTTGGGGTTCTTTGCAATTTTTTAGTATTGGGGAGTTCTACTTCCATAATACCCCTCACACCTAATAACTACTATACCTGGAAGGTCCACATGACCAAGTTACTTTTGTTTAGAGGGTTTTAGTCCATGTTGGATAAGACACACCTTGAATTGACCACCAATTTGAGATCTTTCAACATAAAAAATGATGGTCATGGCTATGAGTTTGATTTCCATACATGTTATAAACAATCTCTTATTTTACATTAAGACCTGCACTACCCACGAGCCATGTAACTCAAGTTTGAAACTCCTTTTGGGCAACTCAACGAGGTCTCAACACTGTAATTGGACATGAATTTGATTACTTTGGTACCTGATTCTTTTCCTTCCATTGAGTACTTAATAAATAATTTCAAGTCCAGTAGGATTTTTTTGCACATATGTGGGAAGGAGAAGACTGACAAAGAGTGCATCTTCATGATCTAGTCTAAGTTTTGAGGACCTTTTTGGGTCTTTTCTTCTATATTGTATGTCACCATGGATGTTATAGGATATGCTTTCAATTTCCCTTCTTTATAGGTGTCTTGTAAGAATTTTACATGGGGGAAGTATATTTTGACTCAACATGATTCACTTCTTGGTTCAGAGTCCAAAGCTTTGGTTGCACAGTCATCTATAAGGAAACATAAGTCAAAGTCAAAGAAAAAAACAAAAGAAAAATAAAAAGTATATTCTCAAAAAACTTTGGAGTCTCATGGATATGATTTAGATTCTTCCATTGCTTCAAAGATGTGTTCTTCTAGGAAGAAAAATCTTAAGTGTGCTTATTGCACTAAGATAGGACATGATGAACATCATTGTTATGAGAAGAAGATTGATGAGTTGAAAGATTTTCTTTGGAAGAATCATATTCAACCAATGTCATATAATGGATCCTCTTCTACCATATCAGGACCTACACATTCTGGGTTAGCTTCTATGGAATTTGGTGGAGACAATATGAAAGGCCACATTATCTTTGCATCAGCACACATTTAACCTAGCAGACCACTTCTTGATTCATGAGCTTCTCATCATATGACATCATCTGACACATTAAATTAGAGTTATTATGAGTGGCTTTATTAAGGTTGTAAATGACACATTCAGTGATGTTCTTTGTGTCTCTTCACTATCTTCCAACCTCCTTCCCATATACCAAATTAATGTGGGAAGGATAAGACAATTGAGTTCACCATTGATTTATTGATCATAAAATATCAACATAGTAGAAAGATCATTGTAGTTGGAAAATTTTATCATGAATCACCACTCTATGACTTCTCTTAGTTTTATCCCATTAAGCATGTAGTTCCATTGATTGGTCCTAACTCATGCATCTTGAGTGGACTAGATATTTGAGGAGAGGTTTGGTCACTTAAACTTGTGTGTACTTTAGTCATAGAAAAAAATTCTTGAGACTTATGTTGTGCCTCCTCCTCCACCTCTTGATTCCTTAGATATCAATTCAATTTAGGAAGTTGATTGTCCCCTTCTAGTTTCAATAGTATGGGATGTGTACTTTCCAGATGTTGCAATACTATTTGATATATTATACACTTGAGACATTGCAGAGTTGTTCAATACATGATACACTCCATACATTGAGGATATTATTGAGGACCTTCACTTCCTATTGGATGATATTTTGAGCATTCATGTGTCATCCCATCTCTAGTATCTTCAGAGGTTGTCCATCAGGTATCTTCACAGTTGTTTGGATTTTCTTTAGTTTATTTGACATATCTTGATTCAAACATGTGGATGATTGATTAGTCTTCCATGGAACACATCATGAGACTATTCCTTCGATATCCTTTTATGGAGTTGCTTCTACCTTAGTCACTAGATGTATTTATTCCTATGGGTAGGAACATGGTTTGTTGATCTTGGATCTTCATCAACATTCATACTTGAGCCCACATCTTCAAAATTGGGGCTTCTTCATTATGGGGGGATGCATTGTCTCACCTTTTATCTCCTATGGAGGTAACTTTGATTGTACTTATGTGACTGATTTAGTACTTGGGAGGACATTTAGAGTCCTTCATGCTTAGTCACATGTACTCTTTTTAATTTCTTTTTTCTTATGGAGAAGGGTTTTTTCGTATTGGATTTTTCTCCTTTTCTTTTCTTATGATAAATTGCATTAGTTTGCACATGGGTACCTAATTAGACCTTGTTGTGGGGACCTATTTATGCATTTCATGCTTGGAGATTTTTTCTCTCCCTAAGTTTCACTTAAGGCGGGGTGTTAGTGCATGCATTAATGTTGCTTCATACTTTTTATTGTTGCATAGATTAATTGTGCACATGGTCAAAGAATATTCTCATGCATATTTGAGAACATGCATGCCTAGCTTAAGTTCAATTATTTGAGCCCAATTCAGTTTTGTTTAGTCTATAAGAACATCCCATTTTATTCATTGTAATTCATCCCATTTGTAGTCCTAATTTCATTTGTGTAATCAATATGACACTCTCAGGTTGTGTTGAATAATTTATTGTTGCTTGATCTTCTCTTAGTGACAAGTTGTGTGGTTGCAGGGGATTCTTGGCTTGTGGGTTGAAATAATCATCAAATCATACAATTTTTATACATATCTTTATCGCTTTTTATTTTGTAATTATAGCAAATTACCTTCTATTTTGCATTAATTTCTATTTTAAATTTGGTTTTAATTTTAAATTTGTTAGCCATAATGGATCTTTTGATCATAAAATCATATGTGGAATAGAAGCATTATCCTATTTTGATGAAGATCAAGCAAAGCCAAGACTTCCATAATATCGATTTCAAGTCCTCCTCCTCTGGGGTAGTGAATACCATAAAAATTGTTCTAATCTTTAAATATTTTTCTTATTTAACACTCATTTCCCCACAAAAAACATTTGACAAAGATATGAACCATTTTTGGGTGTGATATATATTCTTCTTGCAATTTTTGCATTGTTCATGAACTTGTCTCTGCTAACAACACATTGGATGAACTTGCAGAGTGGGCCCACTTGGTGATACGTAATCAAAACAACAATAATTTGAGTGATGTATGTAATCTTAATAATCCTTAAGAAGACTTGTAAGTGTTGTGACACCCACTAATCTATACTTTGCAAATCTTAGCTCAATATTTCTTGTATTTAGAGCATGAAAGGGATTAAATTTATAATTGGGAATTACAAGATGGTGTTTTTTTTTTGTGCTTAGTTTTTTTTTTTTTATAGACGTGACATTAAATTGTAATGAAGATTTGTGTAGCCATATTAGAATCATATATGTGTTGAACAAAGAATAGTAATGTATACAATTAGTTGTTAATTAATTCAAGATTTAAGTTTGATAATGTTAAATTAGACATTTGAATTCTTTACTTCAAATGGTTTGATGGGAATGATTTTCAAATATTAGAAAAACCAACAAAATCATTTTATTTCATGGTTCTTTTGTGGTTTGCATGCATAGAAGCTCTAAAAATTATCGATGGAAGCATGGAAAACCCCATGGACATTGTGTCTGCACAAGGTATTCCTAAAAATTTAATGGAGTGGCACTATTGCAGACTCCTCTCTGCAACCACCTATTATTTTTCATTTGTCATATCCTCCCCGATTAACATTACAACTAGGATTTTAATCAATGCCACAAGAAATGGACGCTTGGTGGAGTGGGGTTTTGTACTGACTTTATGCATGCTAATTGTATTTGCTAAAACAAATTTGATCGGTAAATTTATATTATATTAATAATAATATAATTACGTAATACATTATATCCAAAGTATCATCATAAATTTGCATTCCATGCCCCGATTTCTAAAACAACCAGTGGCTTCATCCCTACTATCACTACATGTCTCTTGCATACTACCCCTCAAATACATAGTTTTGAGTATCAACAGTCCAAAATTTACAAACCTGGTCCCTATCTATCATAAATTGTCATATACATTGATCATTTGATCTACACCTACCAAAATGGGACACCCACAATTATACATAGTTTCTATTGGTTTGAAAAACAAAAAAAAACAAAAAAAATTAAATGTTCACACCTCAAAATTTGATGGGCTTGGATCCACTGGTGTCGTTGTCCTTGCACCACCTCAACATCAAAAAAAATTTCTTCTCCTTGCTTTCCATTATCCAAGGCCCCCTTCCCTTCCTCCAGTTGTAGTGTTCCTTTCTCTCCTTCCCTAGCCTCCACCTGGTGTCACATTTGTGGTATTGTTTTGATTGGTCACCTGTCCACTAGTTGCATTGTTTTGTTGCTGATTATTTTTTATGTTTGAAACCCTCTAGTAGTCGGATGATTTGAATTTGGGGCCCGAACTATAAAAATTTCCTTTCTTTATCCTCAATTGATGACCTTCTTCCAATCCATTGTGTAGTCACAAATTACCTTCCACGTTCTCTGTGCATCCATCCTCCTCACATGCCTATTTGTCCATGCCTGGTAGATGAAAAAAGGGTGGATGTTAGGTGGGTATCCAGGTATATGTATCCAATCCCCTCCATCAGTATTGAAACCAATACTTGACATTGCAAGTTGACGGAAAGCTTCAAGCCCTTGTCTCCATTCTGACTTTACACACCTCGTCACCACTTTGTGAACCTCCTGGACACCACTAAATTTGAGCCCCCATGCACAAAAGAGGGAGGAAATGTATGTGTTTGAATGATGTTTATAGTCTTAAATCAAGAAATCAATTCCCAATAACCCCCAAACCATGATGAGGAAATAGGGGTCATGCATCGTGAAAATATGCTTCAATCTGTCCGTGGAGACTCGACCCCAAAAGGCAATCTACTGTTTAGTCATTCTGAGGCTAAAATTGGCCTCCATCTACCAAAAACTTCTCCAACACTCCATATTTTCATCAAATAAAAAATTTCACCTTTCCACCACCTATATGCATGGTTCCCAGGAAGAGTGAGCATTTACTAATTGTCCTTTGAATGTTAGAAATCGTTGTGTGTGATTTTATGCACCTGTTAAGAAAGACACAACACTTCAATAGATCGTTATATTAGTGAAAAAAAAAACATAAAAAGAAAGGGTTTCATCTAAATCACTAAAACCGTTCTATTACTTCCTATGTAGGAGGAGTTTGAAGAATGCAATAATCATGCCCTCAGATTATGCACAAATCAGTGACATATACAACCTAAGAATTGAAGATTTGAATAAAAAATAATCTAGATAATCAAGAAACATGCATATAAGCTCTAAGAATGAAGTTAATAACAATGCATAATGACAAAGCTAAGATGCAACTTGATTTCACAATAATCTTAATAGCATAACAATGCTTTCAACTCTAAAAATTAAGGGCCATTTGTGCTCAAAATTCATCTTATTTATAGAAGAAATGTGGATAGAGAGGGAGGGGACAAGACCATTAATGGAGGTGTAAAAACCTTAATGGTGGTGTAAGAGCATTAATGGTGGAAGGCATTAATGAGGCATGGTGGAAGGAATATGCATTAAATGGGAGCATTTAAGAGACGTGGGTGAGGGTTTAAGAAGCATGGATGAGGGTTGAAGGTCAAGCTTGAGAACTTGGACTTTTGGGAGTGGGTTGAATTCCTAATCACAAAATTAGGAATGTGACATCATTAGGAAGTGGGTCAGGATGGGATTAATATTAGGATTAGGCTTAGCATGGGGGGAATAGGTTGGGATGAGTTTGAACCCAAGTTTAAGGTAGTTGAGGTAGGTTAGGTTAGGGGGAATATTAGTGAAATGAATTATATTTAATATATTCATTCATAAATAGGGAAATTAATTATTTAAGCTTTTGATTGCTTTTCATAATTAATTAGGACTATAGCCAATTAATTAGATTAATTTAGGCTAGGAAATAGGCTTTTGCAAGTGATGAGGTATAATAGAGATTTTATTTAATTCCTTTTAAATTAATTACCTTAGCCATGTTTTGATTTGAATTGAATTGATTGGATTTTATTGGCTCAGGTGATTAATAAAATTTAGTGATTAAACCACTTAAGAGATTAAATATGATTTGAAAGAATTATGCCAACCGATTGAAGAGTTGTCTTGACATAATTGGGGGTATGATCACACTTAGGGAAAATCGGGTCTATAGTCAGAGCAGACCAAATTAGGGTGGTTACATTTGCCCCTCTTTGAATTGATGCACGAGCAGCGCATTGATTCAAAGAAAGTTTTTGATATTGACTTTAGAAAGATTGAGAATTTTGCTCATAATCGAACGAAATGTCTAATGAGATCAGTCTCGCACTTGATTGAACTAAATTGATAGAATTGACTTTGAACTTGATTGAACAAAGGTCAATACGCAAGATCTTAAAGATACCAATTCTGAACTTGGTTGTTGTCCAAAGATTGATAAAATTGATTCTGAACTTGGTTGTCATCCAAAAATCAGTATGAAGCTGCCAAGAGCTTAATAAGAATCTAAGAAAAAGTAGACATAGGATATCCATCTTGTGAGAACCGAATCTTTTAATCCAACAGTTCTGACTTAGTTAAGGAGTCGTCATGCCTTTTATTTTTTTGATAACGAATTCATTTTGAATGTTGTTTCAAGAAAGAATTTGATTGATGATAGTGTGATCATGCCCCCTCGGGAACAAAATTGAAGGAAAGAATAAAATAAAATCCCTCTGTGGAAATGATGTATCACTTGCAGTGAGCGGTTAGTTAGATCAAGAAAGAATGGATAAGAAGAAGTGAAGGAAAGAAGGTGTGTTAAGAGTAAACACATGGATACCAGGTTAATGATGTGAAAAATATGATTTTTGAGTCCAATAAAATGATGTATGACCAAGAATTTTGATGAAATGTGCAATTTTGATGATATAGAACCTGGAAAATTGAGTTTTAGAACAGATGGAGCAATTCTGCATTTTTAGGAACTCTCATAAAAATTGTACTGCACTGTGTAAAATGGTGTAGGCACCTTCTATTTGGTTCCCAATTGATCAAAAAGAGAACAAAAATGGATTTTCAGTTGTCAAGGAGGAGTTTCGGAACTCCTAAATAGCTCAAAAAGTCTAATATATATCTCAAAAATTACTTTTTCACTATTCATTTTCACTTTTATCGTTGGAAAATCAGAGAGCTCTGTAGAGAAGATGGTGGTCCCCATGCATAGGCATCATTTTGAGCTTGGTCATTGACATCAGTGTCCATCTGACTACCCACCTCTGGTAGATACCTGAAAACCTACCTTTTAAAATTTCTTGTTTTCAATGCTATGCATTTTTATGCAAGTTATAGCCAATTTAGTCTTGCGTCGCATCCCGTGTTTTGCGTCGCTTCCGGTCAATCCCGCGTCGTTTCCAATAGTTACCAAAAATCCTGGATCGCATCCTACAAATTTAGGATCACACCCTGTTATGTCATTTTTTGTCAATTTTGGTTGATTTGTCAATGGTTTTGCACCCTTTTAGAACAGGATCGCACGCGACACCCCATGTCGCTTCCTGTGAAAATAGGGTCGCATCCTGGAAATCAGGGATCACATCCAGTAAAGAGGGTCACACCCCGTAAAAATAGGGTCATTTCTAGTTTTTGCCATAGTTACCTTCTCATTTTGACTAGTTTTCTCTAGCTGACCATGAAAAGACTTAGCTGATAGGTTGTCTGGTTAACTTGTTTAGATAGATCACTGATTCTGAACTTTTTTGTAATGACTATCTTTTGAATAGTTTCCATTTGAGTTGGTTTCATTTCGGAGCCCATATCCTGGCTGAGTGCTAGCTTTATTACGGTTGTTGGTGAGAGTTAGTGGCTCGTGTTGGTTTAGTGGCATTGGAGGATTTACCCGACATCAGGATAAATCGAGGGTTGTTGGCTGCTCTAGTCGAGAGATGGAATCCAAAGAACAAAACCTTCCATCTCCCCACTGGAGAGATGACCATGACACTAGAGGACATGTGGCAGATTCTGAGAGTTCTCGTGATGGGCCGAGAGGTCCAGTTTGACTCTACTTCTGTGACATCCATTGCTACTGCCTGACGATTATTTCAGGATGATAGTATTGCTCATCAATATCAGACTTGGGATTACATGTGTGATCACTATGAGAGTCTACCTATGTACTTAGCTAGGTTGATCAGAGGCATCCTTATGCTTGACTGAGGAAAACATGAATTCATGGTCGGTTGGGTCGATATGCTTGAGCAGATGGTCGTTGCCAGATGATGATTCGCATGAGGTAGCTACATATTGGCTCATATGTACATAGAACTCCATGAGATAGTGTACCATCATACCTGAAGCATGATAGTTGGGATCTTAGTTCTTCAAATCTGGGTCTGGGAGCACATCCTAGTTACACGGCCGATAGTTGACGAACAGCGGGCGACAGAGCAACCTTATGTGTATATGTATGTTGTTTGGATACAGCAGCCCCATCTGGGCAAGGCAGAGTACTGGAATTGTGTATTGGATGATGTTACTATAGTGTTATGGTGTTCGTACCTTGATTGTAAGGAGTGGATATCCAATAGGTGGTAGATGTCATACTTTTTTCCAGAGTAGGTACCTCATTGGTAGGACCAGGTATATCATTGAGAGATTCTTAGTTACACAGGTGCTGAGGCAGTATGGTCGATTACAGGGCAGATGCCAGGACTTGACTATATATGCGCAGATATGTGATGATACACCACTATGGGACAAAAGTTGGGGTATGAGACTGCTCAGAGGGCCATTACAGAGATGGTAGCCATGCCATGGAATCTTTAGCTTGATGTAGCTGATGCAGGTTTCTCAGCAGGATATCTGGCAGAGATGAGACAGTATCCGGTGCCCCAGTTTATAGATCCAGCAGAGGCGATTCCTCGGATTGAGGAACCATTAGATTATGATCCTGCAAAGGATCATCCTATCAGAGGTAGAGGAGGAGCGTAGAGAGATAGGGGTGTCGGTGGTAGGGACGGAGGATGAGATGGAGGTAGAGATGGGAGACGCCCTCCTTCAGATGAAGGCAATGATGGCGGAGATGACAAGGGTGGAGGTGCAATGGGTGGTATTGGAGAGGTGGCCAGTGGCAGTGGAGAGGTTCAGTGTACCTAGTTCAGATTTGTTTCTCCCAAGATGGATTTAGGGCCTTTACTCATAGGAGAGCAGTAGAGACAAAGGTAGCAGTAGAGGCCACAGGATAGAGCCTCAGGGCAGGATACAGGCAGGGGTTCTGGCAGGGACAGAGATCCCTTATCACAGTGTGAGTAGGAGCGAGAGAAGCTCAAGGCCAAGATTACTGCATTAGAGGCCAGGCTCACGACAATAGATGCATTATTAGCAGACAGAGATGCACAGCTAGAGAGACTCAGAGTTGAGAGAGATACACAGCTAGAGAGACTCAGAGCCGAGGGAGATACATAGGCTCGTACCACCATTCATCAGGGCCAGAGAGCTACAGATTATTATGCTTTATATCATGCAACAGTGTCAGAGGGGCAGAGAGTTGTGTCTTTTTCACGGTTGGCCCAGCAGTCAGAGGGGGCCATGCCATCACCAGCGGCTCCATTTGTACCTCCTCCTCCGCCTCCACCAGATCAGGGAGAGGGGGGAGTCAGACATGAGATTTATTTTTTTAGGATTTTTGTGAGATGAGATTGTATATCTAGATCCTTGTGGAACCATTCTTTTATACCATTGATATTGTATACATGTATATCTGATTCGTACTGATTCTCTTATACTCTTTTTGTAGATAGTCCCATATTTTTTATTTGTTCCCTGATTTGATATATATATTTGATGTAACTTTTCCTAATTCTGACATGTTCATGGGTTCTTTTTGCTTTGAGATGTTTGATGCACATGTGATGTATGTTTATCTTGGTCGTATGATGAGTTAGATTTAGATGATGACATCATTAATGTTGTTGGATTTATTACTGATATGAATGTGTTTCAAGTAATATTTAAATGAAAATGCAAATGTATGTTTTTGAGATTTTCTTTATGCAAGTAAATGTATGGATGCATTTGTAGGATGTAGAAAGAAATGCAATGATTTGAATGCTTTGTTTTTGTATTTTCCCCTTCTTATATATGAATGCAGAGTGTATGTTACGAATATGCAACGACATTGATATCAGTAATATGTTGATGATGTAATTAACTTGGATGAATGAAAGAAATCATAAATCATTTTGTGCTCAAATCCCTAATATTGTTTCTTTCATAGTCAAAATGAATCATGCAATCTCTAAATGCATCTATATGCAAACTCTTAGGATTGTCACTGATTTGTAGATATTGTAACATTTTTATCATCATTGGGCACTTTTTGGAACAAATACCACCTGATAGTACAACAATCACTAATACCCACTGATATTATGAAAGTATGAATACTATGTTTATTGGATGAAATGTCAGAAATAGACTTAGGCATCAAGGCATAGAAGCCAGGATGACGACTTAGTCACTTTCCTTTTATTATATCAGAATCTATGTAAGGGAAGATATTGGACCCCTAATGACCTTGAAAATTCATATCCTTGGGTACATTACGTTTCATACACCTTCGTGAGAATCTAATTTAGAAAACAAACAAGGAAATTGTTCCAACCTCACCATAGTTTACACATAACAAAGATTGAGATATATGCAGCTATCCACTCATGGTGGTAGCTCTTACCATAAACATCCAAGTTAGGTGAAATTTATAGGATCATTTGAAATAATCACCATACACAGAAAACCAAGAAAATGTTATGCCCCATATCCTTGTGACTCTTTGTCTTTGCACGCACGTCATGGAGTAACTCGGAAGACATAACAACCATCAATTGAGAATCAATCAAAGAAAACTTATAACTATTTAGATGCCCCTAGTTAAAACATCATCGATACATAAAAGATTCATAATCAAACCAAGGTCAAACTGTGTGCTTAAGTAGTATTTTAATACTATTGATTCATTTGTCAAGCACAGTAGAGATTCATCAATCAAATTGTGAAATTTAAGCAATATGTGTTCCATGTCTGGGTATAAATTTGTCTCTATTCACAATCCAATGTAGTGCTTAGGAAAATTATTTATGTGAGTGTAATGTTTGTGCCAGATAGGTGGTCCGTAAAGATACACCCTTGTTTCGTGAAAGTGACAGTTTGGTACAAGTGTTGAGAAGCATTGTGTGGGAAGGAAAACTATCTTAGGATGACTTAGTAGACGCAACCTAACGTGCTAGCGAGGATGCCCCCAGTGCAAAAGGATTTGTTCCCTAAGAAAAAAATGTAGACAAATCCCAAGAAAGGATAAGATATTTGTAAGGAAACAAAGTCAACCCATAGCACAAGTGTAAGTGTGATGGCTTAGTATTAGCAGTGTTTTGATAGATAAAGAGCAGAGTACAAGTGACACCTGATTGCCAGGTTTTCACCACTTGGTAAAGCTTCTTATTCTTTTTGCTACTAGGATGCATGTTTTACCAGGTTTTCATCAAGGCACTTTTCTCTTTTTCAGTTTTTTTGTTATTTTTGCTATTTTGAATGTTTTTGTAGTATCAAGGCGCCTGTTTGCCAGGTTTTCACCAAGGATACCTTTCTTCAGGACTTTTTTCATAGTTTTTGGATTTCTTTAGGATCAATTTTCTGATGTTTTTTGGTATTTTTTTATTTTTTTACTGCATAGGCTTTGCTAGCCCGACATCAAGCGTAGAATTGCTTCAAATGTACAATATTGATAGGATCTGGAAGGACATCTCCTTCAGGTGTAGCTAGTTGATAGGCTCTAGTCCCAAAAGTTGTAGTAATGAAATAAGGTCCCAGCCAGTTTGGCTCAAACTTTCCTTTCTGCTCTTTGTTAGGCTGGTTCTTAGGATTCTCTTTTAGGACAAGATCCCCCACTTGAAAGTGTCACAGTTTGACCTTTTTATTGTACCCTTTTGACATGCATGTTTGGTACACTTTTAGATGATCGAACGCCTGTTGTTTGTGCTCATCAAGTAATTCTAGTGCATTCACACTATCGATGCGGTATTGTTCATCAGTAATAAGACCTTGTAAAGATACCCGCAAAGATGGGATTTCAACCTCAATAGGGAGTACTGCCTCAATTCCATAGACTAGGGAAAATGGCGTGGCTCCAGTTGGTGTTCTGATGCTTGTTCTATAGGCCCAAAGTGTTAAATTTAGTTGTAAATGTCAGTCTCTACAGACTTACTCACAGTTCTATGTAGGATCTTGAGAATATTCTTATTAGATGCCTCAACTTTTCCATTACCTTGAGGATAATAGATTGAGTAGCAATGTTTATTAATGTGGAACTATGTGCAAAGGTCGTCGATGTCTTGGTTTTTAAATTGGCCCCCATTGTCTGTTACAATTGAAGAGGGTATCCCATATCTACATATAATGTAGTTCAAGATGAACATAGCCACCTATTTGCCAGTGGCTTTGATTAATAGCACAACTTTGACCCACTTTGTGAAATACTCAGTGGCTGTAATGATGAACTTGTGTCCATTTGAATAATTAGGATATATTTGTCCAACCAAGTCAAAGGTCCATTGCTGAAATGGCCAATGTGTTATGAAGGGTATGAGTTCTCTGGCAGGAGCATGGATGAGATTTCCATGTGTTTGGAATTTATGACATGTCTTGGAAAATTGAATAAGCATATTTTTCCATTGTAGGCCAATAATAGCCCACTTTGAGCAGTTTCTTAGCTAATGAAAATCCATTTGAATGTGATCGACATACACCTTCATGGACTTCTTTTAATGCACGATCTGACTCTTCGTGTTATAAACATCTAAGAAGTGTACCATCAAGACCTTGTCTATATAAGTTATTAGTTATGAGGACATAATGCGATGTTGTCCTAATCAAGGCTCATTTTTCATTTTGAGATAGATCATTGGGAATAGTTTGGTCAGTTAGGTAAGCAGTGATCTTAGTATAACAAGATTGGTCTTGGGTGGTTAAAGCACAAATTACTTGGTATTTGAGGGTATCAAAGGCAAGGTAGGATAATTCTTCCACCAAGAAGTCATAGTGGAATTGATGTTCCTCCAGTTATAACATGGATGTCAGTGTAGCCATGACATCTATATCTTTATTCTCTGTTCTAGGTATCTGCTGGAATGTGACAAAGACAAAGTATTTCTTTAATTCATCAACCAGTTGCTTGTAGGGCATTAACTTCTCATCTTTTGTCTGATAATCTCCATTTACTTGATTGATAATGAGTTGGGATTCACCATACACATGCAACTCCACAATCTTCCATTCCATGGAAAGTTTAAGACCATTTACCAATGCTTCATATTTAGAAATATTATTTGTGCATGGAAACATCAATTTGTAGGAAAAGGGTATTTTGTAGCCTTGAAGAGTTATGAATAGAACCCCTGCTCTAGAGCCTTGTTGCGTGAAAGAACCATCAAAGTACATCTTCCATGGATACTTAGTTAGATGGATAATTGTTTCATCAAGGAACTCAATTCTTAAAGGTTCATCATCTTGGAGTGGTGACTCGGCTAATTGATCTGTGAGTACTTGTCCTTTAGTATCCCTTATGTCCACATACTCTGTAAAATTTGCTCAGAATGAGGGCCCACTTTGTCAGGAGTCCTGTTAATGTTGTCTTGATTAGGAGGTACTTCAAATAATCTATCTTTGCAATGAGCCTTACTGTATGTGATAGCATGTAATGTCTCATTTTTTGTGATGCAAAGACAACCGCTAAGAAAGCTTTCTCAATAATGTTGTAATTAATCTCATAAGATACTAACATTATACTGATGTAGTAGATTGCTCTTTCCTTTTTAGTTTCATCCTCTTGTGTTAGCAATACTCCTAGTGATGTGGTTGCACCTAAAATATACAAGAGTAATGGCTTTCCATGGATGGGTGTCATAAGAATAGGAGGAGTAGCCAGGTACTCTTTTAATTCTCTGAAGTTGTTTTCACAATGTTCATCCCATTTGAAGGTGACACCTTTGTGTAGAAATTTGGTAAAGGGTTGTGCTTTGTCTGCCAGTTGTGACATGAACCTCCTGATTGACTGGAGTCTCCCTTGTAATGTCCTCATTTGACTAATGTTGTGTGGAGGAGTAATTTCTAGTATAGCTTTGACTTTTTTAGGGTATACCTCTATTACTTTTTTTGAGACAATAAATCCTAGGAGCTTTCCTGATTGGACTCCAAAGGCACATTTCTTTGGATTGAGCCTGAGTTGAAATTGCTCCATACAATCCAATATTTTCCTCAAGTCATTAATATGAGTAGTCCTTTATTTTTATTTAGCTAAGGCATCATCCATGTAATCCTCCATGTTTTTATGGATCATATCATGGAATACAATAGTCATAGCTCTCTGGTAAGTAGCACCCGCATTCTTTAACCCAAACGACATAACGTTCTAGCAAAAGGTTCCCCATGTGCATGTAAATGCAATTTTATCTTGATCTTCAGGAGCAATTTTAATCTGATTATAGCATAAGAAACCATCCATTAGTGAGTACATTTGGTAGCCTAATGTGAGGTCCACGATCATATCAATATTAAGAAGTGGAAAATCATCTTTAGGACATGCCTTGTTTAAATCTCTGAAGTCTATACAGATCCTGATAGATTTATCTGATTTAGATATTGGGACCACATTAGAAATCCATCCTGTGTAAGTGATGACGCTAATGAATCTAGATTTCAATAATTTTTCTAGCTCTGCTTTTACTAGTAATGCAACATGAGGATGTATCTTTCTTAGTTTCTGCTTCATGGGTTTGATTCCAGGAGCTATAAATAAATGGTGCATTATTAAGTCAGGATCTAATCTAGGCATATATGTGTAAGACCATGCAAAGTTGATCTTCTTCTCTTTCAGGAACTCAATGAATTGTGTCTTCTCTTTATCTGACAAAGATTGTGCTAGGTGAACAATTTGAGGAACTTTAGTTGTGCCCAAGTTAACTGGTTGTGTTGGTTCTATCAGAAATGGAGATCTTTCTTGAAAGTGCTTAGGGAGGATATCAAGAATTTCATCCTTTGGCACCTCTGAGAGGTTTTCACCATCAGATACGTCTTTTGTTTTTACTATTTTAGAATCTGACACTGCCACAACATGGTTTTCACCGTTAGTTCTTTTCTTCTTTTTAATTTTCAATTTGTGACTGAGAAACTTGATATCCTCCTGTGACATGTTCACGCTCCTTGCATTGGTGGAAGAAGGGTAAGGTTCATAAGCATTTAGATAGCAAGCCAAAGTGTAGTCGCTAGGGAAGTTGAGGATAGGAGTAGGATCTATATTAGTCCAATCAATTAGGTCTAGTTTTATTAAAGATAAGGAGTCAGATTTTGGGAAGGACATCATTGCGTCAGCATCAAGACTATTAACTGACATGACATGTTCAGTTAAGTCTATTTTGTTGATTTTTAGATCAATAAGAGTCAGATCATCATTATCAAAGTCATTGTTAGTTATATGTGGACAAAACTCTAGTGAATCATTAGTGGAACCTTCATCTTCATCTCTCCGTAGAAGGAGGCTCCTAGCTTGTGGCCTCTAAATTTCTTCCAGGTCTACGAAAATACCATTTTCTTCATCAATGAGTGGGGGAAGGGATACCTCCTCTGCTTTGGGAATATAAACACTGTCAGAAGCGGTGTTATAATGCTCTCTATGTTTTGATGGAGTAGTAAACATGTGAATCACATCTATTTCAATTTTCTCTATAGCAATAGATAGATCATCCCACTCATAATCATGGCAGTCTGTTATTTCGTCATCAGACCTGTGCAAGAATTTAGCAATAGTTACCCGATGTACTCTATTAGCCATTTGTAGATTAAAGTGTGGTAAATCGAGGACATGTGAAAATGTGACCAACTGCCCCCAGCTAGGATGTGAATCATGTTGTTGGGGTGTATCTTCAGTAGTTTTTTCCATTAATGGCACTGCTGGAGTGTCTTTTGTTGTTGCTTCTCTCTTGAATGGTAGCAGGTGTTAGCAAAGGGGTATGAGTGTTTTGTGGTACCTCAAAGCTTGGTACATATTATTCTCCTTGGTAGTCAGGATTCCCTATACCAATATGTAATAATCTTTCATATGACCATTGCTCTAGTTCTATTTCTTCTTCCTTATCACTTCCATCGTCAGAGATTGGACTATCCCTTGAAGAAGGGTCTTCAAATTTATTATTGAAACCTAGCCCTATTTTATCTTTGGTATCCCTAAATTATAGGTGTACAGGTTTAGTAAGGCCTTTTCCTTTGTCTCCTAAAGGTCCTTTTCCTTTATATCCCATTTGCTTAAGGAGATCGTATCCTTTACCATACTTTTCCAGGGATATTTCCACGTGTTTTACCTTTGTTTCCTTGGGTTCCCCCTAGTAAATCCAGGCCAAGATTGCTTGTTCTTCATTTTCATCCCCTTGGGAGGTAGATGCTTTAACCATACCAGTTGCTTTGTGAATTTCTGGCTTTCTAGATGTAGTGGGTGTGAAAGATGGGCAAGGTTTCCCATAGGATTTTGGGGACACTGGAAGTTCTGTTAATGATGGGGTCATGTCCAGCTTGTATTCTCCCATGCTAGTTTCTTCAAGTTTTAAGGTCTTTCCAAAGCCTTTCATAACAATGTCTTTGGTAGTCTCAGGAACAATCTTGTTTGGAGCTTCCTTGTTATGTGGGACCATACTACCTGCCTTAATATTGTTGCAAGTATAATTGGCATCTGTAGGAATTGTCACTTCTACCCTGGTATGTGGGAATTTGATACACTGGTGGTAAGTAGATGGTACGGCTTGCATTTCATGGATCCAAGGTATCCCTAATAGTATGTTGTAAGCCAAGGGTAGATCCAGAACTTGACATATGACATATGATAGTGATTTTGCTTCTTGAATCAATGGGTTGTTCTGAGAGACCTAGTTTCCTGATTAGATTAAGGGTACAGATGTTCAGCCATGCACCTTCATCTATCAATACACGTCTAACATGGGATTTATGAATTACGACTTTGATATGAAGGGGTTGATTATGTGGATGTGTCAATGATTTATCATCTTCTTCAGAAAAAGAGAGGTAATGTGGCATTGAGATGTGATTAACCATTGCTTGGAATTTGTCTACATCAAGGTCCTTTGGCACATTTTCGGCATGTAGGGCTTGTTCAAGAATTTCCTTATGCACTGAGGAGATCTTAAGAAACTCAAAAATGAAAATTTGAGCAGAGGTTCGTTGTAATTGATCCACCAAGTTATACTTTGTTGCAGGAATAGTAACTATTTGTTTTGTCGTTGTTGGCTTGGGGATAGTGACAATGGGTATTTTGGAAGTTGTTTTTGGTTTTGATGAGGAATTGGGTCCTTTGATCATGACTTGTGCTTGACTTTGGGTCACTACATTTGATTGGGAGGATGTGTTTTGAACACCTTTGATAGTGACCACATTAATTGATTCAGTTTTAATGTCTATCATATTAATCACATTATCATTTTTAGAGTAGGCGTAGTTCACTTCATTTCCTTTTCATTTAGATGCTTCCCCTTTCTCATAATTAGGGAATGTTTTATTAAATGTCATATGGTCTTCATTAGTGGTGTGCCCTTCCACTTTGATCTTGCCTCCTTCAATAAGGTCTTGGATAACATGTTTGAGTTTAAGACAGTTATTAGTCTTATGTCCTTTGTTCTTGTGAAAGACACAATAAGAATTGTCATCCCACCACCTTGGTTTGACTTATGGCTCCCATGGTTTGGAATCTGGGATTGTGAGAACCTTGTTGTCTAATAGTGTCTTCAAAATGGTCTCAAGAGGCTCTCCCAAAGGAGTGAATGTTCTTTGAGGTTTGGAAGTCCATGGCTGACCTTTTTTTTATCGTTGTTTTCTTTAGGTATGGAAGTTGTTACCTTGGCATCTTTACTTGCTTGCATGCTATTCGTTAGATTGAACACCTTGGGTTTAGGATTAACATTAGATGCATCTACTACTCCATCGTTAACAACATTTTTGTTTTGTTTCCACCATTTAGGCTTGTTGTTGGAGTTGGTAGATTTGTTTTCACTTTGGAGAGTGATTTCTCCCTTCTTAACCATTACTTCTTCAATACAGATGGCATTCTTGATCATCCTGTCAAAGCTAGGGGAACCTTGCATTTGCAATGCATAGTTCAACTCAGGTATCAAGTTATTAAAAAAGATCTCCATCTTTTCAGATTCGAGAATAGCCCTCGAATACCTTGCAAAGATTTTCCTTCACCTTTGTAGAAAGTGTGTAAAGGATTCGCCAGTTCTTTGTTTAGTGTTACATAGATCCATCATAGTTACATCATGTTGTATATTATAGGAGTAATGTTGGATAAATCATTGAATTAACTCCTCGAAAGTTTTTACCTTAGTTGTAAGCTTTGATAACCACTCCATGGCATTTCCACCTAGGCTTCTTGGAAATAGCCTCACGAGGTATGTAGGTTCATGCATGTACTCTATGCTTAGAGCACAAAATTCTCTCACATGGTCATGTGGATCAGTCTCTCTTGTATATTTGTCATATTTTGGCCTTGCCATGTTGTGAGGAAATAGAACCATAATAATACTCTTGTCGAAAGGAAATGGACAAATGGAGTCCAAAGAGTATTTTGTCTTGGGTTTATCCTTCTCCTGTTTGAGATTTGCAAGTTTAATTTGCATCAAGGTTAGTTGTTTGGAGAGAATAGAGATAGGGGTTGATACCTCTTTCTCCTTTAGTTGTTCAACATCATAATATTTAGGTAATTTTACACTTGTAGAAGCTAGATGTAGAAAACATTTCTCTTTGTCCTCGCCAATTATATTTTCCAATGTTTTTTGGAATTTCTTGCTCTGTTTGATTTTATTGTATTCTTCTTCAGTGATGTCTTCCTCATTGTCTGAACCAAAAAAAGGATGGTCAAAGTGTTGTTCTTCTTCACCATCACTATCTTCATGCTTTTGGTTTTTATCATTGTCATATTCTTCAAAAGCCTCACTCCATTCATGAGTGGGTCTTTCCATTTCTGGAGAGTCTAAATCGAACAAGGAACTGTGAGATGTTTCTCCTTGTTGAAATTGTAGTGATCTTGGAGGTACTTCCAATTCTTTAGAAGTGTACTTGTTGCGTCTTGTGTTAACCATGTATTTGTATCTCAACTTTGTAAAAGTTTCCCGATAGTGTCAAGGAGAGTCTCAAATCGTTCAAGTGAGTGTGTCTAGGTAGAGGTGTTGTTTGATTTTTGGTGGAAGTAAATGATTCCAGCGTCAAAGGGTTAGAATTCCCTGATTGTGAGCTGGGAATCAAGTTGTTTTGAAAAGTGGATAGACCACATGTATTGAGACTGATTGTGAGAAACCAATAGGATATGCAAGGTAGACGTTTGAAAAAGTGTTTTGAAACAGTAACCAGGAGATAGAAAAAGCAACAGGGATAGACTAATGAGCATAAAGGGTATCCAAATAAACTAACTTTCTCTAAGAGGCAACTATGCAAGTGCCCGCTGTCCTATATGTGATACTCTATGTGCGAGATTTTGGAAAACCAGATGCACAACTAAGTATACGGGATGCAATCTTTCTCCCTAAAAGCGATGCAAGTTTTACCAGATGCGATCTTTCACATTGCATGTGAGATTGCACAACCAGATGGGAGCTAGGATTGACCAAATATGACTGTGTGCTATTCTGGAAATTTGTTGTCTGATTTGTCTTGAAGTTTGTGCAAATTTGTCTGATAATAGGTTGTTATTGAGTCTTTCCGGTGAGTGAAAAATACAGCATGTATCCAAAGGATTGATTTTTGTTTCTTGTTTGAATGATTTATTTTATTAGTAAACTTTTAGACACGTCAAGCATATTTGGATTGTTAGGGGTGAACAGACACATTCTTACACCCTATTTTCTAAGTAGATGATGAAAAACCTTGCTCATGGACTTAGGTACACACTCAAATGCTAATAAGAATATGGTCATCACCAAGCATGCAATGGCTCCAGTCACGATGTCATATTAGCCGACTCCAAACGCAAGTGAGGGCACAATATGATGAGTGTCTTGGGACAATTACTTTTTGCCTTGCACAAGGATTATCACCCTTTCGAGGATGAATCAGGTAGTTTGACTACAAAGTTTGTTGTTTATGACGGGGCAATCCATTCAAAACCGTCTTCCATAGAATTGCACAAGGCAAAATTGAGACGTATAGACCTATGAGTACTCAAATAAGTGTAGTCTCGCAAGTAAGATTCAAGCGGCTCCGCTCTACACATACCTAAGCATGTTTAAGGAATGATGTCAAAATTACAAGAACAAAACTGATTCCATCTTCCGAGGCTTTGGCCTAAAAGGAAGAAATTATTTATAGTGAGTTGGAAGGGTTGGCGTAAAGCCTGTCCTCACTTGGGTCGTTCCCGGGATATTTTTTCTCAACCGGCAGGACCTCTACTCTTAAATAAGCATACAAAGGATTGGTGAGCGTAGGATTTCTAGATTTTTTATTCTTCGAAAGAAGAAGAGCATACTTTCCTAGTCCATGTCATTTTATCCCAAAACACTCCAATCAATGTTCATTCCCTCAAACTATTTGAGCTTGATTTAAATATTCCTAAATTATGAAAACATAGTATGTTGAAAGCAAAGTTTGATTGTTGAGTTTCCCCAAAATTAGGTGATTTGCTTGTTCAATTACTATTTCCAAAATTTAGACGATGAATTTGTTCAATTATCCCACAAAATTTAATGCTTTGCTTGTTTAGTTACTTTGCCAAAATGAAGTTAAACAGTGAGTTTGTTTGCCTTGTTCAGTTACCCCAAATTCCTTTCAAATTTTAAATCAACGTTTGATTTTCTGATTTTCCTTAAAGGAAAAGAGCATACTTATATGATTGATTTAACAAATGAGTAGAAAAATGTTCTTAGTTTTGAAAAACAAAAATGGAGGTCAAGACAAGGGGATGGCAACCTGCAAAACCACATATTAGGAATCCTTCTCCAACTCTTTTAGCTCTGACAACAATCTGCAAATATAGGTTAAGTTGTGAAAATATCAGAGACAATAAGTAGTCAAATATTAGTGGTTAGACTTTTCAAATTGCAAGTTCAAAAACCAGATGCGATCCTAGATTTCCTAAATACGATTGTGTTTACCAGATGCGATGAAACACCCCCAAAAATGATGAAATGCATACCAGATGCGAGCCTTCACCAAAAATGACTCAGGATATCTGGGATGCGAGCCTAGATTCTGCGATGTGAGGGAGTATTCTATATGCGAGTCTTTATCACCAAAAATGAGCCTATACCTGAAACCTGTGAAGACAAATTAGTGAAAAATGGATGCAAAATGAGGCAGAATCTGAAATCTTACCCCACGGTGGGCGCCAGAAATGTGTGTGTGATTTTATGCACCTGTTAAGAAAGACACAACACTTCAATAGATCATTATATTAGTGAAAAAAACATAAAAAGCAAGGGTTTAATCTAAATCACTAAAACTGATCTATTGCTTCCTATCTAGGAGGAGTTTGAAGAATGCAATAATCATGTCCTCAGATTATGCACAAATCAGTGACATATACAACCTAAGAATGGAAGATTTGAATAAAAACTAATCTAGATAATCAAGAAACATGCATATTAGCTCTAAGAATGAAGATAATAACAATGCATAATGACAAAGCTAAGATGCAACATGATTTCACAATAATCTTAACAGCATAATAATGCTTTCAACTCTAAAAATTAAGGGTCATTTATGCTCAAAATTCATCTTATTTATAGAAGAAATGTGGAGAGAGAGGGGACAAGACCATTAATGGAGGTGTAAAAACCTTAATGGCGGTGTAAGAGCATTAATGGTGGAAGGCATTAATGAGGTATGGTGGAAGGAATATGCATTAAATGAGAGCATTTAAGAGGCATTGGTGAGGGTTTAAGAAGCATGGGTGAGGGTTGAAGGTCAAGCTTGAGAACTTAGACTTTTGGGAGTGGGTTGATTCCTAATCACAAAATTAGGAATGTGACATCATTAGGAAGTGGGTTAGGATGGGATTAAGATTAGGATTAGGCTTAGCATGGGGGGAATAGGTTGGGATGATTTTGAACCCAAGGTTAAGGTAGTTGAGGTAGGCTAGGTTAGGGGGAATATTAATGAAATGAATTATATTTAATATATTTATTCATAAATAGAGAAATTAATTATTTAAGCTTTTGATTGCTTTTGATAATTAATTAGGACTACATCCAATAAATTAGATTATTTTAGGCTAGGAAATAGGCTTTGCAAGTGATGAGGTATAATAGAGATTTTATTTAATTCCTTTTAAATTAATTACCTTAGCCATGTTTTGATTTGAATTTATTGGATTTGATTGGCTCAGGTGATTAATAAAATTTAGTGATTAAACCACTTAGGAGATTAAATATGATTTGAAAGAATTATGCCAACCGATTGAAGAGTTGTCTTGACATAATTGGGGGTATGAACACACTTAGGTCAAATAGGGTCTATAGTTAGAGCATACCAAATTAGGGTGGTCCTTGCACCACCTCGACATCAAACAATTTTTCCTCTCCTCGCTTTCCATTATCCAAGGCCACCTCCCCTTCCTCCAATTGTAGTGTTCCTTTCTCTGCTTCCCTAGCCTCCACCTGGTGTCACATTTATGGTATTGTTTTTATTGGTCACCTGTCCACTAGTTGCATTATTTTGGTGTTGATTATTTTTTATGTCTAAAACCCTCTAGTAGTCGGATAATTTGAATTTGGGGCCCGACCTATAAAAATTTTCCTTTCTCTATCCTGAATTGATGACCTTCTTCCAATCCATTATGTAGTCACAAATTACCTTCCACATTCTCTGTGCATCCATCCTCCTCACATGCCTATTCGTCCCTGCCTAGTAGATGACAAAAGGGTGGATGTTAGGTGGGTATCCAGGTATATGTATCCAAGCCCCTCCATCAATATTGAAACCAATACTTGACATTGCAACTTGATGGAAAGCTTGAAGCCCTTGTCTCCATTCTGACTTTACACACCTCATCGCCACTTTGCGAACCTCCTAGACACCACTAAATTTGAGCCCCCATGCACAAAAGAGGGAGGAAATGTATGTGTTTGAATGAGGTTTATAGTCTTCAATCAAGAAATCAATTCCCAATAACCCCCAAACCATGATGAGGAAATAGGGGTCATGCATCGTGTAAATATGCTTCAATCCCACCATGGAGACTCGACCCCAAAAGGCAATCTATTGTTTAGTCATTCTGAGGCTAAAATTGGCCTCCATCTACCAGAAACTTCTCCAACACTCCATCTTTTGAGCAAATGAAAAATTTCACCTTTCCACCAGTGAGCATTTACTAATTGTCCTTTGAATGTTAGAAATCATCTGCCAACATTCCTTGACATTAAAGGCGAGTCACATCATACCCCATCATCCATCTATTCATTTTTCAAAAAAAATCTACTCAACATTATGTCATATTTCTATCTGTGTTGCCAATGTACTTCAACAATCACATCATTATTGAGTAGGATGCCACATCACCATAACACCCCTATTGAGGGATCATATCTACTACTAATTTGGACAAGGAATTGGCCACCGAATTGTACTCCCTATATACATGTGATAATTTGAAATTAAAAAAAAATCATCAACTTCTTTCTTATGATGGTAATATTTTTTCAATTTTCCATATATGAGATTGGCCCCTGGCGATGACAGTCACAATAATTTGTGAATCACCCTCCAAATGCAGTCGTTCCACCTGAATTTTCTTGCCCATCTCAATAGCCAACAAAGCATCTTGAGCCTCTACTTCATTGTTCATGTCATCCTCTAGTTTTTTGGTATCCATTGAAAGGATATTGCTTGTGGAATCTTTTGCCACACATCCAACACTAGAAGGCCCTGGGTTTCCTTTTGACGCCCCATCAAAATTGATTTTGATCCAACCTTACTCTAGTGCTTCCCATTTCATTTCATCTCTCGCCATATGATCCAAATATGTTGATTACCTGATGAAGATTTGATGGAGATGATGAAGACTGAGTGATACCGAGTATCATGATTGTAGAAATGGTTAGATCGGTTGTTGTTTTGTCATTGAGCAATTAATTAATTGATTTTTATTATGTTTCCATATCTTAAGATGAGAAGTTAAATGGGTGACAAATACATATCATAAAATGATGAATTAATGATGATATAATTGTTTTCTACTATATATTTGATGCTATCAAATTGGAATAATTGATTGAATAAGTCAAAATTCACAAAGAGTTAAAGTTATGACTAAAAGAGTTACTTTACCGAGCTAGATAGAGTCAATCAGTATAGAGTTATGTAAGTCGATTACAGTTACCGAGCACTGAGTGAAAGACAAGCACCAAGTGTTGGAATTAATGGGAAGTAGTACTGAGAGGGGAGGGGTGAATCAGTACCTCTAAAACTTTTAGCACCTTACACAATTCATCATTAGTAACCATTCAATTCTGATTTTCCAACCATTACTGTTATTCTTTCTTATGTATCTTATTGTTTGTTCACAATCTTTAATAGTTTTCAATCATTCATGGAAACATTCATGAAATTGAAAAACACATAACATAATATATGGTATTGCAGAAAACTCATGTTAAGAAGTAAAAACTGCGGTGGGGATGGCACCCACAAAACTTCACTATCTGTAGAATGGAAGGGAGCTGGTTAAGGCTTACAATTTGATCACTTCTGATGATCTACCCTGTTAAGAGTATTAAGGTGGAGAGATATTAAGATCTACTATGTTAAGAGGTTTAGCAACACTGATTTAAGTGTGCACTCAGTTATGAGATTTACAATAGGACGGTTAAGCCCATCTTTCTTGAAAGGATTTCATTAGTGTACTACACTTGTTAAAATGAGTACAAATGTTGACCTAATTTTATGCAATCTACTATTGTTGATTTAAAAATCCACTAATGCTTTTTTTCATAATAATATCACCTTAAGTGATTGATGAATACCTTTTCTCTGCTTGTTGGTAGCCTCTGTTTTGTTCTTGAAAACTGATAAGATTTTGTTTGTGTTCTTCTGCATGAATTCTCTGTCTGGTCTTTAGTTTCTCTTCATGGCTACTATCTTCATTGAACAACTTCTATTCTCAATGGATTGAGCACCTATTTATACAAGTATTTGACCTATCTTGGAATTCACGTTTTACAATGTTAACTCTCAGATCCAAGGTTTACAACTTGACCTTGATCTTTAGTTTGCATGTTTTAAAACAATAAAACTAATTAAAACAATAATAATTACATTGCTTCCTCTGAACATAATGGATTTAAAATCAAATCAAGAAGTTATAAATACAACTTCAATGATTTATCTGACGTGGAAAGTTAGATCCACTTTTTGCAGAATGTAACTGACTGTCGGTTCTTGATCGTCGGTTTGAACTTGTAGTCTGTCGGTGTTCCTTGACTAAACTGTTCGTCGGGTTCCTTGTATCTATTGGGTAGCACTATTGTTACTCGTCGGCTATCTTTTACCTTTTTGTCATCGGGTAATACTAAACAGTGTTTGTCAGGTAACCTTGGCATTGGATAGTGTTGTGCCCTATCTGTCGGTGTAGAGTAAACTGATGGTGCAGACCATGTTTTTCTCTAAGCATACTAATGGAAAAATATAATGCCTTCACCGAGCACCAAAGATGAGTTAGACACCAAGTAGTGAATGAAGATAGTTACCGAGTTGCAAAGCAAGTATTACCGAGTACAAGATATTGATTATAAATGATGATAAGATCAAATTTAATGCGAAGTGACGTTGAGCTAGATGAGGATAAGAATTAAATAAATATTATTAGAAGATCTATGAACGTGAGAATTCAATGAGAAGATCTAAGGTAAAGATCAAGTGGTTAAACCAAATTATGAGAGTTCCACTAAAAGTTCAAGTTCCGAGGTAAAAGTGAAGTGATTTACTGAGTTGAGATTTATGAAGAAGATGATCGAACAACATAGCACAAATGATGGAAACTATAATTAAGGAGATTAAGAGGCAAAAGTATGTCTATATAAAGAATGAGAAATTAACAGAGATTATGTTGTTGGCGAGTTGAACAGAGAAGAAGTTGACGAACAACATTTACCGAGCATAACAGAGAAACATAGATTGAAGAATCTATAGTCTGAGAAAGAGATAAATGGAGTATGTGATGCCAATATTCAATTGAGCATAAATGATCTGACACAAGAAAAGGTAGTTTCATTATTTATAGATCAAATTTTTACTATTGCTTATTAGTATTTGTAACAGAGAAATCTCTTAACTGAATGGATTTAACTGTCCTATTTGTAAAACCTAGAAGTAGGTGACATTCCAAAAGAGTGTTTAAAGACCTCTAATAAAGCCACTCCTAACAGGGTGAGGATCTTAATAGATCTGAGGTAAATCCCCTAACAGGGTCACATTTGTCAAATGTGTTTGTAATCTTTAACAAGATAAGTTCTTAACCGAGCGTACTTCAGAAGGGTACAATTTTTATTGTGGGTCACAATTCCCACAAAGGTTTTTCCTAAATTGGGTTTCCTCATTAAATTTGGTGTCAACTGAGTTAAATTTGGAGTGAACTATATTAATCTGATGTTAATGAGATTGAATTATTGATTTACATATTTGAGATGTATTGTTGTTTAAGTTATTTGGTGAATTAGTTATTACTGTATTCAGTGTTACCAAGTGAATCAGTGAGTTCAGTTTTAAGTGTTTAAGTTTGATTTTGTCTAATTCACCCCCCTCTCAGCGGACCAACAAAATCAACCCTTGGGATCCTATTAACGAGTTGTATTTGCTAAAATTATCCAAAGCCCATTCCAGTAATCTATTTTATGCTTATTGTTTTTTTTTAAGTTTTTTCTCACGCCTTTCACTTTCAGTGCCAAATTAGCTACTTTGAATGACAACATTGTATTTTAATCATTAATAAGGGATGTCCACACTCTCTCCAAATCATGTGTTAAGTGGAGGTCTCCATTTACATGGACTTATGTTCAATCTTTCTTGCTTTCCTTCATAGACTTCTATGCATTCATGCTTTCTTTCCTTTAAATGACATCTCATTTAGGCATTAAAAAACACAAATAAATTTACACCTCACTTTAAATTAATTAAATTATAAATATGATTTAGCATATAAATTTGAGTTTTTAGGATCGTATAGGGGTGAAAAAGAATAGTAAGAGTTTATAAAGAACCATGTAATTCAGTATTATTTAAAAAGTGTTGTATACAATTTCTTTAATTTGCACAAAAGACATTAGTTTCTATGTTCATGATTTTATATATAGGAAAATTGCTACCAAGGGGCTAGTTCCCTTTATATTATATCGGGAAAAATATCTACATATCTAGTTACAAATAGTGTGCACCAGAAAGAAGATAATCTCTGAAACCTCTTGGAGCCTTCCAATCTAGGAAGGGATGAGAGAATCCTTATAGAACCTAACCAAATATGAAAAATTAGAGAGATTATTGGAGATCATGAAAACCAGAAGGCCTTCTGCAATCTCACTGCTCCCATCCATCCATATTAAGGATGACCTCCAACCCGTTCCATTGATTGATAGTACATCTGATGGAGATTTCATTTGCTTCACATGCTACCTTGGACAGGTAGTCCATCACCATACTTCCATCCCTAAAGATATGTCTGATTGTGTAATCTTTAGTGTGATTGAGTTTTGTTCAGATGGTGGTTTCTCATTGGGTGAATTTCTAGTGAATTGTTATTTGCGCACTGACTGCATTGATTAACAATAGCGAGTTCCCTTTGATATCTACAAAATTAATATTCAATTTCCTACACCACCTTACTCCCTCCACCATGACTCCAAAATCTTCTTTGTTATTGGTACCATCAGGTGGCTTTATCACCCTTGTCCATTTTGGCATCCCCCCGTGATCTCGAATTATAAATCTACAACCAGAGCAACCATGGTTTGACTTAGATGCCCCGTAGGTGTGTGTGTGTGTGTGTGTGAATTTATGGGAAGAGATTGTAGAAATTAAAAATTCAATAAATTTTTTAATTTTGTAATGGTATGAAAACAACACAAAATAAATTAAGAATGAAAGTTAGGTTTCAATTGAAGATGTCTCATGAAGTTTGAGTCTTTTCTTTATTTGATTGGTGAGAGCTCCTTATAGTAAAGTGCAAATAATGGATTTTTTAATCATAAAATCATATATACAATAGAAGTATTGTCATGTGCTGATGAAGATCAAGCAAATCCAAGACTTCTGTAATATCGACTTGATGCAGGAGCATCCTGGGTTGCCTTGCTATCCTGCTCATCTTTGTTCATTTTGCTAGTTAGTGTCGAGTTGCAGTTCTTGCCGATTTGCAGTGTGTGCCAAGTTGCCCAGTGTTGGCCAAGTTCCTATTTGTGTCAAGATGCCTAGTGTTGGTTGAGTGTTCCTTCCTGTGTCAAGTGGACCTAATGCTCGATTCTTCTTGACCGAGCTTGTTTGTGTTTGATTTCTGTTGAAGTTGACTTCTGTATTTAATTTCTTGTTGCACATTTAATATTTGGATCTTATCTTGGGATGTGTGCAGACCATTGTGTGGTCAGCCTTCCATCTTTGTAAGTCACTTTGGCAAATATAAATAGGGATGTCTAGGATTAGGTTAGGTGTCAGCTAGTAGAGCAAGTAGCAGATGATGATATGAGAAGGTAGAAGATATAATAGTCTATATTTTGTAAATCTTTTCGGCTGTAACCCAGAAGGCATCATAGTCGGACATGTATGATGTAATTTTATGAATCAATAAAAGATATTTGTTGTTCCTTCTCTCCTAGGTTTTGTTCTCTATGTTTTTTGCTTCCATTTTGTGTACTCACAATGTGGCCAAATAGTTGGGTGTGCCTTTGGCCTTGACCTTCCTTCCCTACCTTGCACCAGGTGGTATTAGAGTGAAGTTCATCCTTGGTGGATTGGATCATGTAGAACCCCAAATTGAATTTGGTATAGCTTCTACAGGGTCTTGTACTTTTGAGTGCATGATTGAAGTGTCCTACACTTGTTCATTAGTAATGTCAATTATCTTACCATCTGATGTCTTCAGTACTTGATGGCTTTGTTGATCCTTAAGTGTGATAAATATTACATCATATTTCTTCTTTGGATCATTTTCAGAATCATAGTGAGTGATATCTTGGATATTATTATCCATGCATGTATCTAAGTTAATAGGCTCATCATCACTTTCTTGATTGTCCAGAGCAATATGCCGAGGACTTGCATTATCTGTCTCCTCCTCTCTGTGAGGTGTGTTTGTGATATCTTGGATATTATTATCCATGCTTGTATCTAAGTTAATAGGCTCATCATCACTTTCTTGATTGTCCAGAGCAATATGTTGAGGACTTGCATTATCTGTCTCCTCCTCTCTATCATTGAATCCAATTCTATAAACTTGTTCTCTAGTACTTTGTAAGCCCTTATTTTGGCTACAAATTTACTTGAGTGTTTCTTTAGTATTTCTTGTATCTCTTCAACTTTGGATTCAGGAGGCATTAGTCTCACAAGAACTCTTTCTCTTGCTTCTCTTTCTATTTGCAAGGCATATGACCACTATTGGTATACCCTTTTACCTAGCTCTTCAGGTATTTAATTTACAAATTCAGCAGGGGTATACTTGTTCTTAATCATTGATTTTATGACTGCCTCTTGTATTTTATTTTGATCCTCTGGATTTAGTGTATCCCATTGCCTGATCTTTTTATCAGTCATGGTGCCATGAGTAGCAATTGATTTGGCAGCTTGATCTACTGTTTGATTTCTGAAGTTTTTCTTTACTACATCTAGTTCATGATCTTTGGTGTCATCCAAGTTAGCCTTTGTCCTAACAAACCTTTTTCTTTTCTTTGTTGGTGTGGTTTTGACAGGTTGTTGTTTTGTTATTTTTGGTGGCTGCTTCCTCATATAGGTCCTTACTTGACCTTTCTTTAGTGGTGTGGTATCGGTAGCAGAAATTTGACTTCGTGTTCTTTGCTTCTTTGTAGGAGGTGGAGATGGAGGTGCATCAGATTCAGTAGCCTCTGTATCTGATTTCTCTTCTTCTAGTTCTTCACCGATGGTGCCCTGTTCATCAGCTTCCTCTTGTTGATCCTGCTCTTCTTCTGAGACCAATAGAATCTTCTTGAGATTCTTAACCATTTTATCTTTCTTGTTTATAGTCTTCTTGACTTCTAGGCCATGTTTTATCTTAGATTTGGCCTCCTCATATGTTCCAAACCTTGGTTGTTTCTTATCAACGGGCTCATTGATTAGTGCCTCAATTACACTTGTAGCTAGATCAATATTAATCTCATAGTCTAATGGTGCTAACCAAGTTGTTCTTGGTACAACCGGTTTTATATGTGTGAAGTCTGTGTCTTCCATGAAACATATCTCATCTTTGTGTTTTTCAACTAGTTGTTCAAGAATCTTTGTTCTTTCCATCATATTTTCCTTGAACTCAAGGAAGTATGCAAACATGACAGACTCAAAGTTGTCTCCTAGTGACTTAATTAGTTCACTAATCTGTTAGGTTACCAGTTTGGTAGAGTCCCATACAACTTTTCCTACTGAAGGAAAGTATTCTTGAAAATACAAAAATGTACACATGATAAGTGATCCAAACTTACATGTGTTGCTCTTTGCAAACCTGATTTTGATCATATTTTCATCAATTTGTTTCAATAGGATCTCACACAGATCCATCTGAATTCCTTTTGTTACAATCTTGTAAGTTGTGCTCACTGCTGTTGCAGAAATGTTGTTCATTCTGCTAGCCTGAAATTTTTTGTAACCAATAACACATGCACCAAATTTTAACTCTTCGTCGATGATTGTGTTTACTTTGAAACCTCTGTTGTCTCCTTATGCATTGGTGAGTTTTGTAACTTCTTTCATGGATGGATGTTTGTGTGCCCTAGGCTTGTTGGTTATCGGATAACCAGTGACAACATGAAGAACATCCTTTGTTATTTGCTTGGGTTGGTCTAGCCATAGTTTGTTGTCATGCATCCTGCTCAAGACTAACCTAATCCATTATGTCTTGAATTCCCTCAGGAAATATAGGGCATTGGTTAACCCTTTGACCTCCAAGTGTTTTTGTTCTTCTTTTAGTTTTCTTTCAGCATCACATAGCTTCTTAAAAGCTTCATCCATTTCTAAATCACCTATCTCAGCGATCTTGCAGTGAATATAAGACCTAACATCTTCTATGAGCAAAACCCTAGGCAAAATTTTTGAAAATGCGTCGACTTCATCGGGTTTCGATGGCATTTCTGGACAAATTTTGTACTTAGGTTCTACACATGTTCTATTCTTGATTAGTTTCACCACATTCTTCTTTTCATTCTTTAACTTAGCAGTTCTTGATGTGGTTGTCATTGTTTTTCAAGTACTTAGGGTTTTCTCGAAATTAGGGCTTTCTTGACAAAACAATGATAGAGATCTTTCGGTGCCTTTGGTACTTACTTTGATTCACAATGGTGATGAGGAATCTATTCTCTGTGCGTTGAATTGATCTGTAGACACTTCTACTTTCTGCTCTTTAATCAATTTTATGTCACTCTGCTTTTTCTTCAAATCGTGGGTGAAAAATGAAGTTATCCCGTCGACTATTTATAGACCTTTTGACCTAAGTCTTTGCAATAAATTCTCAACAAATCATTGGGACGTGAAGACGGGTTTCATTAGGAGGATGTTTCCAATCATCATCAGTGAAGATATGATGGTTAGGGTAGTTTGTTAACCACTTTGATTTTACCGACAAATATCGGTATTCTGTTACGACCAATTCTGAACTTTGCTTTCTTACCGACGGTTGTCAGGCTACATTGGCAGTTTACCATTTTTACTAGTGGACCGATAATTTTTGGTAAGCGTAAAACAACTCATTATTGTGTTCACCGATGCTTTTCGGTAAGTGTTTACCGATGGTGTTGCATTCTTAGATTAGTAACAAGTAAAGTAGTATGCATCTTTGGTTCATGCAGATTTTGACTATCTATCAATTTTTATAATGGAATTGATGCAAAATATAACTTAGTATAGTGTAGTTCCATACTTACTTGTTCAGCTCAAGTGGGGTTGGTGGTGTCATCGGATCCATTGGATGGGGTGTCACCATTTGCATTGCTTGGTCCAGTTTCATCATTGCTTGAAGCTTTTATCCACATTTTGTCTCTCGCCCTCCGGATATCTTCAATGGTGTTACCATTGGGATATGTGCTTGTTTCTGTCAATCTGTCTTTGCAATCTTTCTTGAGATGACCAACTTTATGACAATGTAAGCATGCCATTCCAGGGTTTGACCAGCCTCTAGACCTTTTGGTCCATGCTCTCATGCAGTTTGCAACAATGTGACCATATCTACCACATGTTGTACAATTTGTCCAAGTGTTGTAATCCCATACATATTGATTACCGATTCTCTTTGGCTGATAATGAACTTCTTTACCTTTTGGCTTCCATGTTTGCCTTTTCTTTTTCTAGCATTCTTAAGATGTGTGCCCATTCATCTTGCATGTAGGACATTATTTATCCATGTAGGTTTCCTTCTTTGGCTTTTCTATCTTGCTCTTGCATTCATAAGCCTTATGTCCTTTCTTGTTACATTTATACCAGAATCCTATGAATAAAGGTGTAGGTGTAGATTTAGGAGTACCTTTCATTTTACCTCTGCATGTATTTGATGTGTGCCCTTGCTTTCCACAGTGCTTGCATGTTAGCTTTCTTGGTCTTGGATTTTCGTAGACATTCTTTGGATTTGATGATTCTCCATTTTTGGTAAAGCCTATACCGTTGTTGTTGTTGAATCTTCATTGTCCCTCAAGAAAGTCATCCATTCTTTTGTTGCTTTCTTCAGCCTTTCTGATAATCTCATTATGTTGTTGTTGAATTCTAACCTCATGCTTTAGCTTTTCATTTTCTTCTCTTAGTTCACCGATAATCTGTATTCTCTCAATGAGTTCCACATTTA